>CM040117.1:27735009-28263933 GCA_022559845.1 Amorphophallus konjac
AGGAAGATGAAAGAGCGATCCGGAACGTGCTGACCATGTGGGAGATCAGCAAGGTGCGCCCGTGGCAAGCAGAAGTTGAAGAGAACGATGAAACACGCCGAGATTACGTGAAAGAATTGAGGAAGATCCGCCCTCTTGCGGATACGAAACTGAATGTATCTTGATTTTCCTTTTGTTCATTAGAGATATCATGTAATGGACAATCAAAGTTGAATTCATATTTCATTAATCTTTGCTTGAGTGAGATAAGATTGCCATAGTTAAAAGATCTTGGGTTCCATCATGTGGAATGCTAGAATGATGTGAGTAGATGGGGTTTCTGGAGGATATGACGGATGTACACTGGACCGTTACATAGAAATAACGGTCCTTCTACAGGCCGTCATAATGAGAGTGGGTAGAGCCCAGTCTCTGAAGGATATGACGGATGGGTCTTGAGGCGTTACTTCAAGTAACGGTGAGTCTCAGACCGTCATAGTGATGGTTTAACGAAAAGAAAAGGGGCCCATGCCAAGGGAAGTGACGGTCAAAGATGGGCCCGTTATATGACTTTAACGGTCTGATGCTGGCGCGTTACACACCTGAACCTGCATAGTTGTGAGCTTTTACCTTTGTGCTTGCCCCTGTATTCTGCACACACTTAGACTTTAAACAAGTTAGCTCTGTTCTTAGACTCAACCCCTTGCCTTGAAGCAGGTTAGATAATGACCGTTTCTTGATATTTGGTCAAGGGGTGGAGCCTTATTAAATAGGCGAAAGACATAATGAAAATGCGATGCATGTTATGCATATGATGGTATTTTGGGGGTTTTGGAAAATCTTTAATGTTTTGGATTTTTGAAAATATTTGTTGTTTTTGCATTTTGAAAATATTTGATTGTTTTTGGATTTTGAAACATATTTGATGTTTTTGGATTTTTGGAAAATATTTGTTGTTTTTTGGATTTTGAAAATATTTGTTGTTTTTGGATTTTTGGAAAACCAGTGCCTCTCTAGCAACACGAGACCTCCCTTGTTTTTAGCTTGAGTCTCGAGATCGGCGTGCAAATAGTGTGACAACCCCTGGCCGAGACCTGGTCATTGTGACGGTGTTTTTACCAAAGCCATACCTAGGGTACTCGTCTTAGTCCTAAAAAGAAAAAAGAACATGGGGGGTAAGCTTAGGCCAGGTATGGAAGTTTTTAGAACTTGAGTCCCTCACCGTACAACCTTATTAGAGATTCGGTCTGTTGTGCCGGGGCTTTTTATGTCCGTCATCGAACCTTTATCCACCTAGGCATGCATGCGACCGGGCTCATAACGTCCCGCGGGGAACTGTACTGCCACTCTTGTCATGCCTAATTTCTTTTCCTTTTGGAGCTTTTGAGAATTCATTCACAGACTTTGAGATGATACTTTTGATTTCATGGTAAAGAGCACTCCTTTGCTTTTCTTTTCTTTTCTTTCTTGTGGAGTCAGGTCATAACAGACTTGCCCCTATTTGAGACCTCTTCTCGTTAGGGAGTTTGGATTGGTTGTCGCCTTCTTATTCACTCCTTGCCCCTGGATTTAGCCGAAGAATGAAACGTACAGGGACTTTGACTTTCCCCCAAAGCATGGCCGAGGAAAAACGGTGTCTTTTTAAGCAAGGAACCCGACCAGGGGCGTCGTGTAGTGTGTGTTTGCCTTACTCAAGACTCTCTTTTGAAGATAGGGAGGCAGTTCTTATTGCCGGAAAAGCACATGGTTTAGATTTTTAAGGAAAGAAACGCTTAAGATACAACCCATTCCACGGGTGAGAGAGCTCCTCACCTTCCGCGTTTACTAAACGATAAGCATTCCCTGGATAAGCTTCTTTTATTACGAACGGCCCTTCCCAGTTAGGTTGCAATTTAGACCTAGGACCTGCAGACCGAATGAATTTGCGTTTCAAAACCATTTCACCCTTGCAAAATTTTCGTTCAATTACCTTCTTTTGAAAATAACGCGAAACTCTCTTTTGATAAACAGATACGTGATCGGCCGCATTCATCCTCTTCTCATCTAGGAGTTCCAGTTGGACCAGCAACGCCTCTCGACGTTCATCGAGATTAAGTTCCTTATCGAGCTGTACTCTGAGTGAAGGGATTAAGATCTCATATGGGAGCACCGCCTCCATCCCGTAGGTTAGAGAATAGGGAGTTTGTCCCGTAGGAGTACGGACGGAGGTGCGGTAAGCCCACAGAGCTTCCACCAATCTTTCAGGCCAATCAGAAAATTTATGCGCTTCGCATGTTTTCTTAATGATTTTAAGAAGAGTTTTATTAGTGGCTTCGGCTTGACCGTTGCCTTGAGGGTAATATGGTGATGAATGATGCAATGTAATTTTGAACTTCTTACAGAGGTCTTTAAGCTCCTGGGAGACGAACTGGGGTCCGTTGTCGGTGATGATGCTGCTTGGCACTCCGAACCGCGAGATGATATTCTTCATGATAAAGCGGCACACCGTTGTAGCTTTGATCTCTGCGTACGCCTCGGCTTCGGCCCATTTGGTGAAGTACTCAGTTGCTGTGAGAATGAAGGATTTCTGCTTGGTCTGAGAATTAGGATCACCGAGTGGGCCGACGACGTCGAAAGCCCACATAGAGAATGGCCAAGGAGCGGTCATAGGATGAAGAGATGAAGCTGGAGAGTGATTTTATCAGCGTGGAGTTGGCATTTAAGACACCTCCGGACATAGAGGGAGCAATCTTCCTCTAGAGTGGGCCAATAGTAGCCCTGCCTAAGATCCTCTTCGCTAGAGCCTGGCCATTGACATGACCTCCACACTCGCTAGAATGTGCTGCTTCTGCTACTTTCAAGCTTCCACATCATCTAGGCATCTCATGAGCATTCCATTAGTAGCGCGCCTGTACAGTTCTCCTGCAATGATAGTGTACCTTGCGGCGGCTCTTCTTATTGCTTTGCGCTGCTCAGCTCTTGCCCCTTCTGGGAATGCCCCTTCTTTGCAAAATAACTCGATTTCATGGTACCAAGGCAATTCTTCTTCATCCAAAATCTCCTCTAGTTCTGCCAATGATACCTCCTCGAGATCTTCCTTTTCAGCTCTCACTTCTGCAGACTTCCTAAGGTTGGTGAACCAAGGATCCTGGAGAGAGGGTGCGTCCATCCTCTGGACGACGACAGTCTCAGTACTACGACTGAGAGGGAAGGATAAGGAGGAGGCCAGAGATGCCAATGCATCCGCCAGAATGTTCAGAGAACGGGGAGTATGGATATAGATTAGCTTGCGGAATCGCTTAGCGATGAGCGTGACCAAATCTTGATAGGGCTTGAGCTTGGGGTCACGGGTACGGTAAGTGGACAGAACTTGCCGTAAGACGAGCTGAGAGTCTCCTATGATGTTTAAATAACGCGCGCCTAAGAGATAGGCGTGCTTCAAGCCGGCCAGGAGAGCCTCATACTCAGCGATGTTGTTGGTAGCAGGAAATCGAAGTTGATAAGCGAAGGGGATGGTTACTCCCTCAGGAGTAAGCAAGACAGCCCCGATCCCTTGGCCCTGTGAGTTAAGCGCACCGTCAAAGTGCAGAGACCAGAAGGGATGCTGAGAAAGGACAGAGAGATGCTCATCAGGGAAATCGTCCTGAATAGAGTCGGTGTGAGGAATAGGGAGATGTGCAAGATGCTCAGCGATGGCATATCCTTTGACTGCCTTCTGAACGACAAAGGTGATATCGAATTGAGAGAGGAAGCTCTGCCAGCGAGCTAACCTACTAGAAAGAACGGGCTTTTCTAAGAGATAACGGATCGGGTCCATTCTAGAGATCAGCCTAACTGGGTGGGCGAGAAAGTAATGTTTAAGCTTCTGAACTACCCACACTAAGGCGGCACAAGTCTTCTCCATAGCGGTGTACCTGGATTCAGCTGGATTAAACAACCGAGAAAGATAGTACGCAGCCCGCTCTTTTCCTTCGTCATCCACTTGTGCTAAAACCGCCCTAGGGAGTCCTCAATGACCGAGATGTATAGGATCAGGGGTTTCCCAGGGACAGGAGGTTGCAAAACCGGGGGATTGGATAGATATTCCTTGAGGTCCTCATAGGCCTTTTGACAATCTTGATTCCATTCGAACTTGACCCCCGCCTTGAGCAATTCATAAAACGGACGGCACCTTTGAGAATGCTGGGATATGAATCTTCTAATGAATTGCAATCTACCAATCAGTCCTCGAAGTTCCGTAATGTTCTTTGGCGGAGGCATATCCATGACGGCCTGTGCTTTGTTAGGATCAATCTGGATCCCCCGTTTGCTCACTATGAAACCTAGCAGCTTCCCCGAGGAGACTCCGAATACGCACTTCTTCGGATTCATCTTTAGCTTGTACTCCCTGGCTCTCTGCAGCACTTTAGCCAAAATAGAGGGGTGTTCTTCTTTGATCTTGACTTCACCAGAATGTCATCCACGTAAGCTTCCATATAGATGTGCATCATGTCGTGGAAGATAGCCATCATCGCCCTTTGATAGGTGGCGCCTGCGTTCTTTAATCCAAAAGGCATAACTACATAGCAGTATGTGCCCCAGGGCGTGGTGAAGGAAGTTTTCTCTTGATCTTCAGGAGCGAGACGGATCTGATTATAGCCCGAGTACCCATCCATGAACGATAGAGCTTCGTACCCGGCAGTGTTATCAACAAGGACGTCTATATGAGGCAGCGGGAAATCATCTTTAGGACATGCTTTGTTAAGGTCCCTGAAATCAATGCATATGCGCACTTTCCCATCCTTCTTGAGAACAGGGACTATGTTTGCCACCCACTGAGGATATAAAACTACTCTGACGAACTTGGCCTTGTAAAGTTTGTCGACCTCTTCCTTAATCCGCAAGGCCATGTGGGGGTGAAATCTTCTCGACCTTTGTTTAACAGGTGTTGCCCCTGGTTTAAGCACGAGTCGGTGTTCCACTAAGGAGGGGTCAAGACCTGGCATGTCCTCATAAGACCAGGCGAAAGAATCGCTATACTCCCTCAGTACCTTAATTAGATCCTCTTCTACCTGTGGAGGGAGATTAGCTGAAATATTGATGGGCCTTGGATCTTCTTCGTTCCCAAGTTGATTTCCTTTGTAGGTTCATCCACTGCCGTCGACGGCTGGTCGAATCTCTTCAGTCCCTTTGCATATAAGTCGGCAGTGTCCTCTACATCGCTGTCTTCATCAATTGGGTCTTTCTCATCCAGCACTTCATAGACGCCTAATCCGTCATCGCTCCACACCCCTTCTATTTCCTCTTCATCTTCAATCGCAATCGCCGTGGCGACGAATTCTGGGCACTTCAAAAGAGCATGACACCGCTGAGCTAGATCTTGCAAGAACCTATCAGGAATAGATCGGGAAGGATGCGCAAGCGAGCGCGGCTCAGGAGGGGAAGGGTTGAACGACCTAGAACAAGACCCTACTTCTTTAGACCTAACTGACTCTACTTCTCTAGACTCGCTAGACCCTAACTCTGACCTAGGAGAGAGGAAGCTTAATGGAAGGGAAGGAGCAGGGGACTCGTGCCCCTGGGACGAGGAGGATGGAGACAGGATAGCATAATCTTCCACTGAAATCTCCGTTTCAAATTTGACGTTTTTTTTTGGAGATCAGTGGAGACCACGCAGCACGACGGAGGAGGCGGGAGCTGCATAGGGAACAGCTCAGGAAAGATGCAATCGAAGAAAAGATCACAAGAGGAGGAACCCCACATCTCGTGGATTTGAGAGTTAAAAAACGGAGGGATGGGGAAAGCAGGCAGATTAATGGGGCAGCGAGGCCCATAAGCAGGAGGATTGATTGGAATCTGGAATGGATCACTGAAGATGGATTAATCATAATCGGAGGAGGACGGGGTACAAACCCCTTCAGCTGGATCATGCACTGAAAATGAGAGGGAGATAGAGAAAGAGCAATCAGCGAGCTCCCTTCTTTCTTTGAATCATCACCAGGCCGCTTCTTCGGCCTCCACTGCATAAGCTGAACCTTCTGTGGCTTCTGGCTGCCTCTTTCACAAAACAGCCCCTGGAGGGCCCAGCTGTAGTCGATCACATCGTCATTTAGCCCCCTTGGCAACGGGGGTGGACTGGTGACTGGACAAACCGTGTCGGTTTCTGACTGGACTGGCTTCGCAGCTAACGTGCCCGGCTGTGGGGGCCCTCTGACAAAATGCTGACGGTAATCCCAGGTAAGCGGCCCAGAGTCACCCATCATTGATAATGCTGTCTCCTTGTAACCGAGACCTCGTCTGCCCATTTTTCTTCCTTTTGGTATGGGCTTGGTCATCCCTTGCAGCTGTGCACCGAGGCCTCTCCCCGGTTGATAGCCCAGTTTCAATATAATGTTCCACCCCTTTGAATCTCGAATCTGCGGCTTTGCCTTGATATTGACCGGGGTAGTGACGGGCTTAGGAGTGGTGTACGCCCAAGGAAAGTTTAGGTCTAGCACTGATAGCACGGGCCGGCTGCTTGGCCAGAGAGTAGGAAGAATCTGTTCAGAGATGGCCTTCACTGACTGTACCGTGGATAAACTTTTAACTTTGACGACCCTCCCTTGAAAAGGGAATTTAATGCATTGGTGCGCGTAGAGGGCACGGCGCCAAGTGTGTCGATCCAGGGACGACCCAAGATAGCCTTGAACATAGGGTCGATATCAAGTACATAGAATTCTACAGCCATGGAAAGAGGCCCGAGCTCAGCCTGAATAGTGACTACCCCGTGACATGCCCGCCTTGAGTTGTCGTATGCTGCTATAGTGGTGGGGGTAGGCCGTAGTAACTCCTCAGATATATTGCAGGCTCGGAGAGTGCTGAGGGGGCAGACATTAATTGAGGCCCCAGTGTCGACCAGTGCTGCTTCAACGTCGACTTTGTTCAAAGTAATTGTTATGCAGAGCGGCATTTGCCGAGCCCCCGGAGGTGCAAGCTCGGTCTCAGAGAATGTGATTGCCGGCCCTTTAGAGATAGTTGCTAGTGCCGTTGGTAGACTGTCGACTGCCATGTCTTCACTAACCATGACCTTCTGCAAAAAATCCCTCAGTGCATCTTGATGGAGAGTGGACCTCTTGATTAACTCCAGCACAGATATCTTGGCGGGTACCCGATCTAGATGATGCAGTAAATCATATTGAGTCCCCGGTAACGGTTCAGCTTCCTCTTGCTCGGCCACCGGTTGGGAAGACTGGGGATTGCTAGTAGTGGCGTAGTTCCGATGGAACATCTTCCCGCTCCTTAGAGCACAATTTGCCGCGGCATCGGGGGATAGTATGATGGGCCCTGCGGGGCGAATGAGTGGAATAGGTGGCGTGGGGGAGGCAGTTTGGTAAAGCGGAGGGTTGGTGAAGTTAATGGGGGATGCGCGGATGATAGGTGAAGGATTGGTGGGTGGTAGGGTGGTGATGGACGTGGATGCTGGTGAAGGCAGGGTGAATGGATGGGTAAGGATAGGTGCGGGATTGGATGGTGGTGTGATGACGGTGATGGGGGTTGGCGAAGGATACGACGGGATGGTGAGCGGATTTGGTGGAGCGGGTGTGAATGGTGGGATGAGCGGAGAGGGTGTTGGTTGTGTAGGGAGGATGAAGGAAGGTTTGTGGTGGAAGGCCATGACCTGTGGTGCGGCGCCATCATCATCAAATGACCACCCGGCGTTGGAGGCCGGTGGTTGGACTACATTAACTTGTGCCGGTGCTGGCGGCTGTTGCGGAGGAGCGGGTTGATGGTTCGGCATCGGATTCTGATGGATGCCCAGATCTTGTGCTTGCTGCGGTGGCTGCTGTTGTGGCGGCTGCTGCGGCTGCGGTGCTGGATGCTGCTGCACTTGCTGCCCCTGCGGCTGCCTTCTCTTCTCTTTGATTTCCATAATGGCCCTATGCATCTCGGCCCAGTCTATTCTCTGTCCTTCGTGTAAGTCGTACACGAGATCTCGGAAGTGAAAGCATCCTTCTATAGTGTGACCCGGCTGCCGGTGGAACATGCAATACTTAGTTTGATCAACAGCTGGGTTCCAAACAGTCCTTTCTGGAGGAAGTTGAATTGCATTTACTGCCATGAGCGCTGAGAATATGTCTGTAAGTGTCTCTGGCAATGGAGGATACTGGGCTCTTCTGGGAGCCGGGCGCTTGCTGTTGGGATTATTATTGTTGTAGCCGCCGGGTGGAGGGACGTTATGGTATTGCGGTGATGGTGGTGGTTGTTGTGGTGCGGTGAAGGTGTTTTGCGGGATGGTGAAGGTAGGCGGAGGGTTTTGTGGAGTGTTTTGAAAGTGTTGCGGAGCGGAGTTTTGCGGATTGCGGGGGCTTTGGTTGTAGCGGAATGGTGCGGCTTGGTAGGGAAAAGCAACAGCTTGTACTTGCTCATTTGTCTGGACTCCTTCGGTAACCGGCCCCTGTGGTTTCTTATGGTACTTGGGCTTTTGGTTTTCGAAAAGAGAATGGATAGGGGAGTCCTTAAACTGAGTTTGTATAAATCGCGCCCGGCTATACAGTTGATGCATATTGGCTATATCGTTCATTGCCAGGATGTTCTTGAAGGTGGGCGTAGCATTTGAAATTAGCAGCTTAACTTTTTCTTCCTCTGGAATATGGCCGGGCACCCTGGCGGCCATCTGCCTCCATCTATCTGCATAAGTTGCGAATTCCTCATCCGGCTTCATTTTCTCGGCCACCAGATCTGTGAATGAATATTCCGGGCCGACCCGGTCTTGAAACCGCTGAATAAACTTGTCCTTGACCACTTTGAAGCTCTCGGCCTCTTCTAGGGGCAGAGAATAAAACCATTCCAGAGCAACGCCATCCAATGATCGGCGGAATAGGTACGCCATAAGGCGATCATCATATTGGAACTGCGCCGATTCATACAGAAAATCCCTCACATGGATGAAGGGATTGCTGTTCCCATCATACTTACGGTAGTTGGGGAGCTCAGACTGCGGAGGGAAACGGATGTTCTGGAAGCTTGGGACGGGAATATCAGCCAAGGATTGTGGGCCCACCTTCTTCTGAAGAAAATCAAGTTGTTGCTGCATGGTGGCCCACTTATTAAGCAAATCCTGCTCTCGAGAGGGAGCAGGGGCAGTGAAGGGAGTTGATTGTATCTGGTGAGCAGGAGGAATGGCGGTTGCCGAGGGCGGGAGCCCATAGGAAGGAGCAGAAGGATAACTAGTGGAATTAGGGGGGCCGTAAGAAGGATACTGGCCTGAGATAGACCCGGATTGGAGTGAAATTGGGCCACCCCGTGCTGTTGGGGCAAGAAATCGGATGGGCCCACGAGGACCTGTGGAGCCGCCAGAGCAGAGGGGTGATAATCCATCGGAAGAGAGGGGATAGGCGATTTCCCCTTATCAAAAGATTGATGGGTCGGATTGGAGGATTGACCCATCTCCATGCCAGCAAAGGTGATGGTCCGGGGCTGGACCGGGGTGAGCTCAATCGGGGTGGGCTGAACAGACGGCCCAATAATGGAAGAATTAGAGTGCCCCTGGACGGTAGCGGAGGGAGGAGGATTGGACCCTTGCATGGCCTGATAGAGGACCTGGAGTTGGGTCGGATCCAACTGGGCCATCATATGGAGGACAGAGCCCGCGGAAGGAGCGGATAAAGAAGGGATGACCTGACCACCTTCTATGGGAGTGGAGGATGAGAGAGGGGCGGTCCCCTCTCCAGCGGAGAAAGAAATAACCCTCGGGGGGTTCTCAAGGAGCCCTTGAGGAAGGGAATCCTCTTGGGAGCGAGGAGGATTGCAGGATGCCATGGTAGATTCGAAGAGGGGATTGGAATAGAATGTGAAGGAGGAAGCGACTCGAGGAGATGATTCGGACGAACGAAAACAACTCCACATGCAACGGACAACCTTGATAAATGCAAAACAACAAACACAACAAACACACAATGAGCAACCGCACCTAGGTGATTCAAACAAGATATAAGTGATAGGGAATGAAGACACTCAAAAGCCAACCAAGTTGCTTAAGATGATGCAAACAAAGTTTCTTTATGGTTTCTCCTTTGGAACTTTAGTGAATTGATTGATATGTGCTCTCTCCAAATGGGTTCCTAATAGGAGGTGGATATGGACTTGGCTTGACTTTAAGTGTGACCACTCCTTCACTTATGCAACCCTAGACACAAGGGGGGAAAGGTACAACCGGCCCGGCGTCCGTGTGGGAATCCACGGCTCGCGGGGACTTATGGAGGTCCCTGCTGTGATTTCCTAGTCGGCCCCAAGGAATATGGAGACGAGAGGTCCTCACAACAAGGTAGGAAAATGCAGTCTAATATATGAAAAGATGGATGACCCTATGTGCACCGGAGTGCATGCAAAGTCTAGCCTAGAATCTAGCAAACAACGGTGCACATAATGATATGAAGATATGAATGGAATTATGGCAGAAATCAAGCAGCACCCAAGCAATAAATCACAGCCAAAAACTGCGGAAATAACTGCACCTCGGATGCGTACCTGCCAGGAGAGTGACGGACGAAGGCCCCTGCGTCAGAGCCAAATAACGGTCAGAGACCAGACCGCCATAAATAATGTAACGCAGGGGTTCCAGACCGTCGTATGAGCCAGGGAACCAAAAAACAAACTGAAGTAACAGGAAAACCCGTGAAAGCTCACACCACAGAGACAAGCGACGGCCTGATGTCCCCGCGTCAGAACACTGTAACGCGCCGAGACAGGGCCGTCATATGATTCAGAAAACCAGAAAGAGGGGTGAAAACAAAGGGATCAAAAGACAACTGAACAAACAGATGATGGCAGGTTTAAACAGGAATCAGAAGCACGATTGGCACTAGTTGTCCCACCGTGATCGCCAAAAAATTATCTGTTGATTGTTTGTTTACCTATCTCTTCTTATCTTCTTTCTTTTTTTGTTGATTGTGAGGGTTTTGAAAAATGATATGGCGAGATGATAAATAAACTACCAAAGATCAGCTCAACCTATGCACATGTGAACATGAACCTAGGCAATCAAATCTAACTCTAGCATGGGCATGCTATCTCAATCAAATTACGCTAAGGGAAAAACAAAAACACACGCCGGGGCGTGGAGCAAAGATAAATAAAAACACACCGCTAGGGGTGGAACAATCAAGGGGAATAAAGAGATTTGATGAAAAAGACAGCTAGTGCCCAACACTAAGGAAAGTCGTGATCGCCACCAAAGTAAACACGAGTCAAAGACTCGAATATACCTTGGAAGTAGGTGGATGAAACACCCGCCCACGGGAGAGAAAACCAAGGAAAGCCTGCAGATCAACTTGCAAATAACGGTCCAAACCCTGTGCGTCGCTTGGAAGTAACGGTCGTGCGATAGACCGCCAGAAGGAAATAACGCTCCTGCACCTGACCGTCAGATAACCTGCAGTGAAAAGATGTGAATTCTTTGAACTCCAACCCTTCCAGCCGGCTAGAAGGCTTGGGCCTCGTGCTAGTGATCCTGTAAAACCTGCCAAGGATGTAGAAAGCAAAACAACACAACCTCAATTAGCCCTCAACATAAGTATAGCATCAATCCTTAAAAAGCTTAAGAACATCAAAAGGAGAGGGGATTACCGGGGAGTTGTTGGTTTTTTAACCCCTCTGGGCGTTTTTTTAAGTTTAGGAGGATATGTGTATGCTTAGCAACAGTGAAAAACGTGGAGGAAGAGGAGGGACAATGCTTTTGATTGATAAAACCAAGGGAAACTTGAGCATGCAATGATGATGATCTTGACAAGCTAAAACCCAAAATTACTCCCTTGACTTGGAAGATGGACGTGGGAAGCAGCTCCTCCTGGATGTAGATGGCTCCTGAATTTGGCAGCACTTCGTCGTGAATCAAATCTTCCTCTCTTGGGTCATGAAATCAAGGGTTCTATTTATAGACTCCCTCAAACTCTCAGGTCGAGTTGAAGATAAATCAGCCAAGAAAGGAGGATAATCCTTAGCAAATCCTTGAGGATAAAATCAACAAGAGTCCAAAGAAACAAACGAGAGGTCCTGAGGATTAGAATTGAAGGAGATAATGCCAATCCAAAACCCTATCTCGTCCACGGAGTAGCAGAGAAAAGGCCTGAACTGTCAGGACTCTCTGAAGGAAGTAACGGTTGCACGATAGACCGCCACTTGGAAATAACGCTCCAAGGAATTACCGTCATTTTCAACCCTATCCAAAGGATAAGATCGACGGGAAGAAGATCCAAACAATAGGACTCTGCAAGTAAGTAACGGCCAGGGAATAGGGCGTCATAAGGAAACAACGGCTAGGGAGTAGACCGTTATTATCAAAGGACAACGAGGCCCTAAGTCTTGGGACTCTTCAAAGAGTAACGGCCTAGGCTTCATGCGTTATTATGAAATGACGCGCCTAGTCCAGACCGTTATTATCATTGATTTTCAAGAAAATAGAATGGAGGGATTGCCAAGCTTTTGAACGAAGTGCCCCCAGAAACCAGGTCTAATCCAGGAATTGAGACCCAGAAAACATGCTTCAACTGATTAAAAGGAATTCAATGAAGAGTGAACAACTCGGAGCATCATATTGAATGAATAAGGAGATGACCCGACTTATTGGGTATAAAACGGGTGTCAACAGTGGGATGACAATACTACGGAAAGACAACACGTGCGATGAATGACACGGCGGGACAAAGACACGTGTGATGAATGACACGGTGGGACAAAAGATACGACCAACACGAGAGGACATAGACACATATGACAAGGACACATCGGGACAAAAGACATGGAGGACCATAGACATGATAAAGACAACAAACACATTCTTCAATCAAGGCCCAAGATCAGACGAAGCAGAACCGCCAGGTTCAAAATCGTAGGACAATGCCCTCTCATGGAGACATGATTAAGCAGATAAGCGAAAGCTGAGAAGGCCATGAGCTTCAGAACAGATCCAGAGATAGGATTGAAGAGATGAGAACAGATCGAAGAATATGAGCAAGAGGCAGAGCGAAAGATAGAGCAAGGAAAGCTTGAACCTGTAACTTACAGCCTGCACACTTAGCAAACATATTACGTATCTGTTTTCAAGATAAAAATAAAGGAAACAAAAGAGAAGTATTTTTGGATTTTTTGTATTTCTGATTTTTTTTTGCCATATTCAAATTTTTGGGATTTTTTTGACATATTTGATTTTTTTGGAATTTTGACATATTTGATTTTTTTTGGAATTTTGACACATTTATTTTTGGATTTTGACATATTTATTTTTTTGGATTTTGAACCATATTTCATTTTTTTTTGGATTTTGACAAAGCAATCTGCAGCACCCAAAGACGGGCTCGAACTATTGGCCAGTGATCGTCGCTCCTATCCCTCTCATTAAAGGCTTCCCTTAAGCAGGGCGTGCACGTGAGGGTGGCTTACCATAACCGACCGCCTCTAAAGAATGGTGCCCCTACTAAGGCCATACCCGGGATTCAACCCAGCCTAAGAGGGAGGAGCAGAAGAAAAATTAGAGACAAGCTTTATGCAAGATGGGAGATATCAGGATTCGAATTCCTTCCAGGGCACTACCCCTCAAAGAGTAGGTCTGTTGCGCCGGGGCTTTGTGTCTTTGATTTTGAGACCCATATTTATCAGGCACGGATGCGACCAGGCTCATGACGTCCCACGGGGAACTGTACTGCCACTCTTGCCATGCCTTTGATTTATAATTTTCTTTTTGATTCATCATTGATTTTGAAAGCCCTTATTGGCTAGATATTGTATGAAAGCTCATTTTCGAGGGTCAAGACTGCCCCTATTTGAGACATCTCTCGTATTAGGGAGTGTCTAGGTTGGTCATCTCATCCATCAATCTCTTGCCCCTACACTTGGCCGAGTAGAGAAAAGAAAAAAACCTTTGTGCATACCCATGGTATGGCCAAAGCAGCAACGATGTTGCACTAGAGAGATCGGCCATGGCTTGCCGTTAAGTGTGTGAAAAACCCATGCCTAAAGGTCACCCTCAACGATCGGAGAATGAACTGGACTCCCGACGCGGAGCTATCACCAGCCTAAGGATGCTGCAGAAGCAAACTCATTTGACTAAGCTTAACTAAGCAAATCTCTAAAAGCCACTTAACCATGTTGAGGAACCAACATTATTATAAGCGTGTGCAGGAGTAAGAGAGATAATAGAGATGATAACATTTTCTTGCACAAAATAACGATACCTTGCAAATCCATAGTGTGGAAGTAGCATCCTGACGTGATCTTGATCATCAAGCTTCGTTCAGCACGAGTAGCTTTGTATTCGTTGCTTGCCAGGATAAAGGATGAAAGGAGAGCAAAGGATTGGATTCCTCGACACAGAGGAGTGGCAGACATCATTCTGGATGAAGAAGGGATAAAAAAGAAGAGAGACGAGGGCTAGAACTCCCTCGTCAAGGCACTAAGGCCCTGATAACAAGGAACCAGATATAGAATAAACAGGGATTATCTGAGATCAAGGCAGGCTAAAGCCTCGAAAACAGCATGAAAAAGGGCGAAGACCCTAAAAGGGTGAAGAGGAATGAGTAGAAAGATGATAAGAAGAATCATCCAACGTGGTCGGAGAAGAGGGACGAGAATCGTCCGACAGGGCCGGAGAAGAAGAATGATAGACATCCGACAAGGTCGGGGAATAAGAAGAAGAACCCGGAGATACCGGAGGAGAAGAATCAGAGGAGGACATAGGCTGAGGCCGAGAATGGTGAGGAGATGGAAAGTCCGGAGGTTCCGGATAGGAAAAGGAAGAACGTGGATTCGCGGATCTGAGATGGGAGGAAAGAATCGTGGAGGGAGAATTAGGAGAGGGCAGATACACCACCCAGGGGTAGGAACCGAGCAGAAGAAATGATGAGTAAAATGAAGAAGAAGGAAGAGAAGTGGACCCCTGAGTGCACAACTGACGGCCCTTAAACTTATGCCGCCGCCTCTTCTTAGTTGATACTTCTTGAACATGGACTCGCCTGGCGCAGACTAGGACCTTCGGCCTTCTTAATCTGTAATACCTTCTCAAATAACGGGCCCACCTGGCAGATGACCTGGCCTGGCTGTGAACATACAACTTCATCAGGGCGGCCCCTAGACACCTAGTGCTAACCATAGGTAGACATTCTTGAACGGATAACTCCTCAAACGAATGAATATCAGAAAACCATAGAGCTTTGTCACTTGGCACTAGCAACATGAGATTCTGCATCTCCACTCGGCAACTGGGCACGAAGCATAACTCCCTTACTAGAAGAGCAGGACAAAACTGAGGGAGAGTAATGTGTGGCGTTGACATGGCCGGCTTGCTAATGAACCAAGGGAGATTGCATAGAATGTGCAGAATGTCCTTGGAGAATATAGAAGATACGGCCAATTGCCCTTTGAACATAGAGTGCATAATCTACTTAGCGGCCGTATGAGTTAGCACAACACGGGTAGAGAACCCTTCTTGGCCTGTCATCTGAATGGCAATACAGTGAGAGGTAAAAACAGCATCAATAGTGAATCCTCCGGTAAGCAATGAGATTGCCACCGGCCTCGCTTGTGAAGAAACTGGCATCAACTCAAGGGAACTCTTTTTAGCAACTGTCATCTTTGAAAGTAGAGGCGCATCATCCCCAAAATAACCAGGGATGAGGACACGGATCGGCATTCGACAGATAAAAACCTGAATCTTGAAATGCATGACTGGCACTGAATCATCCTGACTTGGCTTATGGTCTCCCTGGGGATTAGACCCGAGGGGCACCAAAGGAAGCGCACACCCGCTCCGTGGGGTGGAAGTGGTTGGAGAAGTAAAGGGAATATGTTTGGGTGGAACATGTGAAGGTTTGGAAGGCATGGAGGCTCCAACGGGAGTGGTGATGGAAAGTGAAGGCGCAGGCGATGTGGCGATGATAGGCTCGGGTGGCGACAAAGGCGAAGGTGAAGGCGTGGCTGAGGGTAAAGGAAAAGGTGTGGCTTGCTCAGGCTCGGGCAAAGGTGATGGCGGAGATGGAGGCGAGGGTGGAGTTGGTGTAGGCGGTGATAGAAGCACTAGTGATGGAGACGGAGATGATGGTGATGGAAATGGAGATGGTGAGGATAGTGATGAAGGCGATGGGGGTAGTGGACATGGAGGTGGTGATGGTGAAGAGGGAGGTTGTGGTGTCCACCATCGACGTGTCGACACAACGCGTCGAGTGGTGTTAAGGATAGAAGTAGTGGTATTGGCGGCGGGAGAAGAAGGGGAGGCACTAGCATGAGCAGAGGCTTGGGTTTGTGGCGGTGATGGAGCCGGGGTAGGAGATGACAAAGGTAACGGAGTATGTGATGGAGCGAGTGCAGCACTAGATGAGGAATCACAGGGGTGCCCCTGGCCTTGAAGTAACAGAGACGGCTGCCCCGGCGGCACTTCTTGCTGCTGCTGTTGGTTGCGAAGATCTAAAATAACTTTATGCATGGCGGCCCAATCAATCCTCTTATTATCTTCCAGGCCATAAACATACTCTCGGAACTCGGGACAATCCTCAACCAAATGCCCCTGCTGGCAGTGAAAATCACAATATTGAAGCATCTTCCCGACCGCGGGTTGGCAAGGCACAACCGGATAGAGCGACAATGCGTGAGTTGCCATCAAAGCCTTAAAAATGTCGGTAAAGCACTCCGGCAACGGAGGACAAGGATCCCGCTTCGAGCATGGTGGATGCCGAGGGGTATGAGGTGGTGGAGAAGGTTGTGGAGAGGGAAGCGGAGGTTGCATAGGTAATGGAGTGTGGTTGGCAGAGGTGGGATTTGGTGAAGGTATATGTGGAATGGAGTGGGGAGGTATGTAGACGGCATCCACCTGCTCGGGATGTGGTGTGACCTTGATCGGGGGTGGAGACAGAGACGGGTATGCGGACGCAGGAGGCTGACTCATGGAAGGTTGATATGTGGAGGCGTATAGGTATGTATAGGAGGGGGGTTGGCTCGTGGAGGGATATGTGGCGGAAGGCTGACTCATGGCGGGCTGACTCATGGGAGGGTAGAGTTGGCACGTAGAGGGTGAAGGTTGATATGTGGAGGTGGATGGTGGAGACTCGGGGTCAATGGAATCTTGGATTTGTTGGCGAATGAAGCGGGCTCGACTGTATAATTGTTGCCAGGAGATAATGTCGTTGAGGGCTAAGACGAACCGATATTCGGGCGTTGCATTAGAAATTAGCATCTTGATTTGCTCTCCCTCCGGATTGTGTCCCGGGACTTGCGCGGAAAGGCGACGCCAGCGGTCGGCAAAGGTGCAGAAATCCTCTTCGGGCTTCATCATCTCATGGGCCAGATCCGCCATAGAATACTTAGGCCCAACTTGGTCTTGAAACTGCTGAATAAATCCCTCTTGTACAGCTTGAAAATTCACAACTTGCTCTTGCAGAAGAGAGAAGAACCAATCCCGAGCCAGGCCTTCCAATGACAGACCAAACAGATAAGTCATCAAATGTTGGTCATGTCGAAATTGGGCCGACTCATAAATAAACTCCTTCAAGTGCACATAGGGGTCACCGACTCCACCATAATGGCGATATGTAGGAATTTGTGAAGATGGCGGAAGCCGAAGACCTTGAAATGCGAATGGAATACTTAAGGAGGATTTGGGATCGATCCAACGTTGAAGTTCATCAAGCTGACGTTGGGCTTGAGCAATCATCTTCTGGGTAGGGAGAGATCGAGAACAATATGGGCCAACTTGGGCAAGAGGATGTGAATTCAGACCAGTATGATGATAATGGGCTGGATAAGAGGATCCGGGCTGAGAAGAAGAAGAGCCCATTCCGGGAATAGAAGGATATGTGGGCCTGGAAGAAGCATGAGCATAAGGACCCATTGGGCTGGCAGTATAAGGAGAAGAAGAATGAGTCTCATTAGAAAAATAAGGCCCATTAGGAGAATGGGGCCCATTAAGATGATGAGGCCCATTAAAGAGAGAAGAATGCCCATTAAGAGAAGGAGGCCCATGAAGATGAGATGCAATATGACGTTGGGCCTAGGCCGGGTCCATTTGGCGAACAAGGCTTGAAAGATGGGCCATGAGATTAGCGTGTTCCTCGGAGGGATCAGAGGGACCACGGGAAGATGGGCCCGCGTGGGAAGAGGATTCCATGCTGGAATGGGAAGAAGATTGGGAAAAAGAATAATACAAGGGGTTAAAATACTGCTCCATGAGAGCAAATGGAGACTTAATACAAGGATATCAAGGAGAAAATAGGTGGGGAAGCAAGGGCTTAATTGGGCTTAAGAATAGGGGGGACTGACCCACTAATGCAAGGACGAATGGACAATGGACCAAGGGACAATGGACTGGATAATGAACCCACAAAATGGACTGACTTAAGTGGGCCTAACAATAATAAAACATGTGGATGCAACACAAAACACCACTAATGGGCTTGGACAAGCCCAAACAACACAAACAATGCAATGTGAGAGTTTTCACCCAAGTCAAACAAGTTGATATGATAGGAAATATTTTAAGGGTTTTAATAGACCTTTTAATGATTTGAATTAGGATATTTCCCTCAAGATAGGAATCCTATGGGAATAAGGCCCAAACTTTAGGTTGACTAAGGTTAACTCCGTCACACTTATGCAAAATGCAAGCCTAAGGGGTGGAAAGGTACAATCGGCCCGGCGTCCGTGTGGGAATCCACGGCTCGTGGGGACTTATGGAGGTCCCGGATAATATCACCTAGTCAACCCCAAGGAATATGGAGGCGAGAGGATCACTTACCAAGGTATGAAATGCAACTATGATATGCAATGTATGGCCCTATGTGCACCGGAGTGCATGCAAATTCTAGCTTAAAACTAGAAAATCAAGACTAGATTAAACTATGCAAACTTGATCTAACTAAGACAAATAGTATATGAATGGAAAGACAATACAAAGGTCTGCACAACGGGCCCAAGAACAGATCAATCTAACCTCGAGAGGTCAATCAAATCACTGAGCAAAGTTCTAAACCTGTGTGCAGACCACATGCAGATTTTATGGACAAAATGCTAAATTGATGATAATTTTTAACTAAGCAAATGAGACCCAAATGATGCAAAGAAGATATGGATGGAAAGACAATACAAAGGACTATCCAATGGAATAAAAATGAGTGCAATCCGACACTGGGAAGGCAGTCAAATCACTGAGTAAAGATGTACCTGTGAACCTGTCCCTGAGCCTGCCTGCAGAACTTATGCACAAAACTTAAAAAGTTGGACAATATTAGAATATGAAAATGTTAACCAAATGATACAGATGATATATGGATGGAAAGACAATACAAAGGGCTATCCAACGGAAGAAAGATCAGCTCAATCGGACATCGGGATCAGAAGTTATGCCCCGACGAACACGGCCCTGTGAGCATGCGCGCAGGACTGCCAAAATCTGTAACGGTCTACCAAATGACCGTTACATGACCATGATGGTCTACCATAAGACCGTCACACAACCAGAGCCCGTAAAACACCAAAAATAGTGAGAGAATGGAGGAAATATTACTTAAACATGAACATGCACCCACCCAACCTATAAAAGAGCATGAAAATAAGCGTGATGGACATTGGGGTCCCACCGTGATCGCCAAAAAACTGTAGATTTGTTTTAATTAGATTCCTATCCCGCCCCCTTTAAATATATATATACATAAACAAGTGAATCAAAGACAAGGGGAATGAAGGGATGAGAAATACTAACCGTGATCGCCACCAAGGTTCCAACAACGCCAAAGGATGAAGAAGTGTAAAGAACGGCGCCATGTACCTTGGAACTTAAAGACTTGATCGCGCTTGAAACGGGGTGCGGGAAACTTATGGATTCCAATCTCCTCTACTTCCAGCCGGCTAGAGGAAGAGGGCCTCACATTGTATTCATGCTCTCCTGCAAAATAAAACCAAAACAAGGATAAAAAACCCATTAGAACATGCATGTGTAGCATCAATCCCGCAGTGATAAAATAGGGGTAGAAATTGAAGGTAAACTCACCGGGGGAGGTTTTTAACCCCTGTGGAAGGGTGGAAATAATAGGTGGGTGTGTTGTGCATGCATGAGATTTGGAATCACGAGATTTGATTGAGAGAATAGAGAGAAATCATTGATGCAAAACGTGCAAAAGTGCATGTGTAGCAGAAAGTGCAGAAAATTGTGATGATTTGTGATTTTGAGAGGAAGAGAACTAAGAGTGTAGACCACGAAATCAAGTCCAAAAGGATGGAATTGAAAGCTAATACTTCCCTCTTCAAGCCAAGGTCGAAGTTGTGAGTTGGAATTACAGCATGGCTTCGCCTCGAACCAAGAAAGAGCCCCCCCGTCGCGACTGTGAACTGGGCAGTTTTTATAGAGTTTACATAAAACTCAGAAAGTTCTCCCAAGATTTTAGGAGATAGAGTCCACCAGAATTCGTGTTCTATGGATCAATCTCGAGATAATACCAAGGACAAGAGATAGGAACAAGTGGGACTCAATTCGGTGGGAGGATCTAGAAGATATGGCTTCTAGAAGGGAGCCCCGGAGCTTAATATGCAGAGTTTGAGTTGAACCAGAACACCTAAACCTCCAACTTTCGTCCAAGATTCTGAGCAAGATAACCAATGAAATTTGGAGTTCTTTAGACTGAATTCAAGATAATATAAAGGGGAAACCATAGGGACAAACGGCGCTCAATTCGGAGTAAAATTCAAGAAGTTATGGGCTCTACAAGAGGGCCACGGCGCTAAAAACGGAGTAGAGTCCAGCACGAATTAGACTCTCAGATGTGTGTAACGGTCTATCGTAAGACCGTCAGAGTGATGTAACGGACTAGGGTAGGTTCGTCACACTCTGGGAGTCGAACATGACGATTTCGGGCAAGTTTGGGTGTAACGGTCTACTGTAGGACCATCACAGTGATGTAACGGACTAGGGTAGGTCCGTCAGGCTCTGAGGGTCGAACGGGATGATTTCGAGCAAGTTTAGGTGTAACGGTCTACTGTAGGACCGTCACAGTGCTCTGACGCATCTACAGTAGACCGTCACACCGATTAAGGTAGATTCTGGGCAGACTACGCGCGACTTTGGAAATTGAAGCGTATATCTCAAACGGGGCAGAACTAGCGAAAGTAGTAGAAGAAGAAATTGTAGATAACTGAGAGAGGAACAACTTTCACGAAGAAAGTAAGATGAGAAAATGATCATAAGAGGGAGAAAATGGTGCTAGAACATAGAGGAAAATTCTGAGACATAGGTAAACAGCACAGCATGCCAGAAAAATGTGAATAGCTCACAAACAGGGCAGAACTGGATAACGGTGTAAAATAAGAAATTGTAGATCCTCGAAAGAGGAATAACTTTGGTGAAGACAACTTTTTAAATAGAGGACAGGAAGTGGGTGAAAGAGAATCACTTTGAGGACTGCACAGCGGGAGAGAGCCAAATGTTTGAAGGAAGCCAGCCTAAATGGGCCGTAAGTTGACTTGGAAACCGGAAGTTGATAAAATAAGCTCCAGGGCTCTAGAAAATCATGATCTCTAGGGCTCAAAGGGAATGGAACAATGAAAATTGGCTCGAAATCTATCCAAGGAAGGCTCTAAAATAATGGGTAATTCGGGACATCAAAAATGATGAATAAGAGAAATGACGCAACTTGTTGGCTAAAAACGGGTGTCAACAGAATTTATATGGATTCTCTAAGGCTCGAATCCTCTCATCTAGTTCTGCTCGTAATTTGCCTATGGATTCTGTAAAATGGGCCATAAGGTTGTGCTCGAGCTGGACTAGCATGGCAGTCACACCCTTTTGATCCATGGGTAGCGTTGAAGGGCGCTCTAGATGGCCTGATGAATTCCTAGACCAGCGTGGCATGCACGACCTCAGACCTAAATGATGCAGTCCTGGGACCGATAATTAATAAGCTATAGGCCCGATTTTGTTGACTGATAGGCAAAGGGTCAACTTGAAGGAACCGATCAGGGAAAGTTGCTCGCCCGTAGGCGAAGTAGTTGTGGAACTACCTCCTCACAATTAGGATGTCTTAATGTGATAGTCTAGGGCTTTAAGGATTGGTGCATACATGCTCTCGCTTTCCGTCCACAGCGATGCACTCAGAAGGCAGGCTGCATGGTTCGGGCTCTCTCTCACTTCGCGCGGTAATTGAAAAGATACTAAACAAGCAAGTGAGGGGAGCGCGTATCTAGCTAGACTGAAAAGTCTAACTCCGACCGGAGACAAAGGCGAGCGGGGACGTGCGTGCCCGTACGGTGTCGATGAAGCTTCACGGTTACAATGAATTCACTCCGCGCAGGGAGGATTTAATTTATTACAAAACTGCTTCAAAATTTTCCACGCAGGGAAATAAATTAGATCAGACTTTCTCCTCGCAGGGAGACTCTCGGGCACTCACACTCCATAAATTATGGCCTGTGTGTCGGCTATCCAGTGACTCGGACACCGGGCAAGCCGTCGTTGTGGACTTCGGGTGCCACAACTAAAAAGTTAATCAAATAATATATATATATATATATATATATATATATATATATATATATATATATATATATATATATTCAACACCTCTTTTCTTTTTCAATTTTAAAACCTTTTGTTTTTTTCAAACTTCAACCTCCTTTTTTTCAATTTTTTTTCAACCTTCACCTACTATTTTTTGACTTTACAAACCTTTCAAAACCCCCCCTTTTATTTTCAAACCGTCACTTTTCTTTTCCACCCACTCTTTCTGACTTTTCTTAATACCCTTTTGTTTTTCTCAAACACAACCACTGCGTGCTCGGTTGGTGGGGGCCTGAGTCAGAGAGGGTGGGTACGTCCGGCAGTCAAACCAGGCGGGGAAGGGGGCGGCCAATGCGAAGAGGGCACGATTGGGCGCTACGGGAGTAGGTGGACGCAGGCCTGAGTGCGGGGGTCGGCAGCTGCGGGCGGGCCCGCAGCGGGTGTGGGCCCGAGCGCACGGTGAGCGCGAACAGAAAGCTAATGATCTCAGTAAATTTGGTGATTCAAGTAAAAATCATTTAGAGGGTCGAAGTTGATGATCTCAGGTCTGCTGCCACAGTGAACAGAAAGCTGACAGATCTGGGAGGACTTGAAGACCGAAAATGTAAAAATAGCAAAACAAGGATTTTGGACGTGAAATGTTTTGTGGAGATGGGGAATCAAGATAAGAACACACTCTGAAATTTTCAGCTCCAGAAGATCTCGAGGTGGAGAGCAGAAATTCTCATAGTGGACCTCTGTTCAGCAGGACAGAACCTCAGACAGCACCTCGGAGATGGCTTCGCGGTGGCTCGATGGCGGCACGAACGGCGGCGGCGGCGGCACCAGAGATGAAGATCAGAGATAGAGGAGAAGGGATAGAGAGGTTGTACACTCTAGAAAGCTGGAGGAGGGGGAGGGAACCAGAGGAGAGAGGGGAGGGGCGCAAATGGCTCTCTTGCTTCACAAGCATTTTTTCTCTTCATTAATTCACAAATAATGGAAATACATAGCTTATATACTAATTGGAAAATGACACCTAATACCCTCAAATCTAGGGTTAGAACTAATTAGTTCTAATCTAAATTTTACAAAAAATAAAAATGGAAAATAGGGAGGGGGGCGCCCCCTTGACCAAGGGGGGACATGGTTGGTAAGGTAGGTAACCTACCTTTGAAAATTTAATCTACTTGTCTCCCATGTGGTCAATTAGCATTCAAACCTTCTAGATGGCCACCTAGGATGGTTGACCAGCCCCACATAGCTTAGGTGGCCCAATGGGGAAGGGCTGGGGGCCCCCTTGCGTGGACCTACTGACATTTTGCATATAAACCCACTAAGACTTACAATTGTGTACCCATATAACACAAGGGTATACATACAAATATAAAAGGACATAAATGTAAACAAAATGTGGACGGTCTTGCTTCGATGTCCCCATCAATTCTCCCCAGGCGGGAAGAACTCGACCCCGTCGAGTAAAGGGGTGACTCCTCGAGTAGCTCCGGCGGATCTGTCACCGTACCAAGTAGCGCGGGTAAGCTCCACTCCAAGTGATCGTCACCTGCTCATTCCGTATATACTCGATATGCACATGCTGCTATGGGAAGAGGCTAGTGGTGAAACACTCCGGGGTGGGGTCACTCTCAAGGGGAAGGAGGCGGCTCAAAGACTCACTAGGAATCACCGCTGAGTCCCTATAGGTGACTAGATCCGGGGCATAGATGTAGAACTGATCCCATACTCATCGAGCGAGTCCACTCGCCTCTTAAGGGACTGACAACGAGCTTGCACAAGACATATGCAGACTCCTAACAAACCACAAGCCACACAAACAAACCACTCAAAAACACACCACACAAAACAAACCATACAAAGAAACAGAATGACTCATGCATGACCCTAGACTTAAGACGGTAACATCAACCCCACTAAGTGGCTGCATCCTGGGCTGCGGCAGACTCCTCTAGACCTTCCACTTCATAGTACTCATCGGCTAGTGCCGGATCGGCCTCATAGGTGACAAGCTCGAGCCCAGAAGGCGAGGCTTCTCCAACCCCTAGGGCTAGTGTGGTACGAGTGGGACATTGGTTGGCAAAGTGGCCAAACCCATGGCAATGGAAACACTGTAGACGGGACCTACTACTCTCTCCGATGAGAGGGGCCTTACCCTTATCCTCTCGACGGGTAGGGGGTGTGGGCAACAAGGGTGGAGATGTAGGTGCCGGGGGTAACAGTGGTGGGGGTGCCGGTGCCAGAGGACAGGCTATGGGTGCCGGGCGATGGGCAACGGGTGCCGGTGGTTGGGGTGGAGGTAGATCCCGTGGTGGGGGAGGTCGAGGTCTAGGAGCGAAGTGCTCCTGACGGGCGGGCTCATGAGGACGAGCCATGGGTCCCCTCGGGTATGAGCCTAAGGAGCCACGTGAATCAGCACTACGGGGAGGAGCGGAGCCCCACCGTGGAATAGACTCAAACTCTCCCTCGAATTGCTCCATCTCGAGAGCAACTTGGTATGCATCCTCCAACTTGTCCACCTTGCGGCGGAGAAGCTCATACCGTAGGTGCGGCTGTAGACCACGCCGAAATCGGGAGACGGTAAGGGAGTCTTCCTCCGTGGCATCACATCGCAAATAGTATTCATCGAACTCGACGATGTAATCAGAGATGGACTGATCTCCTTGGGTGAGACTTTGCCACCTTTCTATGAGATGCTGGCGGTAGGAGGTAGGGAGGTACTTTTTCCGAAGCTTTTCCCTCATCTCGGTCCAAGTATCGATATGAGGCTCATGACGATGAAACAATAGGTTCTCCATATTCCTCCAATAGGTTTGTGCCTGGCCTAAGAGTTTCATCCTGACAAACTTGACCTTCCGTTGGTCCGACATCTCGAACCCCTCAAAATATCGGTCCATGCCATCCTCCCAATCAAGATAGATCTTCGGGTCTAAGGACCCATCAAAGGTGGGAGGGTCTGCCCGAACGGTCCTAAGGGCCCGTTCATCCATATCTTGGTCGTGGGTACGCCGTGTAGGACAACGATCACGACCATATCCCCGATGCTCATTATCGGACTCATAGTCATGCACCTCGGGGACTTCATGCCTCCTAATATCTACCCTTTGAATCCTTGGAACTGCGGGTTGATGAACCGACTCCGATTGACCTTGTGTAGGCGGAGGGGGTGCCTCAACTAGGGCTCTTAGGGGTACCTCGGTTGGGGCTCCCTCTAATGTGGCAACCCTCCCTACCAGGCCCTGAACGGACTGGTCTGACTCGACGGCCTTATCCTCTAAGACCTTCATCCTTTCTTCCAGACAGGTACCTAAGCCATTCATCCGCCTACTCAACCCGTCCATTGTATCCATTCGAGTACTTAACCCATCCATGTGTGTATTCAACCCTCGCATTTCTCCCATAAGGGCTTGGAACATTTCGGCCACCGACGACCCATCGAGACTAGGGGCTCGGGGGTCCGCCATAGGTGGTGGTGGGGGTGAGTACTGTATACCTCTACGAGTGGGCATACAAAGACACACGGAGACACCGACTAATGCAAACACGGACTAAAGTTAAGATGATGCACCTAGACTTAACCAAGACTCGGCACGTGGCGGAGTTAATCAATCCGAAGATCACTCGCGCAAGTGTGCGGCATTCCCGATAGGCGTAGCCTTACGTTCGGACAACACCTTTTGATATACCGAGTAAAGGAATGTAAATGCGACCCAAAAGACACTTTTTTTTTGTTTTAAAAGATGATGATCCTAGACTCGACTCAGACCGTGCAATACTTATGCAATGACGGATGCAACGACTACCCTAGACTCAACCTCGCTCTGATACCAAATTGATGCGGGACGGACACTTGACTCGAATCTAAATGGGTATGCGACCCTCGGCCTCTAAACAAGCTCGCGATCGTCCCTTTTCGAGGGAAGCGTCGGACGTGCGCGGTTGAGAAACCGGCAAGAGCTAGGGTGGTCAATTCTCTCTTGTGCCCGGATCGGGTCACGGGACGGTCTCGCTCTCTCTCGCAGCAGCGATGAATATCAATATATAGCGAGCTAGATTAACCTAACATGCTCTCTAGCAGCGGCATAAACAAGCATATATGAAATAAAGTAAAGTGCCAAGCAAGGAGCGAATACGATACCTCCACGCTCTCGGCGTGGGGAAGACGATCCCGACCGAATTCGGTAACTCCCGGTAACAGTAATGAATTAAAGTACAGCAATGAAATATCACCCACTCCACGCAGGGAGATAAAGGGTTACACAAGTGGGCTCGGGAGGACCGATCTCGGCTTGATCACCTCGTCGGCACGGTTCGGACGGCGTATGCTGCTGGTTGTGGGGCCCACGCGCTGGTCGGTGGGGCCGTGTGGGACTGAGGTGGCACCACTGTAGTGGGGACGCCTGGGGAAGTGCTTCCTGGGATGGCGGAGCGCTGGTTCACCGGCCGGAGGCCGGGCGGCTCCGATCGTCACCGGTCGGAAAAGGTGCCCACGGATCTGTTGTTTCTGTTTTCAGGCGCGTGACCCGGCGAGATCTGTCGCTGCGATCACTCCTGACGTCGGATCGATGCACAAGAGGTATCGTTGGAAAGCTCTCTCGAAGTCCTTTGACCCTGTGGGACTCATAAAAATTCACCAGAGCTGTATTTCGGATGGCCGATTTTTGAAGCTTGTTGTACTCAGTCTCAGATCTGATCAGGAAAAATGAGATCTGACCGAGAACCAGCGTTGAACGTAATGGAGAGTTCCGATTCAGATCTTGAGCTCTTCTTCAAAGTTGTATAGAATTGAACAAGAAAGACGTGAATATTTTTTGTGAAAGGTTTTGTGGAGAATTTAATTTTATGGAGATTTTATACTGGACTATGGTCGGATCAGTACTGATGAAGACAGAACTATTTTTGGATCTGAAGGGGATTTTTAGAAAATAGGTGGAGGTCTTTAGAAATTCCACGAAAATTTGTGATTGAAAGGGGATGGTGGAAAGAACTTCTAGTAAATTTTGTGATTCAAGTACAAATCATTTAGAGGGTCGAAGTTGATGATATCAGGTCTGCTGCCACAGTGAACAGAAGGCTGACAGATCTGGGAGGACTTGAAGACCGAAAATGTAAAAATAGCAAAACAAGGATTTTGGACGTGAAATATTTTGTGGAGATGGGGAATCAAGATAAGAACACACTCTGAAATTTTTAGCTCCATAAGATCTCGAGGTGAAGAGCAGAAATTCTCATAGTGGACCTCTGTTCAGTAAGACAGAACCTCAGACAGCACCTCGGAGATGACTTCGCGGCGGCTCGATGGCGGCACGAACGGCGGCGGCGGCACCAGAGATGAAGATCAGAGATATAGGAGAGGGGATAGAGAGGTTGTACACTCTAGAAAGCTGGAGGAGGGGGAGGGAACCAGAGGAGAGAGGGGAGGGGCGCAAATGGCTCTCTTGCTTCACAAGCTTTTTTTCTCTTCATTGATTCACAAATAATTGAAATACATAGCTTATATACTAATTGGAAAATGACACCCAATACCCTCAGATCTAGGGTTAGAACTAATTAGTTCTAATCCAAATTTTACAAAAAATAAAAATGGAAAATAGGGAGGGGGGTGCCCCCTTGACCAAGGGGGGACATGGTTGGTAAGGTAGGTAACATACCTTTGAAAATTTAATCCACTTGTCTCCCATGTGGTCAATTAGCATTCAAACCTTCTAGATGGCCACCTAGGATGGTTGACCAGCCCCACATAGCTTAGGTGGCCCAATGGGGAAGGGCTGGGGGCCCCCTTGCTTGGACCTATTGACATTTTGCATATAAACCCACTAAGACTTACAATTGCGTACCCATATAACACAAGGGTATACATACAAATATAAAAGGACATAAATGTAAACAAAATGTGGACGGTCTTGCTTCGATGTCCCCATCAGAGAGTACGGGAGGGAGAGTAAAAAAAAAAAAATTTCTCTTTCTTTCTTTCAACCAACAGAACTCAACTATTCTTTTTTTTCTCTTATTTTTTTTTCTTTTTCACTTCTGGGAACTGAGAGAACGAAGGCCCGACGACGGGGACATCGGGGTCGAGGGAGGCGCCGTGTTGGATTCTGATATCAAATCTGACGCGGATAGCGTCGGGGGAAGGATCGACGGCAACTCCGATAACCGAACATGACGGATAACTTGCTATCTCGCGCAGCTCGGCCTCACGCCGAACGGTCTCACACCGGGCGACACTAAAACTCACAAAATGAGAAAGAGGGAAGGGGAAAAACACAAAGGCAAAGCACCTTAGGTTTCAAGCTTTTCATTCATATCATTCATATCACAATCCTTCGTAAGCCCCCCTTTATATAGGGAAAGCCCATTACATCCTTACCTTTAAACCTCTCATATTTGCATATATATCCTAGCCTAATAAAACAAAGCCCACCAACCCACTATTGACTTTGTGGGTTTAATAAAATAAAATACACACATGTCTTTTGACTAGCCTAGAAGATGAATACATACACACAAATACGTATACTACACACAAATGAAATACAGACGCAATATACTACTGTAGCCACAAGCCGAGTCTTCAGGAAGTCGGATCTCCGAGCCATAAGCTCGGTGCAGTCGGGGCGGTGCGGCGTCGGCTCCAAGTAGTGGGCCCGGTAGTGGACCTGGTGTCCCCACCAACTGGCATGCCTATAAAATAAATACAACCCGCAATAAATCAATAGATAAAAGAACAAAGAGCGTGTCACCAGAGGGCGCTCTTTCAAGATGTCTGACTCTCTTTCCTTCTTGAGCCACAAAGTCTCCCTCAAACACAATTAAAGTCCAAGGACCAATAATATATATTTAATGGTACGAGAAGTTTGACTAGAATTAATACCTTGCTTTATCCGTTCTTCCATTTGGAGAACATGCTCTTATTCAATGGTCATGCATGGTACTAGGCATATCATAATTTCTTATGCATTTGAGATCGATCCTTCAGCAGTGGTAGGATAATTGTGAATGCTACAACTTCATGTACGTAGGAGGATCAATAAGCCAAGTTTAATGCAAACTGGGAAAAAAATTAAATCTAAAATTGTTGTGTAACCCTTAAAACTTGTAGTTGGGACCGAGCAACATAACTTGGACAATGGTGAGCATAGTGCCCAAGAGAGACAAGCCAAACATTGAGCTAAGTGTCGGGTGTCGATTCGCCTTCACGTATTTGGAGAAAGTGACATCGGAGAGGAAAAGAGGTGAAGGGGTAAGTGGTGATGCTAGAAGTTGAAGTCAATTGCTATCCCGTGAAGAAAAAGTTCTCAAGGGAGAGTAGGGTTCCCTGGGAGAACCTCTATGATGCTTAAGTTAGTGATATGTGGAGGAGAAAGAAATTAATGGAGCAGAAGGAGCAATTCATGCGCACCTTCAGATGTTGATGTATTGTACCTTTTATAGGTCTAGGCATCCAAAGATGCGTGCTACTGGGAGTTTCATCTTGGTCATGATTGT
Source organism: Amorphophallus konjac (assembly GCA_022559845.1). Lineage (NCBI taxonomy): Eukaryota > Viridiplantae > Streptophyta > Magnoliopsida > Alismatales > Araceae > Amorphophallus > Amorphophallus konjac. Next base: position 27,764,933 of record CM040117.1, read on the forward strand.
GGGCGTAATAGGAGGCCGTTTCTGAGTAGACTCAGACTTAGTTATGAAAATTTAGAGCTCCCAAAGTGGATAGGGGGGCGAGCAGAGTCTAGAGCGACATCTGGGATGACAACGGAATGATCATGCATGTTGCATTGGATTTAACACTGTGTACATCTTGCACCTATTACCTAGTCATGTTTGGACTTAAATTAGGAAGGCAGTGGAGAGTGCCCATGTCACTTACTCCCCAACCCTCCGTGCAAGGTGCATGAGCTAGCACATAGTGGGGGAGGTATGCTAGTGAGTTGTCACCACTTGGCCTTCCAAGGAATAAAGGTCGGTTGTGTGTTGAATGTTGTATTCAGGGTTGCAATGTCAAGGTGATTGAGGCTAAGGCCATTAGCCATCCAAGCCTAAGGTTATAGGTTGGAAGGTTCTTTGGGTTGTGGCCATCGTCTAGTGTGGGGATGGCTTTTTATTATTTATTTTATTTTATTATTTTATTTATTTATTTGATTTGTTTATTGATTTATTGATTTATTAGTTAGTTTATTAGGCATGCCAGCCACCGGAGTGATGATTTATTATGCGCTCGATCTGACTTAGTCAGTCGATTGTGAAGTCCGAGTCGGGACCAGAAGTCCGTCATACCATAAAGGCTATGACGTTAATTACGCCCTTCCAAAGAAGGACAACCCTTGATTAATCGCCAAAGTAGAAGAGTCCCAGGGGCAAAACCAATATGATAGGTATGCTCATTCATTTGCAGGATAGGAGATGCATGCAGATGATCATGCGATGCAAGATATGATATATTAATACACGGAGTAAATCCGGCAGCATATCCCCCTTATCTTGGTCTATGCCAAGTGAGAATATAGGACATCCATTTACGGAGTGCCGAGATGGACGCCAAAGGAAAGATGGGCGCAGCCCGAGATCCAAGAGGATCTAGATGCGATGGGACAATGTCCATGATTATGGTATTTATTGATATCCCCTTAAGAAATCATTGGAGGAGATGCAGTGACAGAACTCCAAGAGTAAACAGGGTTAGAAGAAAACATCGCGGTCAAACGGTATAATGTGGGGGTAAAACCCCATTAATTTAGCTCCCTTAGACTTGGATGAAGAACCATGATTCCCCATGATATTATGAAGGTTGGCGCGAAGGCTAATGAGGTTGGGGTGTTGGTTTAGACTGAGTTTAGGGCTCATTAAGATTGCTGGGAAGTTGAGTGTTTGAATAATAGTCGGCGCTGAGATGAACCAGCACGGATGGGAACATGCACGAAGGCAAACCGGCGTAGCACAGGAAAATGAGGCGGTCGGCGCGATGGAATCTAGGCATGCTCATCTCGGCGCGACGGCTTTAGTATAAGAAGGGGGCATCGGCCTGGGAAGACTGGCGGGAAAGCGGTCGGCGCGGGCTGTCATCGTCGTGCCTGCCACTCGGCGTGGAACCAGCACCGAGAGGGCACCGCGTCGGGAGGCCAGTGACGCCGCCGATGAGGGAGACCCAAGGATTTGGGGCTTTAAGGCTGGGGGTTTTAGTGGGTTTTATTGAGGGGATCTCTTGTGTTTAATCAAGGCTTCATAGGCTCTGGCGATGATGTTTAGGCAAGCTAAAAGGGGAGGAGAAATTCATCCACGGAAGGTCTAGGGAGACCATGTGACGATCAATAATGATTATATTCCCCTTATAGTGGGCAAATGGCCATGAGATAGTCTGTCTGAGGCCTCTGCCACATAGCAGGGGGTTAATTCATCAAGCTTAACGAAAAACATCACACGATATGACAAAGCAAGGATCGTGAATGAATTTCTGCAGCATCTCCCCTTATTTGGACTGTGCCAAAAGGGGAGTATATGACATACATCCACGGAGTGCCGAGATGGACGCCAAAAGAAAGATGGGCGTAGCCCGAGATCCAAGAGGATCAGAATTCAGCGGGACAGTGTCCATTTGTCGTGGCGCCTCATTAATATTCCCCTAAAGGGACTAATGGAGAACATGCAGTGGCAGAACTCCGTGGCCTGGTGGGGTGAAAGAAGGAAATCGGAAACCCGAATTGAAATAGATGTAGGGGTGAAACCCCATTAGTGTAGCTCCTCCGCTTCCCACAGAATTGGACTTAAATGGCTTAACAGAATTGATCCATAAATGTGCATGTGTTTATTCTTATATTCAGATGTACATGTATATATATATATATATATATATATGAACATATGCATGGCCAAATAAAAAAAATGATGATTAGAAGGTCCATTGGGGATTGGGTCATTTAGGAATAAATATTATATCTATTTATAAGCATTGATGCACCAAGGGGCATTCACGCTATACGCATGAGATTAACAAATGGCTACTTATGTGCATGGAGTGGAGGGTTTAGGCATTAATGCAAGCAGACATGCATTAGTGGGATTAATGAATGGCCAATTGCTACTTACATGAGTGGGGCCATGCATTAATGGGTTTTATTTGTTCAAACGAGTTCTCGAAAAAGTAAAGCATCACGTGGGCACCTATTGCATGCACACATATGAAACGTTGGAAAAGAAAGAAGCGGACACGGTGGGATTCACGTGCTCGGTGCGGACAAGGAAGAAATGAGGCCTCGGTGCGACAACTTCTCGGCACAGATAGTAATCGGTGCGTGATCTACGCCGAGAGCCGTTGGCGCAGAGGATGACTAAAAAGGGGATTTTTGTGAACTTAGGATTTCATGAAAGCTGCCAGGTTTGGGCTCCTCCGAGCGAACAGAAAACCATCAGGAGAACACAGACACCAGAACAATGCCAGGCAAAATTGCTTTTCCTCATGATTTGGGGGACGGAAAAGCCACGAGATGGGCTGTCTCGGGCTCCCGTCTTGTATCAGAGGTAAATAGCTTCAACTACACACAATAGAACTCAGGGAGTAAACACCAGAACTCAGTATCCCTCGGGCGTAGCAATGCCTTCGCGAGGGCCATTGACAGATGGGGTGATACCCCCACTATCTCGGCGAAGTTATAGTAGTCATAAGGCTGTTGCCCAGGGTTAAACGAAAGAAACGTAAATCGGAGCTACAGAAATTCAAGATAGAATGATGGGAGCGCACGGGCGAACATCAAAGGGATTTGGTTACAGCAACACATATAAAAAAGGAATTCTTAGCATGAACATATGCATCAATATATAGCTTTCATTCATATCAAATCAGGCATAGCCAGGATACATACAGAAGTCTTAAGAGGCCGTGATAGTACAGGACTCGCAAGCATAGACGAGCATATAAAATAAAGAAGAGAGGGAACCATGGGAAGGGGACTGTAGCCCCGAACGGGGCGTCAAACGACTGCGGTAGCACCCCTAACTCTACTCTTCTTTCTTTTCACGGGCTCTCTTATCTCTTTAAGCTCTCGCTCCACTTCTTTTCTTCTGTCTGTCTCTTCTTCTCTTTTTTTTTAATCCGCCGCCACTGGCTTTCTTCTCTTGTTGTCCACCATGGCTTCTTCGTCGAACCTCAGCTTTTATAATGGGTTACAGAACCCTTGAAGCATCGGGGCACATTTTTAGTCTTGAGGCCACTTTTGCTCATCGGCGCCACCTCTATTCACGGCATCGGGCGTGCCCTTCTCCATCGCGGGCTTCGGCCCTTTTGCACTTGGTATGCTTCGGCCATGGCCCCGGCGGCGCTTTCTCCTTGGTGGTCGATGGGCCATGGGCGGCCCACTCCTCGCATCATCGGCGGCTGTCTCCGTCTTTTCTTTTATCCCCTAAAAATAAGAAATATAAGATGAAAAATGTTAGTATTATTATTTGTATTGTTATTATCTTATTATATTATTATCATTTTAGTATTATTATCGTTATATTTTCTCTTCTCTTTTTTTATCTTTTTGTTATTATTATTTTTATTATTTTATTTATTTTCTTTTCCCTCTTTTCTCTCATTTTTTCTCATTTTTATTATTATTATTATTATTTATATATTATTTATTTATTTATTATGTGTCAACAAATGCCCCCCACCCGTAGGTGGCGCGAATGAGGGATGGATGAGCGGGGCCTACGGGTGAAACCCGTTTGAAAGCGTGTCTTTTTGTTCATGCGAGCATGCATGCATTCAACAACAAGCATAAGTTAGATATATAGAATAGCTCCCCTATATCGGGGATAGGATAAGGACAGCTCCTGTGACTCATAGATAGAGTGCGGCTCACAAGGCACAATTAAGGGAGATGTGCATGTGCAGAAAGGACATCGCATATAATATGTGCACAGCGTAAGCCACGATCTACACCCAAGGCTACTTCTCTATACTATGATAGTGCAAGTATGCGAGCAGCGAATCTCCGACATAGGGATACGCAGATGTTCTAGATAACATTAGAGCATTGCTCTAGCGTCTACACATACAGCTGGAGTTCTCAATTTTTGGTAGCTTCGCACAACCCCCTTAGCTTATTCCCAACTCCGGACTTCACCGTTCGGCGCGAGTCTCCTCATGTGTCTCAATGGGATTCTCGGCTACTAGGATTCATCCTTTATAGTAATTTTATTACATACTTCACCGTTCGACACGAGTCTCCTCATATATCTCAATGGGGATTCCCGACTATTAAGATTCATCCTTTATAATGATTTTATTGCAGACTTCACCGTTTGGCGCGAGTCTCCTCATGTGTCTCAATAAAAATTTCTAGCTACTAAGATTCATCTTATCTAACATTCCATTTCTTCCTTTTCTTTCTTCTTTTCTTTTTTTCTTTTTTTCTTTTTTTTTAACTTGGGGGAAGGTAGCTTTTTCCTCACGATCATCCCTCGTGTGGGTGCAGAAGTTCGAGCACACATATAGTGTTAGGAAGAACCTTCTATCATCCCTATGATAAGAGACCGCTGAACACATAGTGGTGCCAAGTGTGGGAGTTTTGCTTTGGGCGTATCTCACGAGTTACGTTAGCAACATAGCTACAACTTTTCCACTGGACGCATGCACTCAGCCAATATTGGCTTTTCATCCCTTAACGTATGCTGTGGCGCATACATGTTTAGAATCGAGCGACTTTATTTAGCAAGGAGATGTGGTCCTAGGAAATTGAAGGAGGTGTATTATCTTATAGTATAAGCAAGCATGCAAGCAGGGCCAACATAGTCTGGTGATCCCGCTCGCATTCCCCCTTCCCGCTCGTGTCCCCCCCTCCCCTCCGGCCATGGCCGGTGTGGGGGGGGCTCCAGCGTGCGCCTCCTCCTTGGGCTTCCCTCATGCCATCCGTCTCTGGACCGAGTGATGTTCTCCTCCTGCGCAGTTGGACAAGCCACTTGCCGTGAGCTTTAGGCTCTCTTCATGGGTTGGGAGGTGTTCGAAGATTGTGTTGTCGTCCCGCTCGCGTTCCCCCTTCCCGCTCGCGTCCCCCTCCTCTCCGGCCATGGCCGGCGTGTGGGGGGGGGGGGGGGGCTCCAGCCTGCGCCTCCTCCTTGGGCTTCCCTCAGGCCATCTGTCACCTTCAGATGGTCCTCCAGGTGGCGCTCCCTCCACCGCATTCATGGACCATCCCGCTCCACGCCTTGGCTATTCGGACGTGGGAGTTCGTCTCCATCCTCCTGCAGCAGACGGCGTCTTGCTGGCTGCTGGGCCTCTTGTTGGTCTCCCAGCCCCTCCGTCATCCTCAGCAGGTTCCTCCGGCGGTGCCGCACCTGCCTCTTCGGTGGTTTATGCTCCGCCTTCGTTGTTCGAATATGGGAGCTCCTCTCCCTACCTCTACTATCGTCCGGGTCCTTCCTTCTTCGGTGACGCTCCTCCCTTCCGGTGGTTTGCCGCTTTTTCTCCCTCTCTCTCTCCTCAGCCGCTCCCGCTCGCGTCCCCCCTCCTCTCCGACCATGGCCGGCGGGGGGGGGGGGGGGAGGCTCCAGCCTGTGCCTCCTCCTTGGGCTTCCCTCAGGCCATCCGTCGCCTTCAGATGGTCCTCCTAGTGGCGCTCCCTCCACCGTGTTCATGGACCACCCCCCTCTACGCCTTGGTTGTTCGGACGTGGGAGTTCGTCTCTGTCCTCCTGCGGCAGACAGCATCTTGCTTGCTGCTGGGCCTCTCGTTGGTCTCCCAGCCCCTCCGTCGTCTTCAGTAGGTCCCTCCGGCGGTGCCGCTCCTGCCTCTCCGGCGGTTCGTGCACCGCCTTTGTTGTTCGGATGTGGGAGCTCCTCTCCCTCCCTCTGCTGCCGTTCGGGTCCTTCCTTCTCTGGTGACGGCGGTGCTGGGAGCGGCCAGGGGCCTCCTCTCCTGCCCTGTGATGCTCTTCGATCTCCTGTGTTGCCACCTATTGTCGCTCCGGTCGGTGCTGCCGCCCTGACCCCAACCAGCGCAGTGGTTCCTCCGTCCGCCGCTGCGAGTCCGCCGGTTGCTCCTTCTCCTTCCGGTGTCCCTCCGGCCTCCGGTGGTGGTGCTCCGCCGCGCACGGTGGGTCAGGTTTGGAGGGCCGTTACTAGGCTCTTCGATGTCCCTTGGTGCGCCTGTTGGTGTCCTCCAGCCGGGCCCCTCCATTACCCCTCTTGCTATTGAGAACTTGTCAGGTTATCATGATGCTTTGGACTTGGGCCACCACCCCACTTCACCGGTGCACCTTCCCACGTCTGCAATTTCCACTAATCCAGCCCCACCTAGAAATGGCAACCTGATATCCTCCTCCCGTGATGTACTGCCACCTTCTTTTGGGGTGCTTTATTTTGGTTTGTTTGGGCCTGTCCCACTTGTTGTATTGGGTCTTTTCTCTTGGGCTTAGCCCCTCTGTTGTAATGGGCTCCTCCCTCCCCTTACAGGATGCCTCCCCCCAGACCTTCGTGGTCCCATGTATCCCCTATTCTCTTCCTTTATGCTTATTATATATAAAAAACTCTCTTGTAAGGTGGCCGGGGTCGAGCCTCTCCCCCTGTCCCTTGCAAGTATGGCCTTAGTGAGAAAGAAAAAAAAGCAGGGCCAACAAACACCCAAAATTTTGAAAGCAAGCAATTTTTTCTTTCTTTCTTTTATATGTATGCATATATATGTCACTATATATCCATTTATTTGTTTAAGTGCCTGTGGACGCACTAAAATTTGCTCACCATTTTTTCTTATCTTCTTCATATTATGGCATTTATTCGGAAATGGTTGATTCATCTATTAAGTGTGTGGGCGTGCCTGTTGTCTATTCGGGCTCCGAAGATCCCATGGTGTCATCGATCCGACTTCGTCAGACGATTGTGTGGTTCGTGTCGGGACCGGATCCCATCGTGCCATAAAGGCCACGACGTCATTTACATCCTCCCTACGGGGGAACACCCTTGATTAGTTGTCGAAATTAGGGGCCCTGCGGCCAAAAGAACTAATACTAACTACGCGAGAAAGAGGCAAGAATAAATCACACTAAGGTCCGCATCAGGATACGAGCCACGGGTTATGTTGGTCACTCGTGGACCTTTTCATGTTCGGACAAAGGTCCGTAATGGAATCGTGGTGAAAGCTGAGATTAAACCCATTCAAATGTCTGCGGATGCACGGCAATTTGATGAAGGCTCGGAGAGGGTCCGGCCTGAGAAACGGGTCCGGTTCAATCGTGATGTCGGCCCGAGGCGAGGTTGAGTCATGGCCGTGCTGGGGTAATTCCCGCGACTCAAGCCCGGCCTGCAGGGGTAGCATTGTTATTTCTTCCGCACCGGGTCACGGGGAGGGATGGGGCTGCATTGTGGATCATGACCATATTATATATTTTTTGGCCTCCCGTTATGTATATATATATATATTCTTTACGTATATTACATTTTATTTTTCTTTGATTTTTTTATTTTTTTATTGCTTACTTTCCTTTTATGCATTTTTGGGGTGGGTTTATTACTTCCTTTCTATTTACTGCCCGCATTTTCCCCTTTTATTTATTCATCGTAGCTTTCATTATTATTATCACCATTGTCATTACGATTGCATTTTCTATCATCATTTCTTCTATTTTGATCATTGATGCTACTGCATTTTCCCCCTCTCTTATTTACACGTTTTATACCCGGAGGTGTGAGCCATTGGAGGGCTAAAGAGGTGTGCCGCTGCCCCAAGGGTCATGTGCCGACAAAGGAGGGTGAAGAGGTGTACCGGTGGAGGGCGCTAGGGTATACCGGAGAGGGGCATGGCGAGTGTGCCGCCGAGTGGTCCCCGGGGGTGTACCGGGGAAGGCAGCAAGGAGGCGTGCCGCTGAGGGACTCAAATTAGTGTGCCGGGCAAGGCAGCAGGGGAGTGTGCCGTGGAAGGGTCCAAAAGGGCACTGGTAGGGTGTATCGGTGAAGGGAGCAAGGAGGCGTGCTGCTGAGGGGCTCAAAGGGGTGTACCGGGGAAGGCAGTAGGGGAGTGTGCCGCTGAGGGGCTCAAAGGGCACATGTAGGGTGTACCGGCGAAGCGCTGGAATGGACGTACCGGTGAAGGTCCACTCCTCCTCCGCTTCTTTTAAGACTTTTCTTTTCTTCTTTTATTTGATTTTTATGTAGTTTTATACAACTCTTTTCTCCCTCTTCTCACAGTCTTTTCTTCACAGATTGAGCGTTTAAGTCACCAGGTCGTCATTTAGTTCGGTTCTTTTCGCGTCGTTGGTCGTGGTTCCCTTACCTTAATTAAAGTGTTTGCTGTTATCTGTCCCATTTGTTTGTTGCTTCCTTTCTCCTTTTAACCTGTTATTATTACTAACAAAAATTCGGCAGTATCTCCCCTTAACCGGGGTGGTGAGGGGAGATAATGGGAATGCGCCCACATGGAGTGGCGGAACCCGACAATTGGAGGTGGGCGCCCGAGAGCGGCAATTCCTTTAATAAAACCTCGGAAAGCTTCGAGGGAATGGCGGATGAGAGACTCCTCTAAGACTGGTCAGGGCATACTGGGTAATATGGGGGAGGACTGGTGACTAGTGTGCCGGCCAGGGAGACTCAAAGGCGTGCCGGGCATGGAGGAGCTGGGGTGTGCCGCTGAGGGGCCGTGCCGGGGAAGGCTTCGAGGGGCTAGGGGCGCACCGGCCAGGGGCTGTACCGGTGAAGGGTGTGCCGGTGGAGCCTGGACCAGGACGTACCGCTGGGAGCTGGAGAAACTGCACCGTGCTGGGAGTGCACCGGTGGGAGACTGAGCAAGGTGCATCACCTGAGGACTGGAAAACGTGAACTGAAGGCTAGCTAAGTAGGATGGAGCCAAGGAGGGAAGGGCCAGAGGTCCTAGTTTGATTCATCCAAATGGGAAGCTTCGGTTAGGAAAAAGGGGGAGGTTGGTATGAGGGAATGACATGGTGACGTTGGTGGTTGGATGTTCGGAGAAGAAAGGGGCCATGATGGAGGGGATGAAGGCCCACCCTGGGGGCCAAACCATCGGGAGACGGGGGAGGAAGCATTCAAACGCACATATGGACCCAGACCACCGGAGACAGTAGAAAGAAGACTCAAGAGAATGAGAGGTTTTTCTTATTCATGGAAGACAAGGGTCCGCAACTGTCCGTATACACCTCAAAACACCGGAGCAGGAGATACAACGGCGGGAGGGAAAAGAAAAGAAAGGGGAGGAAGAAATGGGAGGAGCTCGGATTGAGCAGGGGCGACGGCTCCCTACCCTTCCCCACTCCCCCTAATTCACCACACACACACTCTCTCTCCCTTACTCTCTCTTCTGGGTGGTCGTCAGAGGGGAACCCCAAGGCGGAGCTCTCTCTTCTTCTTTTTCTTCTCTTCTTCTTCTTCTGGAGGCGGTGGCTCTCTTCGGCGACGTGTGTGTTGTGTCTTCTTTCTTTTCTGTGTGTGTCTCCGTCTGTCTTGTTCGCCGGAAGAGGAAGGCTTTTATACCCCCCAGTGACGGGAGCATTCGAGCACGAATGGCGGAGGCTGTAAGTGACTGGCCATGATGGAGTTTGACCTTCTTTGTCCTTGGTGGCAGAGGAGTAGCCTGCATGGCCCAACTTCCAACCGACACCTCGGACAGCGCACTGCGCGCCAAAAATCTATAGGGTATGGGCGTAAGATCTCGTCTGCAAGGCATGCCGCTGAAGGGCTGGAATGCCGTGCTGCTGATAGGCACAACAAGTGTGCCGCTGAGAGGGCTTGAGGGCATGCCGCTGAAGCCCCACAAGGGTGTGCCGCTGGAGCGCAGCAAGGGCGTGCCGCTGAAGCGCAACGAGGGGGTGCCGTTGAAGGGGCACGAGGGTGTGCCGGCGGGGGCCTGTGCCTCAGAAAGCCAGCAGGGGTGTGCCGCTGGAGGGCGTCACCAGGGGTGTGCTGCTGAGGGGGCCTGAGGGCGTGCCAGCAAAGGGCATTACTGGTGTGCCACTGAAGGCCACCCTGGGTGTGCCGCTGGTGGGCCAAAAGGGCATGCCGGCGAAGGGGCAGCGGGGCGTGCCAGTGAAGGGCCTAGGTGTGCCGTTGAAGGGCGCCAGGGGCGTGCCGCTGAAGGGGCCTAAGGGTGTGCCGCTAAAGGCCTAAATGGGCAGTCCTGAGCCCGTTGTGAGTGCGAGTCGTGACCCATTTGATTTTCTTCGGGGCCCATAGGTCGTGAGCTTCCCGGGAATTAGTTTCTCTTTACTGTCGTGACTCCGGAGATGGCTTCATGGCAATGTGTGTGTTCGGAGAGTCCGGATGGCCCTCTCTTTTTTGCAGTTCCTTTGGTTGGAGTTGTTGTTGATGCTAGGCTGGTCGGGACGTATGGGCGCGCAATTTTACACGTCCACAAATGCCCCCCACCCACGGGTAGCGTAGGCGAAGGATGAATCGTGCGGTGCCCGTGGGTGTACTGGTCTCTTTTTCTCTTCGTCTGTGCCGACGGGGTGTCGGGAGCCGACGTGGTATGCTTGTTTCTTCTTCTCTTCATCAGTGCCGATAGGGTGTCGGGAATCTGACGTGGTATGTTGGTCTCTTCTTCTCTTCATCAGCGCCGACGGGGCATTGGGAACTGACATGATATGTTGGTCTCTTCTTCTCTTCATCAGTGCCGATGGGGCGTCGGGAACTGACGTGATATGTTGGTCTCTTCTTCTCTTCATCTGTGCCGACGGGGTGCCGAGCGCTCAAGTGATATGTTGCTCTCTTCTTCTCTTCATCAGCGCCGACGGGGCGTCGAGAACTGACGTGATATGCTTGTCTCTTCTTCTCTTCATCAGTGCCGACAGGGTGTCGGGAACTGACGTGGTATGTTGGTCTCTTCTTCTCTTCATCAGTGCCGACGGGGTGTCGGGAACTTGTCTCTTCTTCTCTTCATCAGCGCCGATGGGGCGTCGGGAATTGACGTGATATGTTGGTCTCTTCTTCCCTTCATCAGTGCCGACGGGGTGCCGGGAACTGACGTGATATGTTAGTATCTTCTTTTCTTTTCTTTCTTTTCTTCTTTTTTTTTTAAAATCACATTACCAGTACAAGCGCCCTTTCGGGTTTTTTCCGGCACCAGCCCCCTCTTGCTTTTGCCCACGCGCCCTCTCGGGTTTTCACGTGGCGGGGTACCCGATTTTGCATGCAGCGCCCTTTTCGGGTTTTTGTCACAGCTGGGTTATTGTCATTTTTGCCCTCGTCCATGTGTAGGGACAAGTCCGGCGGGGCACCTCTATTTTAAGCCCCTTTCTTTTTTTTTCTCTTCTTTTTTGATGAGTGGATAATATGTAATTGTTGGCTAGGGCCTAAAGCCTTGCGCCGAAAGATAAGGTTCATTTGTTGGCAAGAAGACAATGCCAACGCAACAGGGGATTTTCTACCGATTTGGACGTAAGGTCCGTAATGGCAATATTGTGTGAGAACGGGTGGCTAAGGCACGAAGCCTTGCACCGGAAAGGGGCTTATTCACTGGCAAGGGATTAATGCCAGCGCAAGGATAGAGATTTTACCGATTCGGGTGTAAGGCCCGCAATGGTGATTTCGCATGAGAGAAGGTGACTAGGGCACGAAGCCTTGAGCCAGAAAAGGACTCATTTGCCGGCAAGGAACTAATGCCAACGCAGAGGTGGAGTCGCCTTTGTCTGTGCGGATGCCCATCGACACCTAGGGGCGTGCGGAAGGGACATACCCACCGAGACATCTATCATCGTGCATTATTTATGCACACCTCCACATGTATGTGCGCGTATGTACATATATACGTATATCTATATATTTATATTTACTTAGTATTTTTATTATTATTATTATCTTTGTCAAAATTCCTTCCTCTTCTTTCCCTCTTCACTTTTTTGCTTCTCCTTTCTTTTCTTTCTCTTTTTTTGTTTTCTCCCTTTTTCATTCATTCTTCTTCTTCTTTTCCCCTTTTTTATTTCCCCCCTTTTTTCCTCTTTTCTTTTCTTTTCTTTTTTTTATTTCGCTTGCCTCTTATACAAAAGGCAGGGTGGCTCGAACTGGCCACCCCCCTTTCAAACTCTTCCTCTTCCCTCTCTCTTTCTCTCTCTTTGGTGACCGAGCGGGCGAAGCCCCCCCCTTCTCCCTTCTTCTTCCTCTTCTCCGTCCGTCGAGCGCCGCCGTCACCACCGCCCTCGTCGTCGTCGTGGTGAGGGCGCCGCCGTGGAGGCCCCCCCTCTCTTCTCTCTTCTCCCTCTCGCGTCCTCTCTTCTCTTCTCTTCTCTCCTTCCTCTCTTATTCTCCGCTTCGGAGAGCGGGGGGGGGGGGGGTGTCGCCGGTGACGCTGTGGGGAAGGCTATCGGAGCGTGTCGGGGGGGCTCCGACTGTGCCGGGTAGAAGGGCGCAGAGCGTGCTGCGCTAGGATGGCACTGGCTGTGCCGGGGAGGGAGCTCGCAGGGCGCACCGGAGAAGGAGGTGCGAGGGCATGCCGGTGAAGACATCAGGGAGCGTGCCGGGGAAGACCGCCTCATGGCATGCCGGGGAAGGGCTCCCCATAGGCGTGCCGGGGAAGGAGCTCGCAGGGTGCACCGGAGAAGGAGGTACGAGGGCGTGCCAGCGAAGACGTCAGGGAGCGTGCCGGGGAAGACCGCCTCATGGCGTGCCGGGGAAGGGCTCCCCATGGGCGTGCCGGGGAAGCCCATAGGGGAGTGCCGGCAAAGTCTGCAGGAAGCATGCCGGCGAAGGGGCTTTAGGCATACGCCTGTGCAGCTGAGGACTTCTGGTGTTGCCTTTTGGGGCCCACCATGACTTTTTTGGGGCCGTCAATCCTTGTTGACGCGCACCCATGTTTTCTTTTACGCCTCTGGCCTAGGGGAAACTCTGCCGAAATTTCGTCAGAAATTGGCAGCCTCTTATTCATTATAGTTGTAGTAGAGCCCCTTTACAATTTTCATTTCTCTTCGCCCGTGGCTTATTCTGATCTTTTGTTTGTTGTGCCTTTGCAAATAGATGGCCGCCCCAAGCGGTTCCTCTGCTCCTGCCGCCGCTGCCGGTGCCGATCTTGTTCCCCAGCCTCCGGTGCCAGTCGTCACGTTGCTCAATGTAGAGGAGCTAGACAGGGAGCATGCTGAAACAGCAGCACTGGCTGAGTCCTCTGGCTCTGAGACCGAGACGATGGATTATCATTGGCTTTCACCGGTCGAGAACCGCTTTACCTTCGACCGGACCAGCGAGTATCGAAAGGACTTCCCGAAGGATAAGCATCTCATTCGATTTCTGAAGTACTTCCGCTCCCGGGAGAGGCGGGAGTTACGAGCTGTGCGGGAAGTCGAGTAAGTGATCCTGTAGGCCCGTGATAGCTTATTATACAGTGTCCCGAGGAGCATCCCGATGTATTTGGTGGGGGAGGCCCGGGAATGGAAGCATGTCCTGGGGATCGAAGGAGTGTTGCCGGCCGAGGACAGATTGGTGCGAGCACCTCAATTCACCCCGACGAAATGGGACATGTCTGCTGGACGGGTGCAGGGTGGGCCGCCCCGTTTTGGTTTATTCGTGGCTCCCTTGAAATGGGGCTACAGGGAGGAGCCATTCATCCTGGATTGCCTGGCCGTCTGATTCAAGCACGAGTTGGCGCTGGGTTGGTTCGGGGAGCTGAAGCTTCAAGATGCTCACAGCTTCAGGGAAGGGGCAGTAGAATTCACAGAGTATGTGCTGTTCAACTACGCCCCGTTACTGGTCCGGGCTGACATCTATCACAGCATCTACGCCTCCCGCTACGGCTACCCCATCTCCAAGGGTCTCTACTGTGGCATGATAGAGGTGTTCAATGCTGAGACTAACACTTTCTATACAGCGGAAGGCGAGACTTCACTTGACTTGTTGAGTCTCAGTCAGCTCAGTGGCTTGCCCATTGACGGGGAGCCTTATGAAGAAGTATGTCTCCCAGATCTGATCAAAGATGAAACTAACGGGGATGGCTATTATTCCCTTGTCTATTCATACCGGTATCTCATGAAGGCATATCGGGAACTGTACCAGCTGGCACACGGCGGGGGGCAGCCTCCCCGTGGAGACCGGAAGAGGGTCCGCATGACTCTGTGGCTACAGTATTTTTATGATGGGTTGAAACAGTATGAAGAATTTCCGTGCGTCGGCACCGTCGTTGCTCGCAAGAAGCGCGCCAAGCCCAAAACTGATGTGAAGATCCCCCCCAGAGGACGCCGGAGTGGCCCCCACCCGATGGGGGTTGACCCTCTAACACATTGCGCCGCGTTCCTAACGTACTGGCCGTGCTCGTTTGCCATGCCGTATGGGGACGAGACCGTCATTCGTCCGGATGCCATCTACCCCGCGTGTCAAATGGCGTGGGGGGTCAAGCTATCCTTGTGCCCGGCTACCCTTTGCTTGATATATAAGGCGCTGGGGGACATCAACACCCATCAATTCCCGAGACAAGCCCAATATGTGTGCCCGTTGCATTTCTTCAATGCGTGGGTCTGTTCGCTGTTTCCAGAGTTCACCCCCCGCGCTCTTCAAGACTGGGGGCTAGTACCGCGGATGCTAGAGTTCGCAAGCGCGGAGCCAGGCTCTACCTCCCAGCGATTGTATGATATTCGGGGCCGGCTGACGACGGTTCCACGGGACGCGGCCGGCACCATCCACTTCTGGACGTTGGCCGCACATTCGAGCCCTCTGGTGAACAATAAGAGGGAATGCAAAGATGATCAGGTGGAGAAGTACGACCACCCCATCAGCCAGGAAAATGTGGTCCGCCCGTTGCTGGAGCCCGAGCTCAGAGACTGGGCATTATCCATTCGCCCAAGTGTGCTGGCGTTCAGGAAGGGGGATAATTTGCTGCTAGAACCATACTACCCCTTTCGGTTCAGTCGAAACTTCAGATATGATCAGCATATCCCTGTCTATAGCGCACAATTCGGCCTGCCTTCGCGAAGTCTCCGGGGGAGTTCGACTGCCGAGCATGTCAGAAGCTGGTGGGACTTCTTCCATCGGGCGGATTCTATGACTTTCAGGGTGCCAACACCCGGCCGTATTCCTCGGGTGACCCCAGAGTACATAAAATGGTAGACCGCCCGGATGGCTTTTTATCGATTGCACAAGACCAATTGCTGGGATGGGGCGGAGAGGAAGTTTTTGAGCAAGCAGTCAGTGCCGGTGCTCGACATTGATCCGGAGCACCTCCTTCGGCTCAAAAATAGGTAGGACAAGGAGGTGGCAGCGTATTTGGCCGCTCGCCGAGAGGCTCGGGAAACAAAGCCAACACCGCAAGCGAAGCTACCCCCGGTGGCCAAAGATGATTTTAAGAAGACTTTGAGGGACCTCTACCTGGTCGGGAGCGACTGCCTAGAGCGTATTAATTATCTGCTTCCTATGGAGGAGGAGGGGACTCCCGCAAAGAGCTGGCGTCCGGAGAGGGACCCGGTCTGCCCGTACCGCACATTCATGCGACGGGAGGAGTGGAAGCCCAAAAACTATTAAGACACCACCTGGCTATATGTCCTCCTCCGAGTGAATGGGCTGAAGATCGAGGATCAGAAGGTCGCCATCCTTGGCAAGCGCCTGCAAGTCTCGTATTATTATGCCGACGGGTGGGGCATGGACCACTTCAACCTCTTCTGCCACCTCTCATCGAAGAAACATGCGGACCTAGCTGCCGTCACCGACCGTTGCCAGAAGATCGAGGACGTATGCTGGCTAGTTCGGGAAGCGGCACGTCGAGACAAGGAGCCGTCCCTGAGCTACTGGCCAATAACACTTCGGCTGTATACCGGCCCTCATGGTATTTTAATCCTCCCTCTTCCTTTTATTCTCCTCCATCATCGGCGTGACCTTTACAGGGTATCGGATGCTGATCATATATATTTTTTGATAGACCACCCCGAAAGCATACAAATGGCGACGTACCAGAATCTTCTTCGGCTCGTCCAGAAGCCCGCCTACTTCGATGCAGCGTTGCCGGCCCCGACTACGGCTCCCTTGCCCAAGGCCGCGAAGAGGTCCCGGGCGAAATCACCTGTGAAAAAGGCGGTGGACGCTGCCAAGGCGGCTGGGCAGCGAGAGGCGAAGCGGCGGAAGACGGAGGCTGCAAAGGCCTCGGTGGCTATCTCTCCGGTGCCGCGACTTCTGACTTTCGAGGAGTTTGGAGCCGTCCGGCCTGAGCCAGGTTAGCCCGCCGGTCAGAATTTCCAGCCGTGCGTGTCCTTCCGGACCCACCTTCATTTCGGAACAAGGTCCTCACATATAAATGATTTTCCCTTTTTGTTTCAATTGCTGTGGAGGAGCCTGCGCCCGAGCCCATTCCGAACGTGGAGGAGCCAGCATCTGTGCCTATCCCTGATGTGGGCAAGGTCGGGGTCGCAGTAGAGGTGATCTCAGGGCTGACTTTGACTCCCCCGCCGCAGGTCAGGAAGAGGTCCCCGGAGAAGTCACATGTCAAGAAGGTGCTGGCTGCCACCAAAGCGATCGGGGGACAAGACAGGAAGCGAAGGAGGGTAGAAGCTACCCCAACTTCGGCGGCCATCTCTCCCATGGCTCCCATTTTATCTTTCGAGGAGTTTGAAGTCACTCAGGCTGAGCCGAGTTACCATGCTGGTGAGCTTCACCGACCACCGTTGTCCTTCAAAATTTATTTACTTCCCGAGGGTAGGGACTTTTATGCGTATATAACATGTGTATTTCTTGCTTTCAGCTGGTACGGAGGAGCCGGTGCCTGTGCCGATCCCGGGCGAGGATAAGGCTGCAGCCTTTGGGAAGACATTGCCCGTCGAGGAGACCCGTGAGCCGCCCCGTGTTGTAGAAGCCGAAGGGGGTATTTATCTTTGTCCACTTAATCGACTTCTTTCATTCTTAAGAACTCATCGGCTCCGGTATGATCCACCCTTTCTTTTATGTGGCAGGCGTTGACGCAGCAGTTATCGGGCCATCAGGGCCCCACCTACATCTCCCAGCGACGCACACGTACACGAGGAAGAGGTTGAAATCTAGCATACTACCCTCACCCAACCCGTGTGAGGATGCACCGATCACCGACCTCAAAGCGGAGGCCCCCTTGCTAGCGAGGGAGGAACCCGTGGCGGTCGAGTCTTCGTCAAGCGAAGAGGTAGATTATGATTACTCCTCCGACGAGGTGGCTTCTGGCGAGGGCGTATCTGAGGTATCTGGGCCGTCCAAGCCGATCTTTAAGGCCCCCTCACTCGCTAGCTCTCTGAGCCTAATGGAGGAGGCTGCTATAAGTGTGAGCTTGTTCGCACAGGACCTCCCTCGTGATCATCTAGTGACTTTATTCCTGTTATCCCTTGATTTTCAGGAACCAATTGAGCCGGAGGCCGTGGAGGGAGCTACCCCGGCTAAATCGGTAGATCGCTCAACAAGAGTCGATGCGGGCCTGGGTAAGCTGGCCCACTTGTTTGAGGCCCTACAGCAGGAGACGGCTGTGGAGACTTCAAGTGCTCCCGGGCCGGTGGATGAGCCCTTGGAGGAGGGGGAGATCGCACCCGAAGGTAGCATAGTCTCGGTGGCAGAGGTAAGCACGTGGGCTTCACGACTCCTCCTTGTCTTTTCATCCTTGGTCGATCCATTCTAGGCGGTGGATGGTTAACCCTGCCTCGCGTGGTTAGGTAATGCCGACGCCAGGGAAGACATCCGTCCGTGTCCGCTAGGCTATCGCCAAACGAAGGCCACCCATTGGTTCGCTAGTGGTGGAGGGGCTGACCTCGGTCCTGGGCCCGGGGGTGAAGCTTTTTGCAGCGCTTGTGCGGGCGGGAGGCAAGCCTCGGCTGATGGTTCCTCTTCCGCCTCTCCCGAAGATCCCGGCTCGGGTGGAAGACCCGCTTTTGACGGTGATATTTGCAGGACTTCGCGCGCACCTGGAGGGATCCCATACGTGAGAGAGAGGTTTATGGGCGATGGCTTTGGGCCCGGCTTTGCTCGAAGCCCCTCCTTCGGCCAAAGCAGTGGCACCTGCACCCCCGTCCAGTGAAATGGTGGCGGAGGCGGACCGGGCGGAGGAAGAGGAGGTAGGAGAACACCGAATGGTGGCGGCGTCAAGTGATTCAGTGGTGATCTTATCCATTACCCTAGCGGTGGCTGGCCAGGGGTCTTCTGTCGAGCTACGTCGGCCAGGGGACTTGACTCTTGCTCTTCCATCCTCTTCGGCCGCGGTGGACGCTGATTTGTGGGCGGAGGTGGACAGCTCCGTAGATTTTGTTCCTCAGACTGTGCCTTCGGTCAGCCACACTTCGTCGGGTGCACCGGTTCAACAAATGTTAATGACACTGTGGACGATGCTCCTCATCGATCTTTCTTTGTCATATCGGGAGGTGCAGAGTATAGTGACGCAGCTGACCGAGGCACTGCAAGTGTTGGGCTGCCCACTTGAGGAATGGTCGCGGTGGGTTTTGTTGCTGCTGAAGTATGTCAAACATCACGAATTCCTCGAGACTCGGGCTCCCGACGAGCGCGCCGCTCTCGATGCCCAGTCGGACGAATATTTGCAAACTCTGGAGGCGTGGTGCAACAATGAAGAACAGCACGGGAAGGCCCTGGAGGACGGCCAGGGCGATGTTCGCTCCCTCAGGAACCGGATCGCAAAGCTGGAGGGCTACCTTGCCGCAGCCAGGTCTGACCTTGTCAGAGCCGAAGGAGTAATCGAGAGGGAGAGCGAAGCACTCACCGTCGCACGGGCCGAGACAGCGTCTGTAGCAACCGAGCTAGCCCCTCTCGAGGAGCGGAGGGGCCGACTGCGTGACATGATGACCTTCCCTTGCGTCGGGATTCTCCCTCTTGAAGACATCTTTAGGGGCCTCGACTGAGCGTCGCACCCCTTAGCTCTTTTCTTCTCTTTTCCTTTTTTTGCCTTTTCTCTCTCTCTTTTTTGAAATGTAACACAGGGGTATGTCCCGAAGCACATGTCGTTTAATCCCTTTTTTGAATGGAACATAACACTTACAATCTCACATGTCCTTTCAGTGTTCGTGGCATTCGCCCTAGGGGGGAATCTCTTTTTTTCTTTCTTTTCTTTTTTTTGTATATATTATTTTCTTCTTCCTCTGCCCTCTTTTCTCCCCCCCCCCTTTTTTTAGTGTCGGCACACGTCGACAGAGTGTTAGTCCTTGCGGTAGTCCGCTCCGGGGGAACCAGGCAGGAACCCATGTCGGGGCACTGGAGAGTGCTCGCCCTCAGGGGAAGGACGAGGGGATCACTCCACCATGCCAAATGGGTGAACTACCGGTCTCGCCCAACGTCGAAATTGCGCACTAGCCTCAGGTGGGGGGCCTTGGTAGGAGATTGGGCCCCCTCGTCGCTCGGAGGGGTGTTGAATGGAAATTTGCTTAACCAATGACCCGGATGGGAGGTCCAAATTAAAGGGCTATTCACCGTTCGAAGGAGACGGAGAGAAGAGTTTGTTTGGTCAATGGCCTGGACGGGAGGTCCAAGCCAAAGGGATACTCACCGCCCGGAGAGGACGGAGAGAAGAGTTTATTTAGTCGATGGCCTGGACGGGAGGTCCAAGCCAAAGGGATACCCACCGCCCGGAGAGGACGGAGAGAAGAGTTTGTTTGGTCAATGGTCTGGACAGGAGGTCCAAGCCAAAGGGATACTCACCGCCCGGAGAGGACGGAGAGAAGAGTTTGTTTGGTCAATGGCTTGGACGGGAGGTCCAAGCCAAAGGGATACTCACCGCCCAGAGAGGACGGAGAGAAGAGTACGTTTAGTCAATGATATCCCCGCTGATACGGGGTGGTGATTCGAAATGGGGGGACCGTCTCCCCCTTTTCCCTTTTTTCTCTTCCTTTTTTTTCTCTTCTTCTTTTTTTTCTTTTTTTCTTTTTTTACTTCTTCCCCTTTTCATCGTCATGCCTTCTTTTCTCTCTTTTTCTTCCTCTTTTCTTTTCTTCTTTCTTTCCTTTCTTTTCTTTTCTTTTTTTTTTGAAAACATGAACAATGATCAAACCATTCGGACGGAAGTTGTGCGAATCCACCCAACATAGGGTGAGAGAAAATATTATTTATTGAATGGGGGTACTGGAGCGTAATACAATCTCAAGTGTCTTCCATTAAGAGGCGGGAATTGAACTTCCCCGCGGTGGTCGATAATTACATAAGCTCCGCCTTCGTAGACTTTTTGGACTACGTAGGGTCCGAGCCAATTTTCATTCAGCTTACCCTTGGGGTTGGCAGCCATGACATCCCTTCTCTTGACCATGACAAGGTCACCTTTCTTGAATTCGCGTTCTTTGACAAGCTTGTCAAAGGCACGCGCTACTCGGGCCTGGTAGACCTGAATGTTCTATTGGGCCTGAAGCCGCTTTCCTTCCAAACTGGAGAGCTCTTCAAGTCTTCGCTTGACGTTGGTCTGTCCTTCACGGACAAGCCCGTGCTGAATGGCGACCCTGAGGGAGGGTATCTCCAATTCGATGGGGACAATTGCCTCCGAGCCGTATACTAGAGAGAAAGGCGAGCAGCCTGTTGGGGTCTTGTATATGGTCCGGTATGCCCATAGTGCCTCGTACATCTTCTCTTCCCAGTCCCTTTTGTTAGAGCAAACAATCTTGGCCAGGAGAGTGCAGAGTGTCTTATTAAAAGCTTCAGCCAGCCCATTAGCCTGTGGATTGTAAGGAGTCGATGTCCTCTAGTCAATTTTGTACTTTTCTGCCAGCCGGTAGACCTTCTGGTTGCGGAAGTGGTTGCCGTTGTCTGAGACAATCCAGTCGGGCGTGCCAAACCGGAATATGATGTTACGGCGGACAAATCTAGCCACGATCTCCCCGGTGACCTCCCTTAGGGTGACAGCCTCTGCCCAACGGGAGAAATAATCAGTCACCGCCAAAACATACTTGCAGCTGGCGGATGACGCAGGCAAGGGACCCACGACGTCTATTCCCCATTGGGCGAACGGCCAACTGGGCACCGTCGGATGCAGCTACAGGGGCGGCCTTCTGGGTATGGTGGCATGCTCCTGACACTTCTGACACGACTTAGCATATTTGCCGCAGTCGCCGAACATCGTCGGCCAGTAGTAGCCGAGCTTCTTTATTTCAATCTTCATTTTTGGTCCCGCCTGGTGTGCACCAGCCGTCCCGGCATGGACTTCCTTCATTACCCTCCAGGCCTCTTCGATGGACAGGCATCGGAGGAGCAACTTCTGTTTGGCGTCGGCCACAATTCAGAATAATATTATGTTTCAGAGCTCATAAGAGTCCTTGGTTCTAATTATCTTGATCTTCTCTTCTCTCTACTTGGGCAATTGCCGGTATCTGAACCACTACATCAGAGGGTCTCTCCAGTCAGGTAGGCCGACAGCTTCTACTGCAGCGACCTCCGGTTCCTCTTCTTCTAGTTCTTCTTCTATCATGCTGGGTACTTGTCGCCGATTTATCACTTGGATGTTGAGCAATCCATCCGGCGGCACTGTCAGTGAGCTTGCCAATTTTGCCAAGGCGTCGGCTTGTGCATTATCTCCTCTGGCGACATGGCCTATTTCGAGAAGGTAGGACTGCTCCATGAGCCCCTTTGCCTTAGTGTGATGAGGGAGCAACTCGGGTTTCCAGACATCAAACTGCCCCTGGACCTGCTTGACGATCAGCGGCGAGTCGCCGAATACTTGGAGCATTTTGATCTCCATTTGGAGGGCCACTTGGAGGCCAATGATCAGAGCTTCATACTCTACTTCATTATTCGTGCAAGGCTTGTTGATACAGCAGGAAGTGTGCAACACTTCCCCATCTGGTGATTTGAGGACGATGTCAGCTCCGGCCCGTACCTTGGTGCGTCCGGACGGGGTTGCTTCTGTTCTCGAGGCCCCGTCGAAGTACAGCTGCCAAATGGCTTGTTGGACCTGGTCCACCTTCAATGTTTCATCTTCGGGTAGCTCCATGGCCAACGGGGAGTCTTTGGGCACAGGGTGTGCTGCGAAGAAGTCCGTGATGGCTTGCCCCTTAACGGCCTTCTGCGGCACGTAGGTGATGTCGAACTCCATGAGCAGCACAGCCCATTTGCCAAGGAGCCCCTTCGGGACTGGCTGGGAGAGAATGTGCTTGATGGGATCGGCTCTGGATATTAAACTCACTTCATGGGACAGCATATAGTGCATCAGCTTCTTGACTGCAAAGACCAATGCAAGGCAAATCTTCTCAATCGGGGTGTACTTGGCCTCTGCTCCCACCAATCTTCGGTTGAGGTAGTAGAGAGCCTGCTCCTTCCCCTCGTCATTATTCTGGGCAGCCCCCAGTGAATATTCGGTAGCCGCTATATAGAGAATAAGCGGTCTGCCTTTGACGGGTGCCCCCAGGACTGGCGGGGTCTTTAGGTACTCTTTTAGCTGGTCAAACGCATGCCGGCATTCGTGACCCCAGCTAAAGGGGGCATTCTTCATCATCAGCCTGTGAAAGGGTTGGCAGCGCCCCGACAGGTTGGAGATAAACCTACGGATGTATGCTAACTGACCCTGTAGAGACCTCAGCTCCCCCAGGTTCTTCAGAGGAGGCAGCTCCTGGATGGCTTTTATCTTGAAGGGGTCAATCTCGATCCCCTGTGCCCGACAATGAAGCCGAGGAACTTCCCGCTGGAAACGCCGAAGGCGCACTTCATGGGGTTTATCTTCAGCCCGTACTGCCGGAGCCTCTGGAAGATGACCATGAGATCATTCAGATGATCGCCCCTTTCCTTGGTCTTGACGACCAGATCATCAATGTAGCATTCGACTTTGCTATACAGCAGCTTGTCGAACATCTTCGTCATCGCCCGCTGATACGTGGCGCCGACATTCTTGAGGCCGAAGGGCATCCTTTTGTAGTGGAATATCCCCTTTGATGACCTGAAGGCTGTGTGAATCCGGTCGTGGTCGGCTATCCATATTTGATTGTAGCTGGACGATCCGTCCATAAAAGACAGGGCCTCGTGGCCAGTGGTCGCATCAATCATTACTTCGGTGATGGGCACCGGGAAGTCATCTTTCGGGCAGGCTTTATTCAGGTCGCGGAAATCCACACAAATCCTGATCTGCCCGTTGTTCTTCTTCACCGACACGATGTTGGCTAGCCAGGTAGTGTATTGGTTTTCTGCCATGAAGTCGACGTCTATGAGCTTGTCCACCTCCTTGCAGATCCGGTTGATCAGTTTCGGCCTCATACGCCGGGGATACTGCTTCACTGGCTCCATCTTGGGATCAATGGCCAAAATGTGCTGAGTCACTTCAGGGCTGAGTCCGAGCATTTCTTTGTAGTTCCAGGCAAAGCAATCCCGGAATTCTTGCAGTAGCTTCATGTATTTTTCCCTCTCCTGTGGGGGTATAAAAGCACTCAGAAAGGTCAGCCTGGGGTCGCTTTCTGTGCCGAGGTTGATCTCAACCAACTCATCGACGGTGGCCTGGCCGCCGTCTTCAATTTCTGGCGGGGCCGACGACAAATCAACAAAGTCTTGGCCTTCATTGTCCTCGGGCTCAAAGATGCCATCCCCTTCTTCTTGTTCCTCGTGATTGGGTGTGGAGGCTGCATTCACCTCGCATTCCTCCTGGGCCATAGCCGGTGGGTCCACGGGGTTCCCCGGTGTAGAAAGGCACAGGGCCACCTTGGGATCTTCTGTGTACTCATCATAGACAACCTCGGCGAGGGTCAGGGTAGCTGCATCTTCAGGCGCCTGGTACTGGATAGATATTGTATAGGCTCCTCTTCTGGGGCTGCCCGTCACGTGGGGGCGCGGCGGGGCTACCACATAGTCTCCCATTCTGAGCTCATCCCTGTCAATGAGGTCTTGAGCAATGTCTTTGAAGACATAGCAGTCTTCAATGGCGTGACCCTGTATTTGGTGATAGGGACAGAATAGTGGGTCCCCACTTCTTCGGGCATCCTGCGGCCTCTTGGACCTCGGGAGGGAGACCTTGCCGTAGTGGCAGGCCCAATCAAAGATACCCCTAGTCTTCTCTCTTGGGAAGGAGTAGGGCTTCTGCAGCTTCTCTTGGAGTGTCAGGCCTCGCCTGGCTGGCCGCCCGGTTGAAGGGCTCGCCGTATCTCTTGCTTCCCTCCTCGACCAGACGGAGGCATCACGACTGGCGTCTCGGGACCGGGACACGTTGCCACCCCACGGGCGGAGAGAGCTTTGGATCAGGTCGGCCACTAGCGAGGTTAACTCAGCCAGCCGTGCCTTTAACATCTCGATCTCCCGTCGCTGCCTATGGTATAAGGCGTACATGACAGGGTCGTATCGAGGGGGATCCGGAGCACGGCCCATACTACCGCTCCTTGCTTCGCCAACATGCCGGTGTGAGGGTGCCCTGGTAGTGTGATCCTTCGAGGTCGACCCCTCAGAAAAGGAGGAAGTCTTCCCCCTGCAGCGATGGTGAAGGGGGGTCCAAAGGAACACTTCTTCGTCTTGCGCCCCCTCAGCCAGAGGCGTGGAATATACATCTTGACGGGCTTCCCGCAAGTCTGCAGCTTCCGCGGGGTCATCGCCGGACAGGGCCGAAACTGATATAACATCAGTTTCATAATAATCTTCTAGTGAAAAGCCCAGGCCGGGGTGCTTGGTAATTTACAGCAGCCGCCGATCCAGGTTTGGTGGGTTCCACATCCTTTCAAACATTTCCTTCCGGCTGGAGGGTTGGTAGGGGGGAATCTTTTGCTTTCTAACCACTCTGACTGCCCGGTCGGTCATGTAAGGAAGTCCCGCGATGGGGACGTGCGGGTCATGCAATTCGTCAGGGAATCGACAATCATCGTCTTCCCTGACTGGCTTTTCCCCGGCAACATAAAAGATAGTGGGTGGCCCCTCAGGGTTAGGCACCTCAAAAATTCTCAACTGCTTGGCTACTTGGCAGTCGACCTCCGCCACGGGCTTGATGATCCCCGGTGGGACTCGAACATCTTCCAGTAGGTCTTCGAGGCGAGGTGTCCCCGGTGTAGGATAGATGGCAAGAGGAGCTGCCTTGAATACCCCTCCTTCTTGCGCAATGAATGGTACATGTGGGGGAGCCGCATAGCCTTGGGGCGGCGGAGGAAACCAACCACCCGACTCCGCCTTCTTCTTTCCCCTGTTTTGGGTGACTTGGGGAGCTTGCTTCACCTTTTCTAGGTACAGATTGGCATCTGACAAATGACACTCGAACACCTCGAATGGGTGGAGATCGGCGAAGATCCCGACTTCCTTCCCCTCGCAAGGGTACTTGATGCTTTGGTGCAGGGTGGAAGGCACCACTCTGTTCTGGTGTAGCCAAGGCCGGCCAAGCAGCACCTTATAGGAGGTGTTGGAGTTGATGACGTGGAACTTGACCTTGGTGGTGAAATCATCAAAGGTCAAGTTGAATTCTGCGACCCCCATGGGCACCTCATATTTCTGGTTAAAACCAGCAATCTTGACATTCTTGAACTCGACCAGGTGTACGTCAAAGTAGTGACTTTGGTACACCCGGTAGGGGAGTATATTCACTGCCGCCCCCGGGTCAATCAGGACCATGTTGATAGGTTGGCCATTCTGCTGCCCTTTCATGTAGAGGGGTCTGTTATGACTGCAGGTGGGCAGGAGCATGTCATCTTCTGTGAAAGCCACAGCCACTTCAGGTGATATTTCTGCCAGACAGGCTTCAAGGTGTGCTGGCGTCTGGTGTGCGGCAATAATAGCTTGCCGTGTTTCTTCATCCAAAGACAGCATCTCCCATATGGTAAATTGGGACGGGATCTTCTTGAGGTGTCTGACTATTTGGTCGGCAGCCCGCACCTTGAGTAACTTCATCTCTTCGGCCTTGCTACCCCTGCCCCCACCTTGGAACTGGGGTGCCGAATCAGAGGATACCTCATTTGTCGGTTCTGTTACAGCTTGTTGAGCTTGTGGGGCCTGCTGGGCTTCCTCCTTTTCTTGCATGAATTCGGCAAGGTTTGGGACGCCGTCAAATTCCTCCTTTGGCTGAGGAGGAGTCGCCGCTGGTGGAGCTTGGGGACTGCTTGCTTCTTTGGTTGAAGGAGACCCTTGGGAGCGTGCATGCCTCTCTACTCGGGCTAATAGGAATTCGGCGAATGACGGGGTGCCCCGGCTCCTTGCTCCTGGCTCCTTCTGGATAGAGACCCGATGGGGGAGGGATCTTAGTGCCTCGAACCCTGGGCTCGGGGACCTGGTATGGCTGCTCTCCCCTGAGCATGATGCTGAGGTTATCTGGAGGAGGGCGCCCCCACTTCGTTCCCAACCTGGTGGCGTGTTGGGAAGCGGATGCTTCAGCCTGGTTCACCTATGTCGGCTCATGGGGTAGCTCTTCTTCTTTTTCTTCCAGGGAGAGGGCGGTGTCGAACAACGCCGAGAGGGTGTTGCGAGCGATGACAGCCTCCTTTTTCTTCTTGCTCCTGGGCCTTCTCTTCTTCCTCTTTCCTGCTATAGCTGGCGGCTGCTCTTGGGGAAGTTCACCCCACAGGGGAGGTTCTTTCTCTGCTTCAGCTTCTGCTCCTGGAGCCAGTTCGAGTGATTTGAACTCCTCCCAGGGGACATATTCTTTCAGCTCCACAGATTAGATTTTGGGTTGCTCATAATCTTCCAGCCCATCAATAACAGCCTGGAGTCTTTCAACTGCCGGGCTGGTCTTCTTGTGCGTCCGCATTGGGATGTGTTTCCTTTTGTTGTGAGTTGGCCGCCTCATGACTAGCCTAGGGGCCGTGTCATGCCGGACTGGGTTCACCGGGGGCGGCGCTAGCCGGGGTGTCACACCCCTCACATGAACTTCTGGGGTGGGCCGAGGGATCCGTCCTCTTCTATTCTTTCTAGGTACGGTCTGCCAACCCCCTTGGTCTTGAGCCGGGGCCATAATAAAAGTTTCATAGGTGGCGCGGGTGCTGGCCTCCGCCCACTCTTTAGGCAACTCCTGGTATAATGACACCATGTTGATGGTGGAGGTTATGTTGGGCAGCTCATGCGGCTACGGGGGGTCTACCTTGTGCTCCCCCAGGTCCAGCTCCCCATTCTTGATTAAGGACTCAATGGCGTCCTTGAAGACGTAGCAGTCCTCAATAGTGTGCCTGAGCATCCGGTGGTACAGGCAGAAGCGCGGGTCGTCTTTCTTCTTCAGGTCACCGGGCCTCTTTGGTTCTGGCAACGTGATTTTTTTGTAGCTGGTTGCCCACTCGAACAGAAGCCGGGACTTGTCTCGGGAGAAGGAATATAGCTTGTTTCTCATCTTCTCCCTCAGTGAGGGGCCTTCCCGCCGTTCTGTAGTTCTGGGCGGGTGAGGGTTGGCGGCCCCTTTGGCTTTTTCCTTCTGTTTCTCAAAGGTCTGGAAATCTAGTGCATGAACCTCAGGGGGAGCTGGCTTCTTCTCGGCCTGCCTGGCTCTCTGGCTCGATGCGGCCAGGGTGGAGGAATATCGGGCCAGAAATGCCTCAATCTCGGCTACTATATTATTCAGTCGGTGAAATGTCTTGACCTCAGCGCCAATCATCCTTTCTAGGATTTCTTTTTTCAATTTCTGTTTGCAGATCTGCACTGCGTCCTCCTGATGCGGGGGACGCCTGCACCTCATGCTGAGGTTCCTCCACCTTTTGATGTAGTCGAGAGCCGACTCATCATTCCTTTGCCTTGTGGCGTAGAGCTCTGCCACAGTGACTTCCTGTTCAGCAACGTAGAACCTTTCTTTGAACTTTTTCTGCATGTCGGGCCAATCAGCAACAGACCCGGGCGGCAAGCTGGAGTACCACTCAAAGGCAAGCCTAGTGAGTGTCGAGCCGAAAAACTTCAGGAGGTAGGCCTCATCGACAGCCAGATCTCCCATGACATTCACATAATAGGTAATGTGTTCCCTAGGAGACCCTTGCCGATTAAACTTCTTGAAATTCAGTGGCTTGGTGACGCCAACCGACAGCTTCTTCGCGGCATAATGAGCCAGATAGGGCACCCGGTAGACGTCGAACGGCGTATGATTCCCGTCGCCTCTCTCTACTAATTTCATGTCTATCATTTGTTCAAGCATCAACCGGCTGACTGTTGCTGGGTCGATCGGACTTGGATAGAAATGGGCGGGCTACGCACTCGGAGTGGTCAGCACACTCACCTGAGGGGCCATGGGGGACCCTTGGGAAGGCGGGGCCTACGGCGGGGCCGGTGCTGTGTACTGCGCTTGTTGCGGGGGCATGCCCCCAGGGAAGCTGGGAGTTGTTGGGGAGGTCGCAGCTTGCAGAGTTGCTTCTGAAGATTGCCTGTTGCCCGCGGGTGCTTCGAGCAGAACCTCGGTCTGTCCGGACGTCGAGGGTTGTGCGTTCCGCTCATTTAGTTGCTTCTTCAGCAACTAAATCTTTTGCTGGAATCATTGCATCATGTACAACATTGCCGGGTTGGCTGTGGGGAGATTGGGCATGCCCTCTATCTCTTCGGCCGGAGCATCCTCGGATGATGTGGAGGGCCCGCCGCTCGTGTCGCCGGTGGTGACTACATTGGCCGTGATAGCCACAGGAGGTTCTTCGTGAAAGGTTTCTTCGGCGCCTATCTGTGCCGCTTCGCCTGCCGCTCTTCCCCTTCTAGTGAGAGGCCCCGGTCTGGTGGCGAGTCTGGTCACTTCTTCAGGGTCGGTGGGTAGGGCCCCGTACCGACCAAAAACTCCTGCCATATTGCAGGTGAAGACTCTCTGGTTTCTATTTCTCTTCGTCATCCTCTGGGATGACCTCCCTTGGAATACCAACCTGTCAAAGACCGATCGTCAGGGCAGCGCTTCCTCCCAAAAAGGGAACTGGCGCGGCTCCTCCGACCGATTCCTCGACTCTGCACTGGGTACGGGTCGGGCTTCTTCTTCTTGGAAAGCAGGGGCCACTGCCCCCAGCAGTCTCCGGCGACCCAAAGGAGTGCTACCTGGGCCCCGGAGGTAGTTTCTCATGGCCTGCTTTATCCCTTCCCACTCCTGGTCGGGGAGAGCAGCCGGTGGTTGTGTGCAGATGGCAGTGACAGGCGGGGAGTAAACCCTGGGCGCCGGGCAGGCAGCATTATGTCGGCGCCCACGGTGATGGCGGCGGGCATTCTCGGGCGGCACCGGCATGACAGGTGCTGGTTGGCAGGCTGGGGTCGTCACCTCGACCCTTTCGTCTCTTCGGGACATCCTCGGGCGGAAAGTGTTGGGTCCTGCCTGGACGGGTGCAGTGGGTTGGGCCTCCTTAGGAACCCAAATTTGCCTCAGTTTGGCCAGCCTGTGAGCCGGTGCGGTCTTCGGTGCCGCGGCCAGGACAACAGATGTCACCTTTTCCTTTAGCTTCTCCAGCCCTTGGAAAGAGTTACGGACTGGGATGGTCGGGACGATGCGGTCCGGTATCACCTGGGACCTCTGTCCATCGAGGTGGACCCGGATGGTCCCGACAGCCATGGATTTCCCGGAGCTGGATATGCGGCGTCCCGGGACGACACCGGTGTTGTTCCCTCGGAGCCTCCTCCGGTGAGATGCCGACCCCTGGTGGGACGGGCCAGCGGTCTGGTGCACATGGTGCACGTTGCAGCTCAGCGTCGTTGCCGGGACGCCGTTGTCGCTCTTGGCCACAGCTCGGCCGACAGCAGCTTCAGTGGCCCCCGGGGTGGGAGCGTTGGTCTGGGGCTCATCGGATGCTTTCACGTTGAGTAGGTTGACAAAGGCCACCCCAAGAAAGTTGGGGAATCCCACCGTGGGAGGAAAGCTCCCGAAGTTGAGGGGGACCGCGAGGTAGCCGCCCCGAACATGGTTCTCGACGACCTGAGGGCCGCAGGTAATTGCCATTGTTGGCACCATAATGCGATTCTCCTGCATTTGCGGAAGTAGTGCAATTAGTATTATAAGAAGGGGGTCGCAGGGTCCCTAATTTTGGCAAAGAGATGAAGGGTGGTTCGAGTCCCACCGGGCGTGCCAGACTTGTGGACGCACTAAACTTCGCTCATCATTTTTTTCTTATCTTCTTCATATTATGGCATTTATTCAGAAATGGTTGATTCGCCTATTAAGTGCGTGGGCGTGCCAGTCACAGAGTGACAATTTATTCGAGCTCCGAAGATCCCATGGTGCGCTCGATCCGACTTCATCAGACGATTGTGTGGTTCGTGTTGGGACCGGATCCCATCGTGTCGTAAAGGCCACGACGTCATTTACATCCCACCTACGGCGGAACACCCTTGATTAATTGCCGAAATTAGGGGCCCTGCGGCCGAAAGAACTAATACTAACTGCGCGAGAAAGAGACAAGAATAAATCACACTAAGGTCCGCATCAGGATACGAGCCACGGGTTATGTTGGTCACTCGTGGACCTTTTTCATGTTCGGACAAAGGTCCGTAATGGAATCGCGGTGAAAGCTGAGATTAAACCCGTTCAAATGTCTGCCGGATGCACGGCAATTTGATGAAGGCTCGGAGAGGGTCCGGCCTAAGAAACGGGTCCGGTTCAATCGTGATGTCGGCCTGAGGTGAGGTTTAGTCATGGCCGTGCTGGGGTAATTCCCGCGACTCAGGCCCGGCCTGCAGGGGCAGCATTATTATTTACTCTGCACCGGGTCACGAGGAGAGATGGGGCTGCATTGTGGATCATGACCATATTATAAATTTTTTGGCCTCCCGTTATGTATATATATATTCTTTACGTATATTACATTTTATTTTTCTTTAATTTTTTTTATTGCTTACTTTCCTTTTATGCATTTTTGGGGTGGGTTTATTACTTCCTTTCTATTTACTGCCCGTGTTTTCCCCTTTTATTTATTCATCATAGCTTTCATTATTATTATCACCATTGTCATTACGATTGCATTTTCTATCATCATTTCTTTTATTTTGATCATTGCTGCTATTGCATTTTCCCCCTCTCTTATTTACACGGTTTATACCCGGAGGAGTGAGCCGTTGGAGGGCTAAAGAGGTGTGCCGCTGCCCTGGGGGTCGTGTGCCGAAGAAGGAGGGTGAAGAGGTGTACCGGTGGAGGGCGCTAGGGTATAGCGGAGAGGGGCATGGCGAGTGTGTCCCCGGGGGTGTACCGGGGAAGGCAGCAAGGAGGCGTGCCACTGAGGGACTCAAAGGAGTGTGCCGGGGAAGGCAGCAGGGGAGTGTGCCGCGGAAGGGTCCAAAAGGGCACTGGTAGGGTGTACCGGCGAAGGCAGCAAGGAGGCATGCCACTGAGGGTCTCAAAGGGGTGTGCCGGGGAAGGCAGCAGGGGAGTGTGCCGCTGAGGGGCTCAGAGGGCACTGGTAGGGTGTACCGGCGAAGGGCTGGAATGGACGTACCGGTGAAGGTCCACTCCTCCTCCGCTTCTTTTAAGGCTTTTCTTTTCTTCTTTTCTTTGATTTTTATACAGTTTTATACAACTCTTTTCTCCCTCTTCTCACAGTCTTTTCTTCACAGATTGAGCGTTTAAGTCACCAGGTCGTCATTTAGTCCGATTCTTTTCGCGTCGTTGGTCGTGGTTCCCTTGCCTTAATTAAAGCATTTGTTGTTATCCGTCCCGTTCGTTTGTTGCTTCCTTTTGCCTTTTAACCTGTTATTATTACTAACAAAAATTCGGCGACATCTCCCCTTAACCCGGGTGGTGAGGGGAGATAAAGGGAACACGCCCACATGGAGTGGCGGAACCCGACAATTGGAGGTGGGCGCCCGAGAGCAGCAACACCTTTAATAAAACCTTGAAAAGCTTCGAGGGAACGGCGGACGAGAGACTCCTCTAAGACTGGTCAGAGCATACTGGGTAATATGGGGGAGGACTGGTGACTAGTATGCTGGCCAGGGAGACTCGAAGGCTTGCTGGGCATGGAGGAGCTGGGGTGTGCCGCTGAGGGGCCGTGCCGGGGAACGCTGCCAGGGTCTAGGGGCGCACCGGCCAGGGGCTGTACCGGTGAAGGGTGTCCCGGTGGAGCCTGGACCAGGGCGTACCGCTGAGAGCCGGAGAAATTGCACCGTGCTGGGAGTGCACCAGTGGGAGACTGAGCAAGGTGCATCGCCTGAAGACTGGAAAATGTGAACTGAAGGCTAGCTAAGTGGGATGGAGCCAAGGAGGGATGGTCCAGAGGTCCTAGTTTGATTCATCCAAATGGGAAGCTTCGGTTGCGGAAAAAGGGGAGGTTGGTCTGAGGGAATGACCTGGTGACGTTGGCCGTTGGATGTTCGGAGAAGAAAATGGCCATGATGGAGGGGATGAAGGCCCACCCTGGGGGCCAAACCATCGGGAGACGGGGGAGGAAGCATTCAAACGCACATATGGACCCAGACCACCGGAGACAGTAGAAAGAAGACTCAAGAGAATGAGAGGTTTTTCTTATTCATGGAAGACAAGGGGCCGCAACTGGCCGTATACACCTCAAAACGCCGGAGCAGGAGATACAACGGCGAGAGGGAAAAGAAAAGAAAGGGGAGGAAGAAATGGGAGGAGATGGGATTGAGTAGGGGTGATGGCTCCCTGCCCTTCCCCAATCCTCCTAATACACCACACACTCTCTCTCTCTCCCTTACTCTCTCTTCTGGGTGGTCGTCAGAGGGGAACCCCAAGGCGGAGCTCTCTCTCTTCTTCTTTTTCTTCTCTTCTTCTTCTTCTGGAGGTGGTGGCTCTCTCCGGTGACGTGTGTGTTGTGTCTTCTTTCTTTTCTGTGTGTGTCTCTGTCTATCTTGTTCGCCGGAAGAGGAAGGCTTTTATACCCCCCTGCAGCGGGAGCATTCAAGCACGAACGGCAGAGGCTGTAAGTGACTGGCCATGATGGGGTTTGACCTTCTTCATCCTTGTGGCAGAGGAGTAGCCTGTGTGGCCCAACCTCCGGCCGACACCTCGGATAGCCCGCTGTGCGCCAAAAATCTATAGGGTATGGGCGTAAGATCTCGTCTGCAAGGCGTGCCGCTGAAGGGTTGGAATGTCATGCCACTGATAGGCACAACAAGCGTGCCGCTGAGAGGGCTTGAGTGCGTGCCGCTGAAGCGCCACAAGGGCGTGCCACTGGAGCGCAGCAGGGGCGTGCCGCTGAAGCGCAACGAGGGCGTGCCGTTGAAGGGGCACGAGGGTGTGCCGGCGGGGGCCTGTGCCGTGGAAAGCCAGTAGGGGTGTGCCGCTGGAGGGCGTCACCAGGGGTGTGCTGCTGAGGGGGCCTGAGGGCGTGCCGGCGAAGGGCCTTACTAGTGTGCCGCTGAAGGCCACCCTGGGTGTTCTGCTGGAGGGCCAAAAGGGCATGCCTGCGAAGGGGCATCGGGGCGTGCCGGCGAAGGGGCTGGGTGTGCCGGTGAAGGGCGCCAGGGGCATGCCGCTGAAGGGGCCTGAGGGCATGCCGCTGAAGGCCTAAATGGGCGGTCCTGAGCCCGTTGTGAGTGCGAGTCATGGCCCATTTGATTTTCTTCGGGGCCCATAGGTCGTGAGCTTCCCGAGAATTAGTTTCTCTTTACTGTCATGACTCCGGAGATGGCTTTACGACAATGTGTGTGTTTGGAGAGTCTGGATGGCCCTCTCTTTTTCGCAGTTCCTTTGGTTGGAGTTGTTGTTGATGCTAGACTGGTCGGGACGTATGGGCGCGTAATTTTGCACGTCCACAGCGCCTGATGCAAATACCTGTAGGTTAGTTTATTCAAAAGCAAGCAGAATTGATAACAAAATAATGGAAAAGGGCTTTATGTAGCAAGTCCTGGCGGGACGAAGAGGGTTGGTACTGGCCAACGAGAGCCATTTTATTCAGATGATGAACCTGGATTAAAGTGGAGTGGTAGGCCTCAACAGGGTGCCTTGGCCAAGGACGGAGAGTGGGTTTGACAGGGAGTCTAACCCGAATATAGAAAGTGGACTATAGAAGACAATAGTTGGCAAGGGAAGCGGGCTATGACAGCCGAAAGGTAACATGGAATGCAGGCTGTAAAAGCCAGGAGATAATAGGAGAATAGGGTATGCAGACCGGGCGGTACCAAGAAAGCAGGCTTCAAGGGGAGCCCAAGTCATTGAGTTGTAGCAATTTTGACAATTTGTATGAAGGTATACCCGTATCTGTACTGCAGGAGAGCGTCCATCCTTTCAAGGAAAGGACGGGGATCTCGCTCCACCGCGTGCTGGGATTCCAGGAGTTGCCAAATTGGCACAAGTGTAAGTCTTATTGGCCAGAAGTGCCAGATGTATGACTGTTGGCTGACATATGTGTACGAAGGGTCCACATGTCTTGTTGAAATGGATGGAAGGTCCATCTCAGACAGGTTCCAGCATTGACCAAGGCGAAGTGACGTATGATCAAGACTGGCGAGGCACCTCTATTTTAAGCCTCATTTTTTTCCTTCTTTTTTTTTTATCATTTTTGAACTCAATTCTCGAGGTAAAGCCGGGCTTGAGGAGATGCTGGCCGACCTTGCCGATGATGACGAGGGCCATGAGGAAGTTGACCGATCTTACCGATGATGACAAGGGTCGCAAGGAGGTTGACCGATCTTGCCGATGGTGACAAGGGTCACAAGGAGGTTGACCGATCTTGCCGATGGTGACAAGGGTCAGGAGTAGGTCGATCGATCTTGCTGATGATGACAAGGGTCGCAAGGAAGCTGACCGATCTTGCCGATGGTGACAAGGGTCAGGAGTAGGTTGACCGATCTTACCGATGATGACAAGGGTCGCAAGGAGGCTAACCGATCTTGTCGATGGTGACAAGGGTCAGAAGTAGGTTGACCGATCTTGCCGATGATGACAAGGGTCTGAAGTAGGTTGACCGATCTTGCCGATGATGACAAGGGTCGCAAGGAGGCCGACCGATCTTACCGATGGTGACAAGGGTCAGAAGTAGGTTGACCGATCTTGCCGATGATGACAAGGGTCGCAAGGAGGCTAACCGATCTTACCGATGGTGACAAGGGTCAAAAGTAGGTTGATCGATCTTGCCGATGATGACAAGGGCGCCGATGGTGACAAGGGTCAGAAGTAGGTTGACCGATCTTGCCGATGATGACAAGGGTCGCAAGGAGGCTAACCGATCTTGCCGATGATGACAAGGGTCAAAAGTAGGTTGACCGATCTTGCCGATGATGACAAGGGCCGCAAGGAGGCTGACCGATCTTGCCGATGGTGATAAGGGTCAGAAGTAGGTTGACCGATCTTGTCGATGATGACAGGGGCCACAAGGAGGCTGACCGATCTTACCGATTATGACAAGGGCCGCAAGGAGGCTGACCGATTTTGCCGATGGTGACAAGGGTCAAAAGTAGGTTGACCGATCTTGTCGATGATGACAAGGGTCACAAGGAGGCTGGCCGATCTTGCCGATGATGACAAGGGTCAGAAGTAGGTCGACCGGTCTTACCGATGGTGACAAGGGCCGCAAGGAGGCTGACCGATCTTGTCGATGATGACAAGGGTCGCAAGGAGGCTGACCGATCTTACCGATGGTGACAAGGGTCAGAAGTAGGTTGACCGATCTTGCCGATGATGACAAGGGTCATAAGGAGGCTGACTGATCTTGCCGATGGTGACAAGGGTCAGAAGTTGGTCGACCGGTCTTGCCGATGGTGACAAGGGCCGTAAGGAGGCTGACCGATATTATTGATGTTGACAAGGGTCACAAGGAGACTAACCGATCTTGCCGATGGTGACAAGGGTCAGAAGTAGGTTGATCGATCTTGCCGATGATGACAAGAGTCACAAGGAGGCTGACCGATCTTGCTGATGGTGACAAGGGTCAGAAGTAGGTTGACAGATCTTGCCGATGATGACAAGGGTCAGAAGTAGGTCCGAGAAAGATCTTCGATGGGGATCGTGGTGATCGCCCTTTCAGAGTTTCACTAGAATGAGGGTGGGGCGGAACTTAAATTACCACATTACTTACTTGAGCGCCCTTTCGGGTTTTCACCAAAGTCAGCCCCCTCTTGCTTTTGCCCACGTGCCCTTTCGGGTTTTCACGTGGCGGGGTATCCAATTTTGCCCGCGACGCCCTTTCGGGTTTTCGCCACAGCCGAGTTATGGCCATTTTTACCCGTGTCCTAATGTTGGAACAAGGTCGGCATGGCACCTCTATTTTAAGCCCCATTTTTATCATCATGTGTTTATTCTTATTTTTTTTTGAACTCATGTAACAGGAAGATGGTGAGAGGGTTGGCTGGGACACGAGGCCTTGCGCCGAGACAGGGCTTATTCGTCAGCAAGAAGGTAATGCTAACGCAAAGGACAGATTTTGAGCCGATTCGGGCGTAATGCCCATAATGGCAATGTTGTTTTATATGTCATTATATATATATATATATATATATATATATAGAGAGAGAGAGAGAGAGAGAGCTCGGCCAGGACGGAGTGCCACTAGGCCAAGGAGGATAAAACTCAGCCAGGGCGGAGTGCCACTAGACTAAGGTAGGTAGAACTTAGCCAGGGTGGAGTGCCACTAGACTAAAGTAGGTAGAACTTAGCTAGGGCGGAGTGTCACTAGACTAAAGCAGGTAAAACTTAGCTAGGGCAAAGTGTCACTAGACTAAGGCGGGTGGGACTTAGCTAGGGCGGAGTGCCACTAGACTAAGGTAAGTTGAGCTCGGTCAGGGCGGAATGCCACTAGACCCAGGTAGGTAGGACTTAGCTAGGGCGGAGTGCCACCAGACTAAGGCAGGTAGAGCTTGGTCAGGGCGGAATGCCACTAGACGAAGGTATGGGTAGCTCGATCAGGGCGGAGTGCCACTAGACCAAGGGACAGATTTTATGAGCCCGATCTAGTGGAACTAAGGCAATGAGAGCTTGACAAGGGCGGAGTGCCACAAGACAAGGGAAAGGTTTTATGGGCCCGGTTCAATGGAACTAAGGCGATGAGAGTTTGACAAGGGCGGAGTGCCACAAGCCAAGGGAAAGGTTTTATGAGCCCAGTGGGGCAAGTTTGGTATCTCTTAACGCGTTTGTGTAGCTGTTGCGGTGGAATGCCGAAGGATGTATTGGTTATGATATTGGGTTCCACACCGGGGGTAGAGGGTCAATCCCAGTGGGACTAATGGGAAGCATTTCGTAGGATAAGGAGGAATCTCGTTCTGGCATTGAACGAAATGCAGCAAATGAGTCCTCTAAGCGAGGAGCTCGAAATCTTTAGCAGTCGAGCTTATCGAAAAGTTAGCATTTTGCAGCGGGTTGTCCAGTGCATGATGGGACGTTGATGTGCCCTGATAATTCTGTTCTCTCTTCTTTTAGCTTTGGATGCCCCCAAGCTGGGGTGGGTAGTCGAAGAGTTCATTCTCCCTCTTAATGCCCCCAAGCTGGGGTGGATAGCTGAAGATGAGTTGTTCAAAGCATGTCTTTTCATTGAGTAGCTTGTTCGCTTCATGAACAGTTGTGTAGGCAGAAAGTAGCAGGGAAATCCGGCCGTTGGACTCCACCATCTTCTCTTTTGTTGGCAGCCCCCAAGCGGGGAATAGAGTCTTGTTGTGCCCAGCGGCACCTCAGAGCTTGATTGTAGCTGAGCATCTTTTCATTCTTGCCCCCATGTCAAGTGTGTGTTGAAATAGAATTTCTATTGGCTCCAAGAAGGAGTATGCTGTCAGGTGTCTCCCGGGTGAACTAGCCCCATTTGACAGTTGTTTATTCAGCTGCCCCTTCTTATGTAGAGTGAGGTGCGGGTGGAGGGTGGGAGTACATCTCCCTCAAAGGGTTGAGCATGCTTCCATGTGTGCTGGAGCATATAGAGTAGCGGCTATGTTGTGCCGGGTCGTTTCATTTGGAAGGAGATTCTTCCTTGCATCTTTATCATTTTGCAGTTGGCCCTGATATGAGTGGACTCCATTCTTGAGCTGATGGTTTGAATAAAAAGGGCAGCACATTGAGCAGTAAAGCATCATCTTTTCTTTTATTCTTGGGTTTATTTCTATTTTAGTCTTCAGCAGTTTCCCCGGAGACGGTGCAACAATTGCATTTGTTCGGCCTCTTGCCACAACGAAGGGACCTCGGGATGCATCTTAGAAGGTGTACCGTCCCGATTGATGTACGGAAACTGTGTTAGCCGTCATCTTGAGAATGGGCATCGGGTGAGGGTGAGGTGGGTCCACCCTATATTCTCCAAGTTGTAATTCACCACTTTGGACTAAGTCTTCCATGATGTCTTTGAACATATAGCAGTCCTCGATGAGATGTCCCCTCTTCCGATGGTAGGGGCAAAATCGAGGGTCATTTTTCTTTCGATGTCATTTGGTCTCTTGAGCTCCGGGAGGACGACCTTGTTGTACTCAAGGGCCCACTCAAACAGACACTGGGTCTTATCTTGCGGGAATTAGTATGGTCTTTTCATTCTTGCCCTTAGTGAAGGGGGTTTTTGTTCAGCAACCTTGGTAGAGGAGGAGCCAGTTGCCTCTTGTGCTTTCCTCCACCGACGCTCGAAGGCTACAAAGTCAACTCCTTCTATTCCTTCTGGTGTCGGCTGTTCTTCAATGAGCTTGTGCTCTTGAATTAGAGGTGTAAAAGCTGTGCAGTATTTGGCCAGAAAGGCTTCAATTTCAATTGCCACATCTTCTAATTGGTCGAAGGATTTGACTTCGAGGCCAATTACCCTTTGCAGGATCTCTTTTCTCAGATTACGCTTGCATAGCTGGACATCGTCCTTGTAGCTTGGCGGATGTTTGCATCTCGCACTGAGATTCTTCCAGCGTTGAATGTAGTCCGAAGTAGACTCATCATCTTTTTATTGGATCATATATAACTCTGCTTTGGTGACTTCTTCCTCAGCGGATTTTATCTCAGTTGCTTGTTCTATTACTGGCTTGTTTATTATGGTTATCGCCGCTGGATTCTGGCGTAAGCCAGCTGATTGTAGAGGCGGCATTGCATGAGGCGTGCAAGCTACCCCCTGATGTGCCTGGAGAGCTGAGGGGTACCCGGGGGCCGCGTGGTATAGCTACCGTGGGCGGGTGTTCCCGTCGTGGCCTTGTGTTGACTGTGGCATAGCTGGTTGCAGTGAGACTTCAAATGATTTAGCGCCACCTTGTAGGGCTTCGGATGAGGGTCCTGCCTGCCCGAGTGTGACTGGGAGTAAGCCCATCTCAATCAATCTTTTTCTTAGTGTCTCTACTTCTTGTATCCTCTGATAGAGCTCCATCATCAGAGCGAAGTTAGCTTGGTAGGAGCTGGGAGTGTTGTTTCCCATGTTGATTCCAGGTGGGATTAGCAGCATTTTATTTCAGCACGGGACACGTATGGTCCTGTATGAGTGGATGTTCTTGCCCTCATGCCCTCATGTTGAGGAGGGGTATAAGGGCATGCTTCCTCAGCAGGTGGTGGGGGATGCCCCCACCCTTCCTGGGGTTGATGGCGAGAAATAGATGTTGCAGCTTGACCTGCCCTTACCGGTGTGTAGCATATTTCTTCGTCATCTTCTTCAGCAGCTCAGCTCGCACTGGGCAAGGCTGATAGGGTATTACAGGAGAGGACAACGCCGCTCCCTTTGTCCTTGGCTTATTCTTCTCTTGCCTTTTTGTAGTTGGCACCTGGTGTGTGATGCGAACTCTGGTTGTCTCTTAAGACGACAGTTGGCATAGAGACACTGTATTGATTGCTCTTTCCATAGCAAGTAGCTCATGCGGGCGAGGAGGATCAACCTTATAGTCACCCAGTTGTAGCTCCCCTCTTCGGATTAGCTTTTCAATAGCGTCTTTAAAGACGTAACAATCTTCAATATGGTGCCCAACCATCCGGTGATATGGGCAGTAGCGAGGATGGACTTTCTTTCTAGCATCTTCTGGTCTCTTCGGCTCTGGTAGAGTAACCTTGTTGTTTGCGACAACCCATTCGAAGAAGATTTGAGTCCT
This sequence comes from Amorphophallus konjac, assembly GCA_022559845.1. NCBI lineage: Eukaryota > Viridiplantae > Streptophyta > Magnoliopsida > Alismatales > Araceae > Amorphophallus > Amorphophallus konjac. Next base: position 27,804,893 of record CM040117.1, read on the forward strand.
CTCCTTGGGGAAAGAGTAGAGCTTTTTCATCTTGGCCCGCAAGGACGGGACTTCTTGCTGCTCAGCTAGCTTAGCGGGAGGAGAGTTAGCCACTCCTTTTTCTTTTTCTTCTTGTTGCTTGAATGCTTTGAAATCAATTGTGTGAACTTCCTTGGGCGATGGCCACTTGTCAATAGACTTGCCCTTTTGGTTTGTAGTGGCCAGAGTAGAGGGAGAGCTGGAGATGAAGGCTTCAATCTCCGCGATTATTTAGCTGGTTGAAAGATCGTATTTCAATTCCGATCAGCTTCAATTCCGATCAGCTTCTCGAGGATCTCTCGCCTCAGGCTCTGTAATGTCCCGGATCCTTCGTCGTGGGTCCCGGATCTGGTTTCTCGGAGTGTCTGGCTCCGTTGGGTCCGAAATTTTGTTCCGGACATCTTTCGTGTCCGGATCGGCGCGATCCGGAGTTCTTTCGGAGGCCCGAAGTGCGTCCGCGGCTTTTCCGTGTGTGTTTTCCGATTTCTGTGTACGGGTTTCGGCAGACCCTTCAAAACCTCGTTGCGGGTGAACCGGATCGTTCACCTAGGCGAGGGTTGTACCGTTGCGATCGGTGCGTCGCGAGGATCGAGGAGGTGTGTTTTTCTATTTTTTGGGTTTTTTCTGATTTTTTGGATTTTCTATAAATACCCCCCTATTTTATTTCCTTTTTCTTTTTCCCCTTTTCTTCTTTTCCTCTTTCTTTCCTCCTCCCGTGAGCCACGGCCGACCGTTGCAACCCCCCTTGCCCGTTGGACTTCGCGGCGCCCCTTCCCCTCCGGCGACGGGTGGTGGACCTCGGTGGCGGCGCGGTGACGACGGCGGTGGCGAGAGGATCGTGACGGTGCCCCCATTGGTGCGTGGGAGAGGAGTTCGTGTTCGAGCAAGATTCGGCGATCGGCGGCGATCCGGTGGTTTTTGAGCTTCTTTAAGGTAGGGGGACGGATCCTTGCCCTCTTTACAGCATTCCCCGTGATTTCTAGGCTGTGGAGAGGCCGAGTGGGGCTAAATCTATGCCGGGAGGGTTATTTTCATGCTTGGGGTTTGAGCGCCGGATCCATTGATTCGTGGTGGTTTTTGATTGATTTGGGGCTCTAGATGCATGCTAGGACGTCGGGGGGTGATTCCCCGTTATTTTTCCTTCACCAGAGGGGGTGAATGGGCGTGGTTTTACGATTTCTGGGCATATTTTGCGAACCGGGCACGGCCCGTTGTCGCGCTATATTCCAGTGGCGCGTTCTTAATGAATGCGATGTGTCGTCTGGGCGCATTCATCGGAAGGGATGACCGCTCTGGCGGTTCGGAACGTGCCATGGACGGGTAGCGCGATCGCATGATCACGCTATCCAAGACTAGCACGTTCAGGCGTGAACGCGCTAGCCTTGGGCAGCGCGATCTGGCAGATCGCGCTAGCCCATACTAGCGCGTTCTCCAGAGTCGCGCTAGGTGTGCCTAGCGCGACCTTCCCCCTCCCCCAAAACTGTGTTCCTTGGGTAGCTTAGCCTCCGGTTGGGTGAGTTTTGGACCCGGTCATGGCGTGTGGCCCGAGGGTTGCCGTGGGCACCCAGGGAAAGCCACAGGGGCGCCCAGGGGTCCCCGGAGAATCAGTTACCTCGGTGGGGGTGCCGCGTGACTTGAGGGACGGTTAGACCTCATGCGTGTCCTAGGCATCCGTACCTACCGTTCGGTTACCAAGAGTCTATGTTAGTGTGTTAGTCGGTGGGTTCCGTGAGTCGAGTCCTTACTTCCAGTGACCTGTCCACTAGTCGTAGCTTTCTGCGCACGCGTGTGCAGACCCACCTGGGAGTGGTGGAGAGCGAGACCCAGTGAGAGGCGGTTTTTAGGCTGGTTCCCGTAGGGCCCCTTGCCTTTGCCACCAGAGTCCGGTGGGGGGGAAAACCAGCTAGAGGACCCGACCTAGAGAAGATGGTCTGTGTGTGCACACGTAGTTGGGGGCTTAGGACACGCGCTGACAAGCGTGACCCCAGCTAGTCCTTGTTATGGTTCTTGTTGCGTGTCTTAGTCTCACGCCCGGGGAGTCGTAGCTGGACACTTGTGACGCGGTGTAAGACGTCAGGGGACGCATCCGGTCGTTCTTCTGGTGGGTAGTGCTCCTGTTCGCTGGCAGGCGTGGACTCGAGTTTTATTGGACCGAGGTTTGGTAGTACGGTACTGTTAGAGTATATGGCTTTTCTATTTATTTACTTTAGCTTGTCGGTTCCACCGTACTCTTGCTAGGTAGGGTTGCCTTCTGCTTTCTCATTTTCCGTGCGAGGTGGGAATTCGCGGGATCCCTACTGGGCCAATGAAATGAGGCTCACCCCTACTTTTCAGGTGAGGTGCGGTCTTCGAGAGGCGCGGCCGAGTTTCAGCGTGGTTCTTCTAGCCAAAGTTAGTCGCCAGTCTGCCAGAGCCGGGGGATGCCCCGTGTAGTTGTACGCCGGGGGATGCCCCGTGTAGTTGTATGCCGGGGGATGCCCCGTGTAGTTGTACTTTCCTTTCTGTTGACTGTACTTTTATTTGGACATGAGACTCTGTGGACCTTGTAGCAGTTTATTTATTTATATTACTCTGTGCATTTTATTTTTAGATTATTGTGCTATCTCTACGGTCGTTTTAGCCTCTCTTGTACCCCCACACCACTCCCATCTACCCTTCCGAGTCTTCGGGCTCGTGGGTTGGCGGGCCGAGATTCGAGACGCACCAGTTCCTCTCTGGTACTCGGATCCCGGGTCGTCACAGCTGGTATCAAAGCCAGGTTTCGATCCTGGGACCTGTGGGTTATGGGCCCATCACGCTTCCGCTGCGCGGAAAGTGGTGACCGCTCTGACGACTCGGGATCCGAGTACCGGAGAGGAATGACCGCTCTGACAACCCGGGATCCGAGTACCGGAGAGGAACAGGCGCGTCTCGAATCTCGGCCCGCCAACCCACGAGCCCGAAGACTCGGAAGGGTAGAAGGGAGTGGTGTGGGGGTACAAGAGAGGCTGAAACGACCGTAGAGATAGCACAATAATCTAAAAATAAAATGCACAGAATAATATAAATAAATAAGCTGCTACAAGGTCCATAGAGTCTCATGTCCAAATAAAAGTACAGTCAACAGAAAGGAAAGTACAACTACATGGGGCATCCCCCGGCATACAACTACACGGGGCATCCCCCGGCGTACAACTACACGGGGCATCCCCCGGCTCTGGCAGACTGGCGACTAACCTTGGCTAGAAGAACCACGCTGAAACTCGGCCGCGCCTCTCGAAGACCCCACCTCACCTGAAAAGTAGGGGTGAGCCTCATTTCATTGGCCCAGTAGGGATCCCGCGAATCCCCACCTCACGCGGAAAACAAGAAAGCAGAAGGCAACCCTACCTAGCAAGAGTACGGTGGAACCGACAAGCTAAAGTAAATAAACAGAAAAGCCATATACTCTAACAGTACCGTACTACCAAACCTCGGTCCAATAAAACTCGAGTCCACGCCTGCCAGCGAACAGGAGCACTACCCACCAGAAGAACGACCGGATGCGTCCCCTGACGTCTTACACCGCGTCACAAGTGTCCAGCTACGATGCCCCGGGTGTGAGACTCAGACACGCAACAAGAACCACAACAAGGACTAGCTGGGGTCACACTCGTCAGCGCTTGTCCTAAGCCCCCAACTACGTGTGCACACACAGACCATCTGCTCTAGGTCGGGTCCTCTAGCTGGTTTTCCCCCCCACCGGACTCTGGTGGCAAAGGCAAGGGGCCCTACGAGAACCAGCCTAAAAATCACCTCTCACTGGGTCTCGCTCTCCACCACTCCCAGGTGGGTCCGCACACGCGTGCGCAGGAAGCTACGACTAGTGGACAGGTCACTGGAAGTAAGGACTCGACTCACGGAACCCACCGACTAACACACTAACATAGACTCTTGGTAACCGAACGGTAGGTACGGATGCCTGGGACACGCATGAGGTCTGACCGTCCCTCAAGTCACGCGGCACCCCCACCGAGATAACTGATTCTCCGGGGACCCCCGGGCGCCCCTGTGGCTTTCCCTGGGTGCCCACGGCAACCCTCGGGCCACACGCCATGACCGGGTCCAAAACTCACCCAACCGGAGGCTAAGCTACCCAAGGAACACGGTTTCGGGGGAGGGGGAAGGTCACGCTAGGCACCCCTAGCGTGACTCTGGAGAACGCGCTAGCATGGGCTAGCGTGATCTTCCAGATCACGCTGCCCAAGGCTAGCGCGTTCACGCCTGAACGCGCTAGTCTTGGATAGCGCGATCATGCGATCGCGCTACCCGTCCATGGCGCGTTCCGAACCACCAGAGCGGTCATCCCTTCCGATGAACGCGCCCGGACGACACAGCGCGTTTATTAAGAACGCGCCACTGGAATATAGCGCGACAACGGGCCGAGCCCGGTTCGCAAAATACGCCCATAAATCGTAAAACCACGCCCATTCACCCCCTCTGGTGAAGGGAAAACAACGGGGAATCACCCCCCGACGTCCTAGCATGCATCTTGAGCCCCAAATCAATCAAAAACCCCCACGAATCAATGGATCCGGCGCTCAAACCCCAAGCATGAAAATAACCCTCCCGGCATGGATTTATCCCCACTCGGCCTCTCCACAGCCTAGAAATCACGGGGAATGCTGTAAAGAGGGCAAGGATCCGTCCCCCTACCTTAAAGAAGCTCAAAAACCACCGGATCGCCGCCGATCGCCGAATCTTGCTCGAACACGAACTCCTCTCCCACGCACCAATGGGGGCACCGTCACGATCCTCTCGCCACCGCCGTCGTCACCGCGTCGCCACCGAGGTCCACCACCCGTCGCCGGAGGGGAAGGGGCGCCGCGAAGTCCAACGGGCAAGGGGGGTTGCAACGGTCGGCCGTGGCTCACGGGAGGAGGAAAGAAAGAGGAAAAGAAGAAAAGGGGAAAAAGAAAAAGGAAAGAAAATAGGGGGGTATTTATAGAAAATCCAAAAAATTAGAAAAAACCTAAAAAAATAGAAAAACACACCTCCTCGATCCTCGCGACGCACCGATCGCAACGGTACAACCCTCGCCTAGGTGAACGGTCCGGTTCACCCGCAACGAGGTTCTGAAGGGTCTGTCGAAAGTCGTACACGGAAATCGGAAAACACACACGGAAAAGCTGCGGACGCACTTCGGGCCTTCGAAACAACTCCGGATCGTGCCGATCCGGACACGAAAGATGTCCGGAACAAAATTTCAGACCCATCGGAGCCAGACACTCAGAGAAACCAGATCCGGGACCCACGATGAAGGATCCGAAGGGTCCGGGACATTACAGCCCTCCCCCCTTAAAAGAATTTCATCCCCGAAATTCAAGAACAAAGCACAAGAACAGGGGAAAGACTCACACAAACAAATAAGGATACAGCTCCCACTTCTCATCCTCACGCTCCCAAGACGCCTCGCCGCCAGAATGACGCTGCCATACCACCTTAACCAGAGGAATAACCTTGTTTCGCAGGCGTTGCTCTCGCCGATCCTCAATGCGAACAGGAAACTCCGGAAGGGACAGATCTGGGGTCACCTCAGGCCAAACGGCATCCTCAAGAACATGGGAATCATCGGGAATATACTTCCGAAGCATCGACACGTGAAACACATCATGCACGGCAGAAAGCTCCGGAGGTAGCTGCAACCGATATGCGACTTCCCCAACGTGCGCGACGATGGGAAAGGGACCAATGTAGCGGGGACTCAGCTTCCCACGCCTATCGAAATGTATCACGCCCTTCAAGGGAGAAACTCTCAAGAAAACTTGGTCTCCTATGGTAAAGTTGAGAGGTCGTCTCCTCCGATCGGCATAACTCTTCTACCGGCTCTGAGCTACCAACATCTTCTGCCGAACGAGGTGCACTACCTCAACACACTGCTGTACCAAATCTGGTCCGGTTAGGACACGCTCGCCCACCTCGAACCAATCAAGCGGAGTCCGACAAGGTCTCCCATACAACGCCTCATAGGGAGCCATACCGATACTCGAATGGTAGCTGTTGTTATAGGCAAACTCCACCAATGACAGATGGTGGGTCCAACTCCCCTGCCACTCTAAGCAACACGCTCGCAACATATCCTCTAGAGTTTGGATGGTCCGCTCAGACTGACCGTCCGACTGAGGATGATAGGCCGAGCTGAAAGCCAACTCAGTGCCTAGAGCCTTCTGGAAGCTCCTCCAGAATCCAGAAGTGAAACGGGGGTCACGATCCGAGACAATGGAGATGGGAACTCCATGCAACGGAACGATCCACTCCACATACAGACGAGCCAAATGATGTACGCTCCAACTGACCTTGACCGGCAGCAACCGCGCAGTCTTCGTCAGTCTATCCACTAGCAACCAGATACTATCCTCCCCGCTGGACGTCCTCGGTAATCCAACCATAAAATCAATGGTCACGTGGTCCCACTTCCAAGCAGGAACATCCAAGGGCTGAAGTGTGCCTCCTGGTCGCTGGTGCTCCGCCTTCACCTGCTGATAGGTCAAACACCTGGCCACAAATTCTGCCACATCTCTCTTCATGCCAGGCCACCAAAACTGCCTCTTCAGGTTCTGGTACATCTTGGCCGATCTAGGGTGTACGGCATACCGACTCCCGTGAGCCTCGCGCAATACCGTACGTCGTACCTGCTCCTCGACCGGCACGTACAATCTACCTCTGAACCTCACAGCTCCATCCTCACCAAACTCCACCTCGGCCATCGACAGAATACGAGGTAGCTCGGGGTCCGCTCGCTGAGCCTCAGTCACCTGTCGACGCACCGCGGGCGTGACAGTCAGACTCGCAAGGACAGCCGAACCCTAGTCCTGCGGGACCTTGAGCCTAAAAGTCATGGCCAGAACCTGCTCCCAAAGCTTCCATTTCCTCAACAACATCCGACTGACCGTTATCCTCCTACTCAGAGCATCAGCCACGACATTCATCTTGCCAGGCTGATAAGACAGAGTGAAGTCATAATCCTTCATATACTCCATCCACCTCCTCTGCCTAAGGTTAAGGTCCTTCTGCGTGAACACATACCTCAAACTCTGATGGTCAGTAAAAAGCTCAAACTTCTCGCCGTACAAATAATGCCTCCAGATCTTCAGAGCGAAAATCACCGCCGCCAAGTCAAGATCATGAACAGGGTAGTTCACCTCATGTGGCTTCAGCTGCCGCGACGCATACGCCACGACTCTCTCATGCTGCATCAACACAGCACCGAGACCTACCCCGGAAGCATCTGTACATACTACAAAACCACCCGAGCCAGATGGTAACACCAAAATCGGAGCAGTGGTAAGCAACCTCTTCAGCTCTACGAAGTTCCGCTCACACTCCTCCGTCCAGACGAACGGCACCTCTTTCCGCGTAAGCTTGATTATCGGGGCTGTAACACGAGAAAAATCCTGAATGAACCACCGATAATAGCCTGCGAGCCCCAAGAAACTCCAAATCTCAGTGACAGAACTCGGCCTCGGCCACTGTACCATAGCCTCGACCTTAGCTGGGTCCACAGAAACACCATCACCAGAAATTACGTGCCCCAAAAAGTGCACCTCACGAAGTCAGAACTCACACTTGCTGAGCTTGGCATACAGCTGGTGATCGCGCAAGGTCTGCAACACTGCTCTCAGATGCTGCACATGCTCCTCAGCAGACCGCGAATACACAAGGATGTCGTCCACAAACATGACCACGAACTGGTCCAAGTACGGACGAAACACCCTATGCATCAAATCCATGAACGCTGCGAGGGCATTGGTGAGCCCGAACGGCATCACCAAGAACTCATAATGCCCATATCTCGACCGAAACGCTGTCTTCTCCACATCCGACTCTCGAATCCACAACTGATAGTAGTCTGATCTCAAATCGATCCTCGAAAACACCCGGGCCGACTGAAGCTGATCGAACAAGTCATCAATCCGAGGCAACAGATACTTATTCTTAACAGTCGCCTGGTTCAACTAACGGTAGTCGTTGCACAGCCTCAAACTACCATCCTTCTTCTTCACAAACAACACCGGCGCACCCCACGGGGAGTAACTAGGACGAATATACCCCTTGGCCAGCAACTCCTGCAACTGTGCCTTCAGCTCTCGCAACTCAGCAGGCGCCATCCGATAAGGGGCCTTCGACATAGGCGCCGTACCCGGCACCACCTCAATCACAAAATCAATCTCTCGCTGCGGTGGCAACCTGGTGAGGACACGCGCCGCATCACTCGACGGAGCACACAGAGCACGCCAGCATCTCTTTGGCTAGGCGACTACGGCATCTACTAGAGGATCTTTCTTCTCATTTGAGGCCATGTTAGGCCTAGGTTTGGTCCCTGCGTGGACACGTTATCTAGTTCTTTTATGTTATCAGACTATGTGTAGGGAGTATTGGGCTGTCTTCCTTTATTATTGGGCTTAGCCTTGGCCCATAGCTGGTTGGATTAGGGTTAGGGTTTTGGGGAGGAGGGCGCATCCCTCACTCATGGTGGCTGCGCCACCTTCCCCCCCTTGGCCCCTCCACTTTCCTTTTTGGGCGCCCCCCTTTCCCCATTCCATCTTCCCCCCCTTTCCCCCTTGGGCGCCCCCCCCCTTGATCCCTCCTTGATTGGAGGGGGGGTGGCCGCACCCCCCTTGAATGGAGGAGGGCTGGTCGCACCCCCCCCTTCCATTTGCGCCCCCCCCCTTCCTTGTGGCTTGGGATGAAACCCTAGCTTCCCCCCCGGATATATAAGACTTGTATTTTCTTTGGGAGGAATTATTGAATGAATTGAAAAGAATTTTGCTATTGCTCTGAAGGTGGCTGCGCCCCCCTCTGTTCCTCCTTGCTCCTGCGACGGGAGCAAGCCTGGGGTGTGACTCCCCATCCCCTCGGTGCGACGCCGAGGTTTCCCCTCTCTTCTATCTCTTCACAGATTCAAGTTCAGTGCAACCAGATCTTGTCTCCAAGAGCTGCGACTACCTCCTTTGTTCTTGGTGACTTTGGGCGACCAGCCCATTTTTGGGTGATTCTTCTACAAGTCGCCGACGCGTGTGAGGTGGTCTCGCCTCATTCGGAGTTCGGCATCCTCCGTGGCGATTTTCTTCGTGAGCGCGCGCAGGACCCCCTCTCCCTGCGAGCCTGGTTCTGTTCGCCCCCTTGCAAAAATCCCACGGGACGGACGTCTGCGAGTTTGGACGTGGGATCTTCACCGGTCATACCTCTCTTCGTCCTCTGTCCAACGCCGCTGATCTCGCCTCGTTCCGACGTCCGACCTGCTCGTGGCGTCCATTCCCGTGAGGTCGCGCAGGTCTGCCCTGTCCACCCGGCGCCAGGACCACCTGCGGATTCCAGAGCTTGCTGCTCTCAGCCACGACCAGATCTGACCGATTCCTTCGGTCGGGACCTGCTGCTCTGCGTCCTCTTCGTCCTCCAACAAGCGGAGCTCCGTTCGACCTTCGGAGCCACTTCTTCTCATTTTTCCCGCTCGAGCGCGCGGTTCTGGAAGCAGAATCCAGTCGCAACTTGCAGGTGCGCCCCCGACTTCCACGGATGGAATCTGGGTGCCCCCTTTGTCCGAGGCTTCCTCCCGTGACCTAGCTACGTGCCCTCGCTGACGGCGCCTCAATCGGACACCGGATCGGGTCGTGGGAGCTTTCACCGCCGAGTCGCGCATTGCTGCGAACCTGCCGATCACCGTCCGGACCCTCCTCGCGGCCAACCCTTCATCGAGTGCCGCCCGTCAGCCCGTGCATTGATAGCCCCGAATCCATATGTTGTAGCATGTTATCTCTCTGCGAGGAGTGGGCATTTTTGGGTTGGAGTTGTATTATGGTTCACCTTGTGTATCGGGGTTGTCGATCTCGACCGGGGTTTCTTCCCCACGCCTAGGCGTGGAGGTACGTGCGACGCTCCCTTTGTTGGTATTTGCTTTGCTAGTATACTTTCTAGCATGCCGTGTGAGTGTGTGTAGGTTCCTAGCTAGCTTGTTATTCACCGCGTGATTGAGAGTTGAGCACCCATTCCGTGGCCCTAGTCGAGCGCCGAGCTCGGACTAGATTCCCATAGGCGCACGGCGGTTCCTTAGCCGCTGAGATCCCCGCGCTTCCCTCATAGGGACGGTCGTTGGGCTTGGATTTCTTGTTGAGAGACGCCTCCACCCGGAGGAACGCTACGGAGGTCAGCCGCCCGGCTTGCCTTTGACGTGCGAGTGCTGGCCGCACTTATTGCATTCGTAGGTCCTAGCCCGTTTCGGTCCCGTCCCGCATCAAAGTGGTATCAGAGCTTAGGGAACCAGTTTGTTCTAACAAATTGGAGTCTTAGGTCTTTTGAGTCTTTAGGTTGTCTAGGGTGCATTGAGTCTCTTAGTTCATCTAGGTAACCTACCATTGCATTGTCATTTTAGGTTTGTGTCTAGTTAGAGTTTTATCCTTGTCTCGTTGAGTCTTGCATGTCCAGCTCACCACCAGCCCCATGGTGGTTCCTCGTGCCCACGTGTCAGATTGGTCATCCCTGTTGGCCTGATTCGACGCTCTTATGGCACGACCCCTGGGTGTCGCCCCTACCACTCAGTCGTCGGGAGACCCGATCCCTATACCGATGACCGAGTCGTTCCAGCGCCCTGTCATGTCTGTGGCGGTCCTACCTAATGGGTTGCATACGGAGATCGACTTCATCAGTAGGGTTCCATCTAATTGGGTCTCACAGGACATTGTTGAGTCTCTCTCTAAGACTGGGGAGATTGTTCTCACGGTGGCTTAGCTTTTGTCGAGTTTCAACGATGGTTCGGCCCCGTTCTATATCACGATGGTGCATGGTGTAAGATCGACACACTTGCTGGTCCATGCATCATTTTAGGGCAAACTTGGTTGGAGGAGAGAAGAGCGACCATCGACCTGGACAGGAGGACCTGCACCTTACACCCATCTCACCTTCCAGGCGAGTTTGTCTTCCACGACGGCGCTGCGCCGACCACCTCCGTGTCGCTAGCCACCCACCCCCAGCGATCCACTCCGCCTTTTGTTCCAGTGACTTACGAGGCTGAACAGGAGTTGATTGAGGAGTACCTAACTGAGGTCGAGGAGTTGGGGAGTGACCCCATGGAGCACCCAGTCGTGCCTGAACCTTTGGAAGTTAGGGCCGACACTCTCGGCCTGAGACCCTCGACTGAGAGCCAGGGGCCCCTCCACATCATAGAGGACTCTGTTTCCATTCCTGAGGAGATGCTTCACCCTTAGACCCTCATATAGAGCCATTCTTACCTTCCGAGGGTGAACTGGTCATTGGAGAGTCTTTAGCTAGCTGGCTAAGGGAGGGTCCACTTCTAGATGTCTCCATTCCTTGCTATACACCCATGGGACCAGCCCTCCCAATTGTACCCCTTGACTCCTTTCACACCACTTTTCGGTCCTTCTGCTTTCTTGAAAATGTGAAGGGCTTCCTTAGGAGTTTAGATTGTCAATGGGAGTTGACATATATGTTGACCTTAGGGTCTGACCAACCCTATAGTCATAGCTTTACACTCCCTGCTTTGGGGTCTATTACCTCGGTCTACACCATAGGACATATCACCTCCGAGGTCCTTTTATTCTTTCCCATACCCGTGGAGGTTGATTTTGTCCCCTCTTATGGTATCACGGTCCCGAGGGTGGAGCCTTGCCTTCCTTGCCATCCTCATGAGCCTCTTGCCCCATACATTAGAGCGCCTGACGGTGATCATCTGCACCTGGGCGAATGTCGCACATGGGCAAGTATAGTGAAGGGACCTGTCGGGAGGGGTCATCATTTCTTTGACCCATTCGATCCTTTCCCTAGTGAGCCTCTCGACTCGTATTCTTTTCCCCACCTTGTCGAGCAGGTCCATTATCACACCCCATCTAGGCCTGCTAGTCAACATCTCACCTCGCATACACCCAGACGCCAGAGTTTAGGAGGCCAGGGACACATGTCTCACTCTCATGTTTCTCCATGTCCCTCATCATATAGGGGTAATGTCATGAGTGAGTTTGGGCAATCTAGTCCCCATGAGTCTACCACATTCAGTAGGACACCCATGCATGATAGATACAACTTTGGTTGTCCAGGTCCTCCCCGTGTTGTCCAATCATGTAGGAGTCATAGGCATGCTAGGTCTGTGTTTGGATGTCCAGGACCACCACTGCATTCACATAGGTATGAGTCAACACAGCTAGTTCGGAGTCTGCATCATCACCACCTCGAGGCCAGCAACGCACGTTATAAGGAGTTAGCTGATGCGCATCGACGCACCCGTGAGTTCCGAGAGGGAGAGTACGTCATGATCAGGGTCAGACCTGAACGGTTTCCTTCGGGGGCCGTGAAGAAACTCCAGGCCCGCGGTGCTGGACCCTTTCGAGTCTTGAAGCGAATTGGGTCGAATGCGTATGAGATTGAGCTGCCAGACGACTATGGGATCTGTTCGACGTTCAATGTCTCAGATCTGGTGGCATATCGGGATCCCGCGGTGATTCCCAGTGAGCTTTTTGGGCCCTCCCCTCCTGTTGAGAGTATTACACCTTCTGAGCGTCCACCTCTTCCAGCCCCATTACAGAAACGCGAGCATATAGATTGTATACTGGATGAGCAGGTGACCACGACCAGGAGCGGAGCCTACCAACGCTTCCTAGTGCGTTGGAGAGGGCGCCCTGCGACAGACGACGCCTGGATCACACGTGGAGAGCTGGAGAGGATCGACCCGGACCTGCTGGAGCGCTACTTGAGCGACCGTGACCCTTACTCGACGGGGTCGAGTTCTTCCCACCCGGGGAGAATTGGTGAGGACACGCGCCGCATCACTCGACGGAGCACACGGAGCACGCCAGCATCTCTTTGGCTAGGCGACTACGGCATCTACTAGAGGATCTTTCTTCTCATTTGAGGCCATGTTGGGCCTAGGTTTGGTCCCTGCGTGGACACGTTATCTAGTTCTTTTATGTTATCAGACTATGTGTAGGGAGTATTGGGCTGTCTTCCTTTATTATTGGGCTTAGCCTTGGCCCATAGCTGGTTGGATTAGGGTTAGGGTTTTGGGGAGGAGGGCGCATCCCTCACTCATGGTGGCTGCGCCACCTTCCCCCCCTTGGCCCCTCCACTTTCCTTTTTGGGCGCCCCCCTTTCCCCATTCCATCTTCCCCCCCTTTCCCCCTTGGGCGCCCCCCCTTGATCCCTCCTTGATTGGAGGGGGGGTGGCCGCACCCCCCTTGAATGGAGGAGGGCTGGTCGCACCCCCCCCTTCCATTTGCGCCCCCCCCCCCTTCCTTGTGGCTTGGGATGAAACCCTAGCTTCCCCCCCGGATATATAAGGCTTGTATTTTCTTTGGGAGGAATTATTGAATGAATTGAAAAGAATTTTGCTATTGCTCTGAAGGTGGCTGCGCCCCCCTCTGTTCCTCCTTGCTCCTGCGACGGGAGCAAGCCTGGGGTGTGACTCCCCATCCCCTCGGTGCGACGCCGAGGTTTCCCCTCTCTTCTATCTCTTCACAGATTCAAGTTCAGTGCAACCAGATCTTGTCTCCAAGAGCTGCGACGACCTCCTTTGTTCTTGGCGACTTTGGGCGACCAGCCCATTTTTGGGTGATTCTTCTACGAGTCGCCGACGCGTGCGAGGTGGTCTCGCCTCATTCGGAGTTCGGCATCACCCGTGGCGATTTTCTTCGTGAGCGCGCGCAGGACCCCCTCTCCCTGCGAGCCTGGTTCTGTTCGCCCCCCTGCAAAAATCCCACGGGACGGACGTCTGCGATTTTGGACGTGGGATCTTCACCGGTCGTACCTCTCTTCGTCCTCTGTCCAACGCCGCTGATCTCGCCTCGTTCCGACGTCCGAGCTGCTCGTGGCGTCCATTCCCGTGAGGTCGCGCAGGTCTGCCCTGTCCACCCGGCGCCAGGACCACCTGCGGATTCCAGAGCTTGCTGCTCTCAGCCACGACCAGATCTGACCGATTCCTTTGGTCGGGACCTGCTGCTCTGCGTCCTCTTCGTCCTCCAACAAGCGGAGCTCCGTTCAACCTTCGGAGCCACTTCTTCTCATTTTTCCCGCTCGAGCGCACGGTTCTGGGAGCAGAATCCAGTCGCAACTTGCAGGTGCACCCCCGGCTTCCACGGACGGAATCTGCGTGCCCCCTATGGCCGAGGCTTCCTCCCGTGACCTAGCTACGCGCCCTCGCTGACGGCGCCTCAATCGGACACCGGATCGGGTCGTGGGAGCTTTCACCGCCGAGTCGCGCATTGCTGCGAACCTGCCGATCACTGTCCGGACCCTCCTCGCGACCAACCCTTCATCGAGTGCCGCCCGTCAGCCCGTGCATTGATAGCCCCGAATCCATATGTTGTAGCCTGTTATCTCCCTGTGAGGAGTGTGCATTTTTGGGTTGGAGTTGTATTATGGTTCACCTTGTGTATCGGGGTTGTCGATCTCGGCCGGGGTTTCTTCCCCACGCCTAGGCGTGGAGGTACGTGCGACGCTCCCTTTGTTGGCATTTGCTTTACTAGTATACTTTCTAGCATGCCGCGTGAGTGTGTGTAGGTTCCTAGCTAGCTTGTTATTCACCACGTGATTGAGAGTTGAGCACCCATTCCGTGGCCCTAGTCGAGCGCCGAGCTCGAACTAGATTCCCATAGGCGCACGGCGGTTCCTTAGCCGCTGAGATCCCCGCGCTTCCCTCATAGGGACGGTCGTTGGGCTTGGATTTCTTGTTGAGAGACGCCTCCACCCGGAGGAACGCTACGGAGGTCAGCCGCCCGGCTTGCCTTTGGCGTGCGAGTGCTGGCCGCACTTCATTGCATTCGTAGGTCCTAGCCCGTTTCGGTCCCGTCCCGCATCACAACCCTGGTAGCTCCTCGGGAAAAACATCGAGAAACTCGCACACGACGGGAATATACTCTACCTCAGGACACTGTCGATCCACCAAAACCACGGATGCGAGAAAGCCCTGACAACCCGCATCAAGCAAGCGACGCGCACGGATAGCCGAAATAAGCAAGCGGGAAGAGGAAGACCGAATACCTTGAAAATAGAAGGTGGGTCCACGAAGCTGTCGGAAGTAGACCTTCTTCGAGCCGCAATCCACCAAGGCATGATGAGCCTCGAGCCAATCCATGCCCAAAATCACATCGAAGTCCTGAAGCGGTAACGCATAGAGTCTAGCCAGCAAACCCCGCCCTTCCACCCACACAGGTACCTTCTCGAAGCAGTACGGGGTGATCATGAAGTCACCGGTAGGCAACTCTACCGCCAAGTCACAGGACACCTCGGTCACTGGGTCCTCCATGCTCTGAGCAAAATCCTCCGAGATGAACGAATGAGAAGCACCTGAATCAAATAAAACACGAGCTGCACGACCCAAAATCGAGAGAGTACCTTCCACCAAATGCGACGCCTCAGCCTCTGCCCTGGTCATGTGAGTCACTCTGCCTCGGGATCTCTGCCTCCCTACGGTAGCTGACCGTGACAACTGAGGAAACTGTCCCTGCTGCTGGTATTGTTGCGGCTGTGATGACAACTGTTGGGGCGGAAACTGCTGCTGCTGCTGAAACTCATGCGGCTGGCTCGTTCTCTGTGGACAGTCACGTGCCATATGTCCTGGCTGATCGCACCTGAAGCAAATCACGGGCGCTGAACACGGTCTGCCTGGATGAGAACCACCGCACCTAGGACAACCGCCCCGCGAACCAGTCATCGAACCCTGGCGCTGAAAAGCCACCGGTTGCTGAACGCTGCCCAACGACTCCTGCTTCGACTCCTTGCGATCCTGACGCCTCTTGCCAAAACCAGCTTCCTTAAGCAGCTTCTTAAGCTTCGACTTGAAGGACGACCCTGGCGCAGGAGCCATAGACTGCGTCGCCACTGATCCACCTGCTGAGAGCGGGATGGTACTCTGCTGCTGCATCCCTGTCGGCTGGCTGAAATCTGCCTGCGCCTGACTAGCATTGCCCTGCCCTCGAACCTTCTGCAAGTCTCTCTCCAGCGCCGCTGCTGCCTTACATGCCGCATCCAAAGTGGTCAACCCCGACGCAAGAAGATGATGCCTCAACTCTAGCCTCAGGCCATCCACAAACTGATCGGTCTTCACCTCCTCATCTGCCATGATGTGAGGAGCATAACGGCCAAACTCGATAAACCTAGCACGGTACTGCATCACCGTCATGTCACCCTGGGTCAGCTCCATAAACTCACGCAACCTCTGCGACCTGACAAAGGACGGACAGAAGGCATGCTCGAAGGTCGTGACGAACTCCTGCCACGCAATCTGCCGAAGAGGACGAGACTGGAGCACTGAACCCCACTCTGACGTCCACCAAGTACGGGCCGCTCCCTGAAGACGATGAGTAGCCAACGCCACTTGCTCCTCCTCAGGACACTCCATCGCGCTGAAAATCCGCCGAACATCATCCAGCCACTCTCTGGCCACCTCAGGATCTGGCTGCCCACTGAAAGAAGGAGGCTGGAACAGTAAAAACTCCTTCAACACGCGACCATGACCACCACGAGCCTGGCCCTCACCAGCCTCACCGCCATGCTGCTGACCTCCCTGCTTCCGCTGAAACACATACTCAAACATGCCTCGGAAGAAATCGTCCATCCCCGGAGCTCTCGCATCTCCAGCTACACCCTCGGAAACTGAAGCCCTGCTCTGCTCCTCCGGACCACCGCTAGACTCTCCCTGCTGGGGACGAGCCCTCCTCCGTGGTGCCATAACGCACCTGACATCAAGAAAACAACCACAAATCAATAGGTTGTGGAGGTACATCGGAATTTGAAACGAATTGTGGTGGTCCAGAAGGTCCATGAATGTCCTATACAGTCGGCGACTGGCTTAGGGCCGCGCGTGTTTTATTGATTTGTGGTTGTTTTCTTGATGTCAGGTGTGTTATGGCACCACTAAGGAGGGCTCGTCCCCAGTAGGGAGAGTCTAGCGGTGGTCTGGAGGAGCAGAGCTGGGCTTCAATTTCCGAGGGTGTAGCTGGAGATGCGAGAGCTCCGGGGATGGACGATTTCTTCCGAGGCATGTTTGAGTATGTGTTTCAGCGGCAGCAGGGAGGTCAGCAGTAGGGCAGTGAGGCTGGTGAGGGCCAGGCTCGTGGTGGTCATGGTCGCGTGTTGAAGGAGTTTTTGCTGTTCCAGCCTCCTTCTTTCAGTGGGCAGCCAAATCCTGAGGTGGCCAGAGAGTGGCTGGATGATGTTCGGCGGATTTTCAGCGCGATGGAGTGTCCTGAGGAGTAGCAGGTGGCGTTGGCTACTCATCATCTTCAGGGAGCGGCCCGTACTTGGTGGACGTCAGAGTGGGGTTCAGTGCTCCAGTCTCGTCCTCTTCGGCAGATTGCGTGGCAGGAGTTCGTCACGGCCTTCGAGCGTGCCTTCTGTCCGTCCTTTGTCAGGTCGTAGAGGTTGCGTGAGTTTATGGAGCTGACCCAGGGTGACATGACGGTGATGCAGTACCGTGCTAGGTTTATCGAGTTGGGCCGTTATTCTCCTCACATCATGGCAGATGAGGAGGTGAAGACCGATCAGTTTGTGGGTGGCCTGAGGCTAGAGTTGAGGCATCATCTTCTTGCGTCGGGGTTGACCACTTTGGATGCGGCATGTAAGGCAGCAGCGGCACTGGAGAGAGACTTGCAGAAGGTTCGAGGGCAGGGCAGTGCTAGTCAGGCGCAGGCAGATTTCAGCCAGCCGACAGGGATGCAGCAGCAGAGTACCGTCCAGCTCTCAGCAGGTGGATCAGTGGCGACGCAGTCTACGGCTCCTGCGCCAGGGTCGTCCTTCAAGTCGAAGCTTAAGAAGCTGCTTAAGGAAGCTGGTTTTGGCAAGAGGCGTCAGGATCGCAAGGAGTCGTTGGGCAGTGTTCAGCAGCCGGTGGCTTTTCAGCGCCAGGGTTCGATGACTGGTTCACGGGGCGGTTGTCCTAGGTGCAGTGGTTCTCATCCAGGCAGACCGTGTTTAGCGCCCGTGATTTGCTTCAGGTGTGATCAGCCAGGACATATGGCACGTGACTATCCACAGAGACCGAGCCAGCCGCATGAGTTTCAGCAGCAGCAGCAGTTTCCGCCCCAACAATTGTCATCACAGCCGCAGTAGTACCAGCAGCAGGGACAGTTTCCTCAGTTGTCACGATCAGCTACCGTAGGGAGGCAGAGATCCCGAGGCAGAGTGACTCACATGACCAGGGCAGAGGCTGAGGCATCGCATTTGGTGGAAGGTACTCTCTCGATTTTGGGTCGTGCGGCTCATGTTTTGTTTGATTTAGGTGCTTCTCATTCGTTCATCTCGGAGGATTTTGCTTAGAGCGTGGAGGACCCAGTGACCGAGGTGTCCTATGACTTGGCGGTAGAGTTGCCTACCGGTGACTTCATGATCACCCCGTACTGCTTCGAGAAGGTACCTGTGTGGGTGGAAGGGCGGGGTTTGCCGGCTAGACTCTATGCGTTACCGCCTCAGGACTTTGATGTGATTTTTGGTATGGATTGGCTCGAGGCTCATCATGCCTTGGTGGATTGCGGCTCGAAGAAGGTCTACTTCCGACAGCTTCGTGGACCCACCTTCTATTTTCAAGGTATTCGGGCTTCCTCTTCCCGCATGCTTATTTCGGCTATCCGTGCGCGTCGCTTGCTTGATGCGGGTTGTCAGGGCTTTCTCGCCTCTGTGGTTTTGGTGGATCGACAGTGTCCTGAGGTAGAGGATATTCCCGTCGTGTGTGAGTTTCTCGATGTTTTTTCCGAGGAGCTACCAGGGTTGCCACCGCAGCGAGAGATTGATTTTGTGATTGAGGTGGTGCCGGGTACGGCGCCTATGTCGAAGGCCCCTTATCAGATGGCGCCTGCTGAGTTGCGAGAGCTGAAGGCACAGTTGCAGGAGTTGCTGGCCAAGGGGTATATTCATCCTAGTTACTCCCCGTGGGGTGCGCCGGTGTTGTTTGTGAAGAAGAAGGATGGTAGTTTGAGGCTGTGCATCGACTACCGTCAGTTGAACCAGGCGACTGTTAAGAATAAGTATCAGTTGCCTCGGATTGATGACTTGTTCGATCAGCTTCAGTCGGCCCGGGTGTTTTCGAGGATCGATTTGAGATCAGGCTACTATCAGCTGCGGATTCGAGAGTCGGATGTGGAGAAGACAGCGTTTCGGTCGAGGTAAGGGCATTATGAGTTCTTGGTGATGCCGTTCGGGCTCACCAATGCCCCCGCAGCGTTCATGGATTTGATGCATAGGGTGTTTCGTCCGTACTTGGACCAGTTCATGGTCGTGTTTGTGGATGACATCCTTGTGTATTTGCGGTCTGCTGAGGAGCATGTGCAGCATCTGAGAGTAGTGTTGCAGACCTTGCGCGATCACCAGCTGTATGCCAAGCTCAGCAAGTGTGAGTTCTGACTTCGTGAGGTGCACTTTTTGGGGCACGTGATTTCTGGTGATGGTGTTTCCGTGGACCCAGCTAAGGTCGAGGCTGTGGTACAGTGGCCGAGGCCAAGTTCTGTCACGGAGATTCGGAGTTTCTTGGGGCTCGCAGGCTATTATCGGCGGTTCATTCAGGATTTTTCTTGTGTTACAGCCACGATGACCAGGCTTACGCGGAAAGAGGTGCCGTTCGTCTGGACGGAGGAGTGTGAGCGGAACTTCGTGGAGCTGAAGAGGTTGCTTACCGCTGCTCCGATTTTGGTGTTACCATCTGGCTCGGGCGGTTTCGTAGTATGTACGGATGCTTCCGGGGTAGGTCTCGGTGCTGTGTTGATGCAGCATGAGAGAGTCATGGCGTATGCGTCGCGGCAGCTGAAGCCACATGAGGTGAACTACCCTATTCATGATCTTGACTTGGCGGCGGTGATTTTCGCTCTGAAGATCTGGAGGCATTATTTGTACGGCGAGAAGTTTGAGCTTTTTACTGACCATCAGAGTTTGAGGTATGTGTTCACGCAGAAGGACCTTAACCTTAGGCAGAGGAGGTGGATGGAGTATATGAAGGATTATGACTTCACTCTGTCTTATCAGCCTGGCAAGATGAATGTCGTGGCTGATGCTCTGAGTAGAAGAGTGACGGTCAGTCTGATGTTGTTGAGGAAGTGGAGGCTTTGGGAGCAGGTCCCGGCCATGACTTTTAGGCTCAAGGTCCCTCAGGACCAGGGTTCGGCTGTCCTTGCGAGTCTAACTGTCACGCCCGCGGTGCGTCAACAGGTGACTGAGGCCCAGCGAGCTGACCCCGAGCTACCTCGTATTTTGTCAATGGCCGAGGTGAGTTTGGCGAGGATGGAGCTGTGAGGTTCAGAGGTAGATTGTATGTGCCAGCCGAGGGGCAGGTGCGGCGTAATGTATTGCGTGAGGCTCATGGGAGTCGGTATGCCGTGCACCCCGGATCGGCCAAGATGTACCAGAACCTGAAGAGGCAGTTTTGGTGGCCTGGCATGAAGAGAGATGTTGCGAAATTTATGGCCAGGTGTTTGACCTGTCAGCAGGTGAAGGCTGAGCACCAGCGACCAGGAGGCACACTTCAGCCCTTGGACATTCCCGCGTGGAAGTGGGATCACGTGACCACTGATTTTGTGGTCGGATTGCCGAGGATGTCCAGCGGGGAGGATAGTATCTGGTTGCTAGTGGATAGACTGACGAAGACGGCGCGGTTGCTGCCAGTCAAGGTCAGTTGGAGCGTGCAGCGTTTGGCTCGTCTGTACGTGGAGCGGATCGTCCCGTTGCATGGAGTTCCTATCTCCATCGTGTCCGATCGTGACCCCAGTTTTACTTCTGGATTCTGGGGGAGCTTCCAGAAGGCTCTAGGCACTGAGTTGGCATTCAGCTCGGCCTATCATCCTCAGTCGAACGGTCAGTCTGAGCGGACCATTCAGACTTTAGAGGACATGTTGCGAGTAGGTTGCTTGGAGTGGCAGAGGAGTTGGACCCACCATCTGCCATTAGTGGAGTTTGCCTACTACAACAGCTATCATTTGAGCATCGGTATGGCTCCCTATGAGGCGTTGTATGGGCGACCATGTCGGACTCCGCTTGATTGGTTCGAGGTGGGCGAGCGTGTCCTAACCGGACCAGATTTGGTACAGCAGTGCGTTGAGGTGGTGCATCTCGTTCGGCAGAAGATGTTGGCAGCTCAGAGCCGGCAGAAGAGTTATGCCGATCGGAGGAGACGACCTCTCAGCTTTGCTGTGGGAGATCGAGTTTTCTTGAGAGTGTCTCCCATGAAGGGCGTGATGCGTTTCGGTAGGCGTGGGAAGCTGAGTCCCCGCTACATTGGCCCCTTTCCCATCGTCGAGCGTGTTGGGGAAGTCGCATATCGGTTGCAGCTACCTCCGGAGCTTTCGCCGTGCATGATGTGTTCACGTGTCGATGCTTTGGAAGTATATGCCCGATGATTCCATGTTCTTGAGGATGCCGTTTGGCCTGAGGTGACCCCAGATCTGTCCCTTCCGGAGTTTCCTGTTCGCATTGAGGATCGGCGAGAGCAGCGCCTGCGAAACAAGGTTATTCCTCTGGTTAAGGTGGTCTGGCAGCGTCATTCTGGCGGCGAGGCGTCTTGGGAGCGCGAGGATGAGATGCGAGAGCTGTATCCTTATTTGTTTGTGTGAGTCTTTCCCCCGTCCTTGTGCCTTGTCCTTGAATTTCGAGGATGAAATTCGTTTAAGGGGGGAGGGCTGTAGTGTCCCGGATCTTTTGGACCCTTCCTTGTGGGTCCCGAATCTGGTTTATCAGGGTGTCTGACTCTGTTGTGTCTGAAATTTCGTTTCGGACATCTTTTGTGTTCGGATCGGCGCGATCCGGAGTTGTTTCGGAGACCCGGAGTTTGTCCGCGGCTTTTCCGTGCGCGTTTTCTGATTTCCGCGTACGGGTTTCGGCGAATCCTTCGGAACCCTGTAGTGGGTGAACCGGGTCATTCAGCAGCCCGCGAGTGGTACCGTTGCGATCAGCGCGTTGAGGCGATCGAGGAGGTGTATTTTTCCATTTTTTGGTATTTTTGGCATTTTCCAGATTTTCTATAAATACCCCCCTATTTTCCCTTTTTCTTTTTCCCCTTTTCTTCTTTTCCTCTTTCTTTCCTCCTCCCGTGAGCCACGGCCGACCGTTGCAACCCCCCTTGCCCGTTGGACTTCGCGGCGCCCCTTCCCCTCCAGCGACGGGTGGTGGACCTCGGTGGCGACGCGGTGACGACGGCGGTGGCGAGAGGATCGTGACGGTGCCCCCATTGGTGTGTGGGAGAGGAGTTCGTGTTCGAGCAAGATTCGGCGATCGGCAGCGATCCGGTGGTTTTTGACCTTCTTTAAGGTAGGGGGACGGATCCTTGCCCTCTTTACAGCATTCCCCGTGATTTCTAGGCCGTGGAGAGGCCGAGTGGGCCTAAATCCATGCCGGGAGGGTTATTTTCATGCTTGGGGTTTGAGCGCCGGATCCATTGATTCGTGGGGGTTTTTGATTGATTTGTGGCTCTAGATGCATGCTAGGACGTCGGGGGTGATTCCCCGTTGTTTTCCCTTCACCAGAGGGGGTAAATGGGCGTGGTTTTACGATTTCTGGGGGTATTTTACGAACCGTGCTCGGCCCGTTGTCGCGCTATATTCCAGTGGCGCATTCTTAATGAACGCGCTGTGTCGTCCGAGCGTGTCCGTCTGAGAAGACGAACAGTAAGGCGGTGGGGAACGCGCCTGGTTCTGGTAGCGCGATCTCCAGATCGCGCTATCCAAGACTAGCGCGTTCAGGTGTGAACGCGCTAGCTTTGGGCAGCGCGACATGGAAGATCGCGCTAGCCATAGCTAGCACGTTCTTCGGTGTCGCGCTAGGGGTACCTAGCGCGACCATCCCCCTCTCCCGAACCGTGTCCTTGCGGGTAGCGTGACCTCCGGTTGGGTGAGTTATGGACCCGGTTGTGGCGTGTGGCCCTAGGGATGCCGTGGGCACCCAGTGAGAGCCACAGGGGCGCCCGGGGTTCCCCGGAGAATCAGTTACCTCGGTAGGGGTGCCGCGTGACTTGAGGGATGGTTGGACCTCATGCGTGTCCCCGGCATCCGTGCCTATCGTATGGTCATCGAGAGTCGGTGCTAGTGTTTGGTCGGTGGTTTCCGTGGATTAGTCCTTACTTCCAATGACCCTACCACTAGTCGTAGCTTTCCCACGGCACGCGTGTGCTGGCTCGCCTGGGAGTGGCTGAGCGGCGTACCCGAGAGACGCGGTGAGTAGGCTGGTTACCGCAGGGCCCCCGCGTACTTCCGAGTCCGGGTTTAGGGAGAAATACCAGCTAGAGGATAGGCCTAGGGCGTATGGTCTGAGTGTGCACACAAGGCTGAGGATTCGGACCCGCGCTGACGAGCGTGACCTCAGCTAGTCCTTGTTTTACGGTTACTTCTGGTTACTGAGTGTGTCTGAGTCTCACGCCAGGGGCGTAGTAGCTAGACACTTGTGACGCGGTATAAGACGTCAGGGGACGCATCCAGTCGTTCTTCTAGTGGGTGGTGCTCCTGTTCACTGGCAGGCGTGGACTCGCGTTTTGTTGGACCGAGGTTCCGTAGTGCGGTACTGTTGGAGTAGTCGGCTTTTTCGTTTATTTATTTTAGCTTGTCGATTCTACCGTACTCTTGTTTGGTAGGGCTATCTTCTTCTTTCTCGTTTTCCGTGCGAGGTGGGGATTCGCGGGATCCCTACTGGGCCAATGAGATGAGGCTCACCCCTGCTCTTCAGGTGAGGCGTGGTCGACGGGAGGCGCGGCCTAGTTTCAGCGTGGTTCTTCTAGCCAGGGTTAGTCGCCAGTCTGCCAGAGCCGGGGGATGCCCCGTGTAGTTGTACACCAGGGGATGCCCCGTGTAGTTGTACTCCGGGGGATGCCCCGTGTAGTTGTACTCTGGGAGATGCCCCGTGTTGTTGTACTTTCTTTCCCGTTGACTGTACTTTTCTTTGGACATGAGACACTGTGGACCTTGTAGCAGTTTATTTATTTATATTATTATGTGCATTTTATCCTAGATTATTGTGCTATCTCTGTGGTCCTTGCAACTTCTCTTGTACCCCCACACCACTCCTTTCTACCCTTCCGAGTCTTCGGGCTCGTGGGTTGGCGGACCGAGATTCGAGACGCGCCGGTTCCTTTCCGGTACTCGGATCCTCGGGTTGTCACAGTATCGGTGCCAAATGCCACACCTAATCATTCACCTCCCCGGGGATCAAGTACTTTTTGGGTGCTCCTCCCAGGACCAGACTGGGCCCTTCATTTGTTTGCCTTGGCATTGATTTCTTTTTGTATCGTAGATCCCACGAGACTAGAGATCCACAATATTTAATGGCCAAGAGTTCCAAGATCAAGTTCATGTAGTCAAGGTAAAGAACATAAGAATAATGATTCTTTAAGAGTCCAAACAATAAGCTCCATAACCGAGAGGAATAATTGTCCCAAAGGACTAAAATTAATGATCGATAGATCTAACAATAGGTCAAATCACAAAATACCATAGCCTACATTGTCTTGGTTAGCTCACACAATTCAAAATTCATGAAATAATCACTTTTAAAAAAATTGTTATATAAACGTCAGACAAGGGCCGCTCAAAATTCATGAAATAATCACTTTTAAAAAAATTGTTATATAAACGGTCAGACAAGGGCCGCTCAATATGTATAAACGGTTAACACTGGGCTGCGCATGTCCAGAAGACATTAAGACCCATGAACAAGATATACGGTCCATACTAGGCCGTATTACGGATATGCAGTCGCTATTGGGCCGCCTATGAGGATATACGGTCCACTACGGGCCGCACATGCCGCTCTTAGCCCAATTCGATCCAAGACTAAAAACCAGCGGTTCAATCACGTAAATCAATGTTCTGGTGGTTCATTAGGTTCATAACAAGGGTATAAAGAAATTTCGAGATGATGGTAAGTTCGCCGGATAGAGTTTCCGGTGATAAGTTCAAAGTTAATGCAACTGGGGGCTAATGACTTACTAGAAGTCCATAATTTGGTCAACGTTCTACTGGAATAGAATGGTTATCCAGCAACTAAAAGTTCATGATAAACCTAATTTCCATGTTAAATCTGTTGTGCCCCTGATTTTGATAATGACAACCATGAGATGTGAATGTAGTATTCAACCCAAGATGTTGAATTAATTCTTGATTTAGTAATGATTCCACTTGATTTCATTCTTGTTACAAGAAAGGAACAGGGTCGACGCTAGGAGCTTAAAGCGTCCACGCATCAGTTGAAGAAGCCTTCACTGATATCTCTCACAGCGTTAACTCCACAAAGCAAGCAGCGTCAACTCATCATATTCTGAAGCAGAGACCTTCACAGGTTATTCCACTGCGTCAATGCCACAATAGAGCAGTGTCGACGCAGCAGTTAAAGAGGCAGAGCTAATGGCTTACTGGAATGCCTCAGTGCGTTAACGCTATTGCATGACAGCGTCGACGCAGCAAGTCAGATTGTTGTGATTTCAGCTCAGGGACAGGTAAGTGGGTTGACGCAGCAACCCCATGCGTCAACACATCCTGCTTTACTATCAAGACAGATGATAGATCTCAAGGCTGCGTCAACCCTGTGGACTCAATGGGTTGACGCCTACGGGAACTTCCGAGATCAGTTGGGTGGACCCCAGTCACAAGTGACGTCAAAGGCCACATCAGCCCAAAAGTGATTGCGATCTGCTTTTTCCCTCTCGACTCCATAAGGCTCTACACGTGCAATCACAGGGCTAACCAGAAAATCTGGTTGGGGCCCACTAGATGTATATATGCATGGATCTGGAAATGAGCGCGGGAATGCTTGCTGAATTGCAGAAGGAGTAGGAGTTTTTCGAAGAGTGCTGAAGACAGGGGCTGAGGAAAAGAACCACGAGAAAAACAGCGAGTTGATCTTCCTCCTGATGTCGATCTGCTGAAGACAGTTGGGAGATCCAGAGCAGCGTTCCTTGTGAAGCTCGTCTACATTTTGGAAGAAGAAGACCAGACGATCATTGAAGCTTCTTCCTCCAGATTTCTGGATTCAAGGCCGAGCTTAGGCTGCTTCATAGATCTGAGTTTATTCTTCTTTTACTAAGTGATTTCGTTTTGTTATTTGTCTTTCCATTCTGAACTCTATTATACTGTTTCTCTCTCGTACTGGTTTGAGTAGAGGGAGGGGGTTGATCCAGCAGACTGTGCTTGGATCAAGGAAATTGGGCGTGTTGCCTGCAAGCTGTTTGTCAGCGGGATAGAGAATTTGGTTCTCTGGTTAAGCCAAGATGTAATGCTCAACGGTGTATGTGAGGAAGCTTTTTCCTCGGTGTAGCTAAGCTGTAAAGCTCAGCAGGGATCCTCACTGGTTAAGTGAGGGGTGGACGTAGGCCTCCACAGGGAGACCGAACCACCATAAAAATCTGCGTACACTGTGTGGTTTGATTTCTCTTATTATTCTCCCTTCGTTAGATATTTGATTAGGCATGATTCTCATTGCTGCTTAGTTATTGATTTTATCTCTATCATTCTGCACCATAATTCGTGTGTGATTGTGCATAGAATATTTTAAAGGGTCAACCTATTCACCCCTCCCCTCTAGTTTGACATTCCACCTAATCCAACACGTGGTATCAGAGCTCGACTCTCTTGTCAAGGGTCTTACAACCCAGAGAGATTCTGTGGAATGGAAAACAAGGGACTCATGCCCGAAGGGTATGCTGTAAATAGGCCACCCTTCTTTGATGGCACTAACTATGTGTACTGGAAAAATCGGATGCGGGTATTTCTGGGAGCTCAGGGCCATGAGATTTGGAAAGTCGTGAGCAAGGGACCATATTAGATAGAAGGGGATGAAGAATTGTGGGTGAAGGAGCAGATCCGGAAGTCCAATGTTAATTGGCAAGCCATGAACATTATGCAATGCTCACTGCACCCCATGGAGTTTTCACGAGTTTCCTCATGTGCCAGTGCCAAGGAAATGTGGGATAAACTCCAAGTCATCTACGAAGGTACGTCAGAGGTAAGAGAGACGAAAGCCAATATGTTAATTTCAGAATATGAAGCTTTTAGAATGAAACCAGAGGAAAACATTTCTGAAATGTATGCTAGATTAACCTTATTAGTGAATGGTCTGAGAGGTCTGGGAAAGGCCTACACTGACTATGAGTTGGTCAGGAAAATTCTTAGATCCCTAACTCCAGTTTGGCACACCAAGGCCACTGTTGTTGAGGAATCTAGGAACCTTCCTACCACTACTCCTGATGAACTTATCGGATCACTAATGGCTTATGAGCTGAATCTCAAAAGGGCAGATGAGGATGTGAAAAAGAAAAAACCTCTTGCATTGAAGGCAGGACCAAGCAGCAAGGAGAGTTCTGATGATAGTCACTCATCTACCTCAGAAAGTGACTCAGGTGAGATAGCAATGCTCACCAGAAAATTCAGGAAGTTTCTAAGGAAGGAAGGTAAATTTAGAAGTTACAGAAGACTAGAGGTAAGAAAAAGTTCTAAGTTCAAATCAGAAAACTCTAGGAAATCTGACAAGGTTGTTTGTTATCAATGCAGGAAACAAGGTCACATCAAATCCGAATGTCCAGAGAATGTGAAGAAAGCCCAACCGAAATGGAAGAACAAGAAACCAAAGGCCATGATAAGCACATGGAGTGACGAGGAGAAAGATGAAGATGAAGAAGAAAGTACTTCTGAATAAGAGAGTGATGCTAAGTTGTGCTTCATGGCTAAGGGAGATGATAATGAGGAGGTAACTTCTTCTTCTGAAAATTTCTCTTGTAGTGATTGGGAAGAAGCATTTAATGAACTGCTAGATAAATATGATCATGTAAATAAAGAGAATAAATCACTCAAGAAGAAGAAAAATCTGACTAGCCAAGAGAACTCATTAAATGATAAAATCAAGTGCTTAGAAGCTGAAAATGTCAGTTTAAGAAAATCTCTTTGTGAAAATGACGAATATAGAGATCAAGTAATAGAGATGAAAAGAGAAAATGAATTCTTGCTGAAAACTCAGGATGACCTAAAACTCAAAATGCAAAAATTGGAGAGTGATGCAAAAATTGCTAAAGAAAAATATGAAGCAGTTCAAGGAGTGAATCAGGAACTCCAAGAAAACTTGAAGAAAATGGAAGATGAAAATTCAAGTAAACAAGCCTCTCTTGAGAAATTAACTCAAGGTAAAAATAATCTTGAAGCTGTAATGGGAATGAGAAGTAATTTGGAAAAGAAGGACTTGGTTATAATCCAACCAAGAAGAAGGAACTAGGAACTAGATTTATAACTTTTGTGTCTGAACAGGGTATTTCTGAGCAGAGTCAAATGGATGAAAAGGAGTCTTGTGAGGAAAATCAGGGAGAAGGAAAACAAACAAATGAGATCAGAAAAGAAAAGGGCAAAGAGAAAATGCATGATACCCTTAATGCCAAGCATCATAAAAATGTGCCCAAGTCAGAAGAAAATCCTCAGGTCAGCCCATAGACCCTAGCTCATCAACCCAGCATCAAGAACATAGAAATTCATGGAGTCATAGGACTGGTACCCAACAGATGCGTCAACACACTGAGCATCATGCGTCCACTCATCTCATGTACCAAGGGTTTTACAGAAACAACGCTAGATCAAATCCTTGGGCGCGTCAACGCAGTGTCCGCGCTGCGTCAACGCATACACCCTTCCCCAGTGGGCACTCCTTGAGAAACATGAGAATGAGTCGACGCAGCCACTTCAGTGCGTCAACGCACCCTATGTACCTGAACCCTTATGACAGAAAGACTTACTGGATGAGTCAACGCTATCATGTTACAGGGTCTACGCAGCGAACCTTCATGCCATCTAGAGCTCATTATTCCTACAGAACTTCACACCCTAAGTTCCCCAATGATTCTTGGAGTCACAATAACTATTGGAATAAAAATAAGAACAACACCTCATACTTCTCTAATAACAGAAATGGTTCAAAGAGGTCATTCCAAAAGGTACCTCAATCCAATCAAAAGAATCTCAAATCTATGAACCCCACATCTCGAAAACCCTCAACACAACAGATCTGGATTCCCAAAAGTATGCTGTCTTATTTGACGCAATCATATGGTCTGATGGGACCCAAGTGTATTTGGGTTCCAAAATCTCTTGGTTGATGTGACCTGCAGGAGTGCCTTGCAGCTGTACACAACAGATGGTACCTCGACAGCGGTTGCTCAAGGCACATGACGGGCGATAAGGCAAAATTCTGTCTCCTAGTTGAGAAAGAAGGAGGACATGTCACTTTTGGGGGAAACAATAAAGGTAAAATAATTGGAAAAGGTAAAGTTGGTAAAACTCTCCTGAACTCTATTGATGATGTGTTGCTGGTTGAAGGATTGGAATACAATCTTCTAAGCATAAGCCAACTGTGTGATAGGGGGCACAAAGTTGTGTTTGATTCCCATGCATGCACTATTATTGAAAAGCAGTCTGAAAGTGTGAAATTCTCTGGAAAAAGAATAAATAACATGTACATGGTAGATCTAGATGATCCTGCACATGACAATCTTTGTCTAGCTGTGAATAAAAGTGAACTGGCTTGGCTGTGGCATCGCAGATTAGGACATGCTAGCTATAGTGTCATGCATAAGTTAGCCAAATTCAACATGGTAAACGGTCTGCCAAATGTTTCATTTAAGAAAAATGACAAAATTTGTAATGCATGCACTCAAGGCAAGCATACTAGGAAGTCATTTAAATCCAGAACTGAAAACCAATCTTCTAGACCTCTTGAACTTGTTTGCATGGACTTGTTTGGACCCACAAGAACAGCAAGTTTAAGTGGCAATAAATATGGATTCGTTTTGGTAGATGATTTTTCCAGGTTTACTTGGGTGTTCTTTTTAACACATAAGAATGATGCATTTGAAGAATTTCAGGTATTCTTCAGGAAAGTTCAGCAGGATGGTAAGTACACTATCTCATCTATCATGTCAGATCATGGAGGAGAATTTAAAAATTCAGAATTTGATGATTTTTGCAGGACAATGGGAATATCTCACAAATTCTCATCTCCAAGAACTCCTGAACAGAATGGAGTGGTGGAAAGAAGAAACAGAACTCTTGTTGAAATGACTAGGACCATGTTGATTGAAGGACAACTCCCAAGGAAGCTATGGGCAGAGGCTGTAAACACAGCTTGCTACATTGTAAACCAGGCAATGGTAAGACCTATGTCCAAAAAGACTTCATATGAGCTGTTGAAAGGTAAGAAACCATCTGTTATCCACTTCAGAGTTTTTGGATCTAAATGCTTTGTTCAAAATAATAACAAACGGGACTTAGATAAATTTGAACCTAAGAGTGAACCAGCCATATTTCTAGGTTATTCAAATCACTCTAGGGCCTATAGAGTCCTGAACATTAAAACTCAATCTGTTGAAGAATCTCCTCATATCATCTTTGATGAAATGGATGTCAAATCTGAAAATGAACTATCTTGCAGGGACAAAGATGATGGTGAGTTTCTTGAAGAAAAGGAAGAACAACACACTCAAGAGGAAGAGCCAAGGTCAAATGAGGATCTAGCAGAATCAAGTACTAGAGGTAATGCAGATGTCAATGAAGGTAACTCCTTGACCAATGTTAGAATGCTAAAAGACCATCCTCTATCAAGCATTATTGGTAATCTGCATGATCCTACCAGAACTAGATCTCATTTTAGAATCATTGAAGAAATGGACAACTTAGCTCTTATATCTCAAATTGAACCAAAAAATATAACTGATGCCCTGAAAGATGATTGCTGGATAAATGCAATGCATGAGGAATTAAATCAATTCAAAAGAAATAAAGTGTGGCACCTTGTGCCAAGACCTAATGAACTTTCAGTAATTGGAACTAAATGGGTCTTTAGAAACAAGCAAAATGAAAATGGAATTGTGATAAGAAATAAAGCAAGACTGGTCGCACAAGGATATAACCAAGAATTTGGCATTGATTTTGAAGAATCCTTTGCACCAGTAGCAAGATTAGAAGCCATCAGATTATTACTTGCATATGCATGTTGTCATGGAATAAAACTTCATCAAATGGATGTAAAAAGTGCATTTCTCAACGGGTTAATAAAAGAAGAGGTGTATGTTGAACAACCTCCTGGTTTTGAATCAATAGATTGCCCTGACCATGTTTACAGATTAGACAAAGCTCTCTATGGGCTAAAACAGGCACCTCGAGCATGGTATGATAGACTCAGCTCATACCTCACTGAGAAAGGATATTCAAGAGGTAAAGTGGACCAAACTCTATTTACCAAGGTGAGAAACAATGACATTATTCTGGTTCAAATCTATGTTGATGATATAGTTTTTGGTTCCACTAAACCTAGCATGTGTGAGGATTTCGCAAATTTGATGACCACAGAATTTGAGATGAGTCTAATGGGTGAGCTTCAATTTTTTCTAGGTCTACAAATCACCCAAAGCAAGGATGGATGCTTCATCAATCAGGCAAAGTATGTCTCCGAACTTTTGAAGAAATATCAGATGGAGAATCTTAAGGCAATCAGCACACCCATGAGCACCAATACAAGTTTGGATGCAGATCTGAAAGGTACAAAAGTAGATGCAAAAACTTATCGAGGTATGATCGGATCACTCCTTTATCTTACTGCATCTAGGCCAGACATCCAATTTTGTGTTTGTATGTGTGCTCGGTTTCAGTCTGATCCTAGAGAATCCCACTTGACTTCTGTCAAGCGTATTTTTCGATACCTTGCTGGAACTCGAGACTTAGGGATTTGGTATCCTGCATCTTGTACTTTTGATCTGGTATCATACTCAGATGCAGACTATGCTGGATGCAAACTTGACAGGAAAAGCACAAGTGGCTATTGCCAATTTTTGGGAGGGTGTTTGGTTTCTTGGGCATCCAAGAAACAACACTCAGTGGCACTATCCACTGCAGAGGCAGAATATGTCGCTGCAGGGAGTTGTGGCACTCAAGTGTTGTGGATCAAACACCAACTCCAGGATTATCAAACTGATCTTGGTTGTGTCCCAATATTGTGTGATAACACAAGTGCCATTAACCTGGCAAAGAATCCCATCCA
This sequence comes from Amorphophallus konjac, assembly GCA_022559845.1. Taxonomy (NCBI): domain Eukaryota; kingdom Viridiplantae; phylum Streptophyta; class Magnoliopsida; order Alismatales; family Araceae; genus Amorphophallus; species Amorphophallus konjac. The sequence continues at coordinate 27,836,900 of CM040117.1, forward strand.
ACACTCTAGGACCAAACATATCGAAATAAGGCATCACTTCTTGCGAGATGAAGTAAATAAGAGTAGCTTTAAATTGATCTTTGTAGACTCTGAACATCAACTTGCTGATATTTTCACCAAGCCACTGAATAATGAAAGATTCTCTTGTCTTAGGAGAGAGCTTGGTCTGTGCAATCCTCATTCTGTTGCCTAAATTGATTGCTTGAATTCTTCCATGAAACTTGTCTGAATAACTTTGCCTAAAAATAAATTGATTGCACGTCCTGCTTGAGTTGCAAATTTCTGTTTTCTAAATAACTCACAGATTTAGGGGGAGTTTAGTTTTAAGCTTATCTGCTTAATGACTCATGTTGAATAAAAACCCATCATGTCAACAATTGCATTTTCATTCATACTATCTGTCATGAATAAATGGAGGGTTAGTTTGCATCAGACTTTACACGCTAAGGAGTGCAATTCCGTTCTGTTAGAGTCAGCTGTCTGGGTATCTGAAGATTGGTTTATGAGACTGAGTCAACACTGAAAAACATCTTCTGGAAACAGACTGAAAATTGATCTGATTGGTTGAGTGAGTAAACGTAGTCATCAGGTTGAGTCAACGCACTGACAGAAATTTTCTGAAAATAGTTGCTGGAATTGATTGGATGTATTCAGAAGGGTACTGCAGCTCTGAAGTTTGGATCTCACATATCCTTCTCTATAGTGGCGCTGGGCATCCAAGTCTATACATCCATTGTTGAACCTCAAAGTCTGCACATCGCCTCATTTCTTCAGAGTCTAGACATTCCCCAAGTCTGTACATCGCTGGCATCTTCAAAGTCCATACATCCATAGCAAGTCTATGCATTGGCAACACTGTACAAGTCTATACACTCTCTCACATTGTACACACTTGCTTTATTATTTTTTTTTTCAAGTCTATACATCGATTGAATCGATAAGTCTATACAATGTGCATGGTTCAAAATAAGTCTGCACAGTCATTGTCTGTTGGCATCTTGAAGTCTATACATTGCTTGTGCATCAAAGTCTGTACAGTGTCTCACGTTGGCAAAGTCTGTACTTTGTTGGGCTATGCATGCTTCATCTTCTGAAGTCTATACACTCGCTTCCAAAGCTTCAACTCTATACACTCGATATCACCCCTCAAGTCTATACACTCGATTGTTAAGTGTTCAAGTCTATACACTGTTGCTTCCACATTTCTTCTCAACTTCTCGTCAAACATGTTGCTCCCACATTCAGTGTTTCCACTTGCAGTGAAGAACCACTCAATCATAAGTATGAAGGAAGTTTCTTGAGATCTGAAATGTGAATTGATGCCATAGATTCAGGGGGAGCTAAAATGAGAATTCCCTTATAAGATGTGATGATGATTATTGTCTGTCTCTATGCTACATTAATGATTGTAGTTTTACAAATCTTTTGTTCTTTGAACGATAAAAATTCGTGAACGCTAAAGTGCTGTGCGTATGGAATAGGTTCAGAACCATTTAATAAAACTGAGAACTCCTCATTTCTTGAACTATTATGATCAATAGTAAAGAGACCTTTGTGCAAAATGAATTTAACATCCTTATTGTTCTTAAACTCAGTTCAGGGTTAATAAAAGCTTAAGAAAAATACCCTATATATACAATGATTCATATCATAAATTATAGAGCAATGGCAAGCCTTCACTGAGAAACTGTCTCTATGCACCAATGAAATGCAAATGAGCATGTCATGATGTGGGCTGTTACCTCTATTTTAAAAGAAAAATAATTCAGTGCAGAGCAATGGTTACTTTCCACTGAGAAACTACCTTCATGCACCAATGAAGTGCTACAAGCATGTCATGATGTGAGTTGCCAACTCTGTTTCAGGTATGCAGAATAGTAAGCTATGCTAAGTAGCCGGGGACTCTGGTGTCTGATAAACATGTGCACCTGTGTCAAAAGGCTAGCTATACTTGACTGCAACTGTTGAACAATAAAAATTATCAATGTTCATATGGGGTTGACCTGAAGCTCACAAATAAAATCCTTTTGAGTTTATCCTCAATTCATGTTAAATTCCCAACCATAAGGGTATCTTGAAATTGAACCTTCTAGGAATATGATTTGAGAAAGTTCCATGTGTGAAAATTGTTCAATCCTCATTCCATAATCATGCTCTTCTTATTCAAGGATTTTTCTCAAAGTCTTAAGATTATCTTACTCCACATCGTTATATGGATTTAGGGCCCTCATAATCTCTCATCATAATATCTTATAGGGGAACTTGAATGTTATCGATTAAAAATCCATGAATGTCATTTCATCTTTTCACAACTTCTTTGTCTTAAGAATGCCTAAATACTGTGGGACTTCACTATCTACTGTCCACTTTACACTAGTTTACTTTGGTGGCGTCGACGCAGTGCCTTACAGCGTCAACGCACTCATCTACTTACTTCACTTACATCCTATTCCGGTTCAGCACAGTGAACCGGTGTACCCTTTTTGACTCGAAAAGTGAATGGTCCTCTTATATAAAACCCCGCAGCGTCAACGCTGCAGTCGCCTCCGGCTCTTCCAAAAAAAAAACCTAGTGGGTTTCCACCCTGCCTCTTCCGTTCTTTCTCTCAATCTTCACCCTTCCTGTTCCCATTTGTCTCTCGCTGCCATGGCACCTCCGGAACAACAGAAGACCAAGAAAGGTCTACAGAAGAGAGATTTCATCTTTGCTACGGGCAGGATTGAGCCTCGCACCAAATATACGATGAAGGAAACACCGTCTGTGTTAGCTCCACCACCACAACAAGGAAAAGAGAAAAGCCCACCGGCAAAGACAAAGGTAGCAAGGAAAAAGGGCAAAGACAAGGGCTTGGCAGATCCCTCAACAAAGCAACCGTCTCCTTCAGCTCCAAGGAAACGGAAAGGTAAAGAGATAGCGTTACCTCTTCGAAAACGCAGTCTTCATTCCAGCCCGCCAACCAAAAAGAGAAAGGTATCTAATGTCAGGACAGAAGAGTTGGTTCCATCTTCAGGTGCTGCGACGGGAAAGAAAGGTGCAGAAAACTCTCATGCAAGGTCTTCTGATCCCTCTCTTACCGTCAACGTGGAAGAACCTCTGAAAGTTCTTATTTCACGGTATATTGTTGCTAGCGACCATGAATTGCTTGAAGTTTTTCCGCAACTATTTCCTACCTTGGATTATCAGGGCTGGTGGTCTTTCGTTACAACTCATAAGGTCTATTACCCTACCCTGGTCCGAGAATTTTATCACAATTTGAAGTATGAACCTCATATTCCGAAACTTTCATCAACTGTCAGGAATGTTAGTTTCGAATTAACAAATAAATTGTTTGCCAGAGCTTGGAAAATTCCCATGAATGGGGTTCAGCTACATAGCTTTGAGTTTGATGAACATGAAGCCTTTGCTCTCCTGACTGAAAAGCCTAGTGATCCTACAGCCATAAGGGAAACATACTTATCAAGTCTTAAAGCAAATCAGTTCCCTCCTTTAAATAGACTACTCCACCATATGTGCACATCCATGATCACACCTCAGAGTAGTGGTAGGGAACGGGTCACTGAGATGCAAAGATTTTTACTCTACTGTATGCTGAAAAGGATACACATTTCACTGTCAGATGTAGTCATTCAGACTATGGGTTCTTGCTTGACCCAATCCAGAACACTCCCTTATGCTGCCCCATTGACTGCCATTTTTCGAAAAGTTGGAGTGGATTTTGGTTCTGAGAAGAAACTAATTATCCCTCAAGGAAATGTATACTCCCTCTCTTACATACAGAAGTTCATAGGATTTAAAATTATCAATGGACAACCAGTCAGGATTCTGCCAAGTCAAAAACCAATGCCCACCTCAGTGGAGACTGATCCTGAAGCAAGACCTGACAATCAATCTCAACAAGAGGCCAGTCTAAATAGAATGGACAGAACAGAAGCTCGGGCAGATATACCTGAAGCTAGTTCAGCCAGAATGGATGACCAAGACTTCAGCACTTTTCCAGATAACTATAATGTCCAGGATGATACACCTGTGGCTCCTGTTGCTTCAAGAGAGATTGTCATAGTCCAAGGTCCTCTTCCAGCACCCTCACCACCAAGGGGACATGGATCTACTTCTGAGGAGATTCCAGACAACTTTCAGACTAATTTTTCGAACATCCATCCCACATTCATTCATTTTCTGGAAATGAAATTCAAGAGTATTGACTCCTCAATAATGCACCTAAGTTCCACAGTGGATTTGAGGCTGTCACACCTTGAGCAGAAGATAGACAGCAGATGGGAGAAATTTACTCATGACAAATACAAGTCCGACAAGAAGCTTCATGAATTTATGGAATCCCTTCTTCAAGCATGTCAGAAAGCTGGCACAGTCTTGCGCAATTTACAGAACATGAATCAACAATGTTTGCACAGGATACAAAGTGTACAGACGTACAACTATGATGTCAGAGAAAATCAGTCCAAGCTGAACTTGAAATATTCCACCCTGATTGACAAGAACAATGAATTCAGTGCACAAGTTCAAGCCTTGTTTGACAAGATTACCTCTTTTGGTCAGGACATCACTAGATTGTTTGAAAGAACCACCTTGGTCGGTGATGAAGTGGTGGATGTGCTGCACATTCTGAAAGAAAATTTCCCACCCACCATTGAAGATCAGCGTGATGTATACTGTCCTCCACCAACTGAAGCATCCTCCTCTGCACCTGAATTTGGTACTCAGCAGAAAGCCCAGGTGGACTATCTGTTTGAAATTCTACATAACTGGTTTGATGGTATGTCTACCAAGGTCAAAGAATATCACAAGCATATGGTGGATAGAGATCAGCTGCTCTCTGACAGGATGGACACTATGGCAGAATCGATTGCTCAGCTTCAGCATCAGCTGGATGTTGTGTCTGCAACTGTTCTTCACTCTTCCTCATCTACTCCCCTTCCTGATGATGTCAAAGGGGGAGAGACATGAGAGCTCAAGCTCAAGTTAGAGTCTAGACTAGGGCTGCATTGCATCTACATCATATATGTTGATTGACTAAAAATTTCCTGTTGATGTATGTAAATCCATGGACTTAAATGAATGGCAAAATTGATGTATGTTTCAGTCATTGAGTTGAATTCCTGTTGATCAGAACCTTCTTGTTTAATCTGAATAAATACATGCTTGTTTAGATGCAATGGCATTCACATCATAGTTGCCATCATCAAAAAGGGGAGATTGTTGTGCCCCTGATTTTGATAATGACAACCATGAAATGTGAATGTAGTATTCAACCCAAGATGTTGAATTAATTCTTGATTTAGTAATGATTCCACTTGATTTCATTCTTATTGCAAGAAAGGAACAGAGTCGACGCTGGGAGCTTAAAGCGTCCACGCATCAGTTGAAGAAGCCTTCACTGATATCTCTCACAGCGTTAACTCCACGATGCAAGCAGCGTCAACTCATCATATTCTGAAGCAGAGACCTTCACAGGTTATTCCACTGCGTCAACGCCACAATAGAGCAGCGTCGACGCAGCAGTTAAAGAGGCAGAGCTAATGGCTTACTGGAATGCCTCAGTGCGTTAACGCTATTGCATGACAGCGTCGACGCAGCAAGTCAGAGTGTTGTGATTTCAGCTCAGGGACAGGTAAGTGGGTTGACGCAGCAACCCCATGCGTCAACGCATCCTGCTTTACTATCAAGACAGATGATAGATCTCAAGGCTGCGTCAACCCTGTGGACTCAATGGGTTGACGCCTACGGGAACTTCCGAGATCAGTTGGGTGGACCCCAGTCACAAGTGACGTCAAAGGCCACATCAGCCCAAAAGTGATTGCGATCTGCTTTTTCCCTCTCGACTCCAGAAGGCTCTACACGTGCAGTCACAGGGCTAACCAGAAAATCTGGTTGGGGCCCACTAGATGCATATATGCATGGATCTGGAAATGAGCGCGGGAACGCTTGCGAAATTGCAGAAGGAGTAGGAGTTTTTCGAAGAGTGCTGAAGACGGGAGCTGAGGAAAAGAACCACGAGAAAAATAGCGAGTTGATCTTCCTCCTGATGTCGATCTGCTGAAGACAGTTGGGAGATCCAGAAGCAGCGTTCCTTGTGAAGCTCGTCTACATTTTGGAAGAAGAAGACCAGACGATCATTGAAGCTTCTTCCTCCAGATTTCTGGATTCAAGGCCGAGCTTAGGCTGCTTCATAGATCTGAGTTTATTCTTTCTTTTACTAAGTGATTTCGTTTTGTTATTTGTCTTTCCATTCTGGACTCTATTATACTGTTTCTCCCTCTTACTGGTTTGAGTAGAGGGAGGGGGTTGATCCAGCAGACTGTGCTTGGATCAAGGGAAATTGGGCGTGTTGCCTGCAAGCTGTTTGTCAGCGGGATAGAGAATTTGTTTCTCTGGTTAAGCCAAGCTGTAATGCTCAGCGGTGTATGTGAGGAAGCTTTTTCCTCGGTGTAGCTAAGCTGTAAAGCTCAGCAGGGATCCTCACTGGTTAAGTGAGGGGTGGACGTAGGCCTCCACAGGGAGACCGAACCACCATAAAAATCTACGTACACTGAGTGGTTTGATTTCTCTTATTATGCTCCCTTCGTTAGATGTTTGATTAGGCACGATTCTCAGTGCTGTTTAGTTATTGATTTTATCTCTATCATTCTGCACCATAATTCGTGTGTGATCGTGCGCAGAAATTTTTTTTAAAGGGTCAACCTATTCACCCCTCCCCTCTAGTTTGACATTCCACCTAATCCAACAGGCCCCATATCTACTAGCCACCCCTGCCATGTTGCAAGTGAAGACTTGGTGATGGGAATCGACGCCGAGCATGTACTTTTTATTTTTTATTTATGTCCTTTTAGTTTGTGTTTATATCCTTGGGAAAGTATGTACGCAAATGTAAGGCTTTATAAGCCAAAGAGTCATTCCCATGGATTGTGTGGGTTTTTGTGCAAATGTGTAGTAGGTCCAGCTAGGGGGCCCCCTCCCCTTCCCCATTGGTCCACCTCATCCATGTGGGGCTGGTCAACCATCCTAGGTGGCCATCTAGAAGGTTTGAATGCTAATTGACCACATGGGAGACAAAGGGGTTAAAATTTCAAAGGTAGGCCACCTACCTTACCTACCTAGTCAAAGGAGTGCCCATTCATATGTAATTTATTTATTTTGAGTTTTGACCACATGGGGGATGAAAATGACATATTTCCCACGAAATTATCAGCCCCCCCACCCCTTGATATTTTCTATATAAGCCTATGTATAGTGTCATTAGAGATTAATGAAGAAATGAAGAGAAAATTGTTGGAAAATCAAGAGTGTTCTTGAGCCCCTCCTCTCTCCCTCTGGTTTATCTCCTCCAACCTCCAGTTCTAGAGTGATTTCATCTTCTATCATCCCCTCTTCACCTCCGGTGATCATCTGTGCCGCCGCCGCCGCCGTTCGTGCCGCCTTCGAGCCGCCACGGGATCATCTTCGGTGTTCTGTCCTACTGGATAGAGGTGCAGCTCGAAAATTTCTCAAGCCAGCCACGAGTTCCAATCGATGTGAAATTTTGAGGGTTTGTTCCTACCTTATAGCCCCTTCTCCCAAAAAAAATTCAGGTCCAAATTCCCCCGTTTCATAGTGTTTCCACTTCGTTCATTCCCCAAACTCAAATCAGATCTGTCTCTATCTACAGTGACAGACCCTTTGAGTTCGTCCTCTTCTACCACCCTTTTGAATTTATTTTGACCTCCCAATTTAACTGGGAATTCTGTCCATTTTTCTCTATCTCCACAATTTTTATTAATTTTTTTTGAATCTTTTACCTATTTTTCAAATTTCATGTTCTACCGGAGCTACAGTACTTCCAGCCAGATCCCAGATCCAACCTTCCTCCAGTAAACAAATCATAGAAATTCATAGACACATCCAAACGTGTCCACACCAACTTTTCCATCTTCCCAACTTCAACGCCTACAACTTTCATGAAGAAGTCGAAGTCTGAATCCAAGTTCTTCCTAGCGGTCAACGGCAGTTATCAGAGATCAGCTCTGTAGATCTGAGTGTTTAGTTACTGTACAACAGGAGGTTATAAATTCCATAAGTCAAGATCAGCGAAGATCCAGGCCAGATCTCTAGGCCTACATTGAAGTACTTCGAGTCAGCTTTCCAACGGCGCTAATTTCGTGTCAATCTGACATCGGATCTGATCGTAGCGTCCGTTCCCGTCCGAGCGCGCGCTGAAAATCAGAAAGTGCAGGTCCGTGGCCGGTTTTTCCGACCGGTGCCGAACGGAGCCGCCGGGCCTCCGGCCGGCGTTCCAGCGCGCCGCCATCCCAAGGAGAGACCCTCCGGGCATCCACCACTACAGCGGTGCCACCGGGTCCCACACGGCCCCTCCGGACAGCACGTGGGCCCCACCGTCACGTGTTCGGGTGTTGCCGAAACAGCGCGAGAAGCCGCCCGTCAACCCGAATTCGGTCCTCCCGGACCCCATTGTGTAGCCCTTTACCTCCCTGCGTGGAGTGGGCAGCGGCTTACATTTCTGTAATATTGTGTAATATTGTTCCGGGAGTACGAGTTTCGGCCGGGTCCGTCGTCCCCACGCCGAGCGCGTGGAGGTATCGTATTCGCTCCTACACTTGGCATTTCGCTTATTTCTATATATGCTTGTTTATGCCGCTGCTAGAGAGCATGTGTAGGGATATCTAGCTCGCTTTATTTTCATATCACTGCCGCTGCGAGAGAGTGCGAGACCGTCCCGTGACCCGATCCGGGCACAAGTGAGAGCCGACCACCCTAGCTCACAGCCGGTTTCTCAACCGCGCACATCCGACGCTTCCCTCGTTAAGGGACGATCGCGAGCTTGCCGTGTCCGTGTCTCGTCCCGCATCAATTTGGTATCAGAGCAGGTTGAGTCTAGGGTGTTTGCATTTCAAAAAAAAAAAAGAGTGTCATGTAGTCATTAGTCGGTCTAAGTCGTGTTTAGGATCATCACATTTTTAAAACAACAAAAAGAGTCGTTTTTGGGTCGCATACATCCCTTTACTCGGTATATAAAAAAGGTGTTGTCCGACCGTTTGGTTACGCCTATCGAGAAGGCCGCACACTTGTGCGAGTGACCTTCGGGTCGATTGTCTCCGCCCCGTACCGAGTCTTGGTTTACGTCTAGGGTCCTTAGTGTGCATTAGTTAGTGCATTCCAACTTTGCATTACTTAGTGTCGTGTCTAGTGTTTTGGTCCGAGTGTCGGCATGGCCATCCACTAGTTTCCCGTGTCCCATGGAGTCCCAAACTCCCGGATGGTGGCGATACTATCTCAAATGGAAGGACCACCCGAACCACCCCACGAGGCCCGAAACCCGGGATTTCTACGGGTCCGATGACCCGAGTGTCTATCTAGAATGGGAAGCCATTATGGATGATTACTTCGAGGTGTACATCATGTACGGGCCCATGCAAGTCGATGTTGCCAAAAGGTGACTTTTTGGTGAAGCCGCTGCAACTTGGAGGGACATCAAATATTGGAGGGAGGATAGGAATCTAAGGCCCATCGAGTCATGGTGGGAAATGAAGAGAGTGCTTAGGAGGGCCTACGTTCCCCGCCCACCTACCTCCAACCACGGAGGTCATTCCACTCACCAACCCCACCAACTCACCCACAATCAAGTGGGCCACACCTCTACCCAATCCCACCCCTTCACCGCCGTCCAAGCCCACCAAAGTGACCCCAATCTAGTGGCCCGCCCATGCACCACCAACCAACCTCCCCTTGGCACTCCCATCCCAACCCACTCAAGCACCTCCAACCGAGTGGAAGTCCCGCTTATAACCGAGCCTAGGCCCACACCCGAGCCGAGAGTTAAGGAGCTAGTCCACCCCAAGGTCCCTCCTCCAACCCGCTCCTTAGAAGAAATAAAGAAAATGATTTCGGATTGGTGGGAAAGGACACAAGCTACTCCACCACCCATGGATGCTCCATTGTTATCTACCTCCGGTCTTCATTCGAAACCATCAAAGTGGGAACTACCAAAGCCCGAGCCACCCGTGTTTCTTACGGGAACACTTTACATAGCCGAGCCACTTCTTAGATGGCTCAAGGATGGCTTGGTCCCACATCTCTTCCCATCAATGGACCCCACACTACCACTAGTGCCGGTCAACTCATTCCATACCACATTTCGATCTCGTCACCATGTTGATACGTTGGATGATCTTGTCATGGGATTAGATTCACAATGGGAGTTGACGCATCTTTTGGCCCGAGGCTTTGACCAACCCGCTAGTCTTAGCTTCACCCATCCGGCCATAGGGTCCATTACCTCCGAGTGCACCGTGGGTTGTGTCACCACGGAGGTTCTTCTACTTCTCCCGCTACCGGATGAGCCCGACTTCATGACTTTGCTTCCGAGGGAGGAGTCATATTTCCTATACACGGTCCCATCTACCATGACGGAGGAAGGTGACCACCCGCACCTTCAAGAATTTCATGATTGGGACCATGTCATGTTGGAACCCACTTCATGGGGTCACACCTTCTTCGACCCTTTTGACCCCTTCACTAGTGACCCTCCCGAGTTTTCATACTCGTTACCCTTCTTCCGCGGAGTTCACTATCCCACCTTTTCCATTCGGGCCAAGCAAACTCCACATAGCCATAGGTCCGAACCATCCCTCGGGGGTAAGGAAGACTTTGGTTTCCCCGATCCCTCTAAACCACCCGCACCTCCCGGACTTCCCGCATCCAAGCCCAATGTCCATGATTGGTGCATCATAGTATGTCTAGGAGTTCCCCATGACGTCAACCTCCAGTTACGTCAAATGCATGTATGGCACATATTCGGGTGTCCTGGTCCGCCGTCATCCATGTACGGGTCTGACTAACATTAGGTGTGTCTAGGGTCCTAGTTGAGTCGGTGTGTTTTTTGTGTGGTTTGTTTGTGTGGTGATTTTGAGTCGATTGTTTGTGTGATTTTCATTCATGTGTCAGTGCATGGTGAGTCTGCATGTGTCTTGTGCAAGCTCGTGTCGTTCTCTTATGAGTGTGAAGCGAGTCGACTCACTTGATGAGAATGGGATCGGTTCTACTTCTATACCCGGATCAGTCACCTATAGGGACTCAGCGGTGATTCCTAGTGAGTCTTCGAGCTGCTTCCTTCCTTTTTGAGAGTGCCCCTTCGGAGTGACCACCTTTAGCCCATAGCAGTTCGCATATCGAGTATATATGGAATGAGCAGGTGCCGATCATTTGGAGTGGAGCGTACCCGCGTTACTTGGCACGGTGACGGATCCGCCGGAGTATTCGAGCATCCTTACCCCTACTCGACGGGGTCGAGTTCCTCCCACCCGGGGAGAGTTGATGGGAATCGACGCCGAGCATGTACTTTTTATTTTGTATTTATGTCCTTTTAGTTTGTGTTTATATCCTTGGGAAAGTATGTACGCAAATGTAAGGCTTTATAAGCCAAAGAGTCATTCCCATGGATTGTGTGGGTTTTTGTGCAAATGTGTAGTAGGTCCAGCTAGGGGGCCCCCTCCCCTTCCCCATTGGTCCACCTCATCCATGTGGGGCTGGTCAACCATCCTAGGTGGCCATCTAGAAGGTTTGAATGCTAATTGACCACATGGGAGACAAAGGGGTTAAAATTTCAAAGGTAGGCCACCTACCTTACCTACCTAGTCAAAGGAGTGCCCATTCATATGTAATTTATTTATTTTGAGTTTTGACCACATGGGGGATGAAAATGACATATTTCCCACGAAATTATCAGCCCCCCCACCCCTTGATATTTTCTATATAAGCCTATGTATAGTGTCATTAGAGATTAATGAAGAAATGAAGAGAAAATTGTTGGAAAATCAAGAGTGTTCTTGAGCCCCTCCTCTCTCCCTCTGGTTTATCTCCTCCAACCTCCAGTTCTAGAGTGATTTCATCTTCTATCATCCCCTCTCACCTCCGTGATCATCTGTGCCGCAGCCGCCGCCGTTCGTGCCGCCTTCGAGCCGCCACGGGATCATCTTCGGTGTTCTGTCCTGCTGGATAGAGGTGCAGCTCGAAAATTCCTCAAGCCAGCCACGAGTTCCAATCGATGTGAAATTTTGAGGGTTTGTTCCTACCTTATAGCCCCTTCTCCAAAAAAAAATTCAGGTCCAAATTCCCCCGTTTCATAGTGTTTCCACTTCGTTCATTCCCCAAACTCAAATCAGATCTGTCTCTATCTACAGTGACAGACCCTTTGAGTTCGTCCTCTTCTACCACCCTTTTGAATTTATTTTGACCTCCCAATTTAACTGGGAGTCCATTTTTCTCTACCTCCACAATTTTTATTAATTTTTTTTGAGTCTTTTACCTATTTTTCAAAATTCATGTTCTACCGGAGCTACAGTACTTCCAGCCAGATCCCAGATCCAACCTTCCTCCAGTAAACAAATCATAGAAATTCATAGACACATCCAAACGTGTCCACACCAACTTTGCCATCTTCCCAACTTCAACGCCTACAACTTTCATGAAGAAGTCGAAGTCTGAATCCAAGTTCTTCCTAGCGGTCAACGGCAGTTATCAGAGATCAGCTCTGTAGATCTGAGTGTTTAGTTACTGTACAACAGGAGGTTATAAATTCCATAAGTCAAGATCAGCGAAGATCCAGGCCAGATCTCTAGGCCTACATTGAAGTACTTCGAGTCAGCTTTCCAACGGCGCTAATTTCGTGTCAATCTGACATCGGATCTGATCGCAGCGTCCGTTCCCGTCCGAGCGCGCGCTGAAAATCAGAAAGTGCAGGTCCGTGGCCGGTTTTTCCGACCGGTGCCGAACGGAGCCGTCGGGCCTCCGGCCGGCGTTCCAGCGCGCCGCCATCCCAAGGAGAGACCCTCCGGGCATCCACCACTACAGCGGTGCCACCGGGTCCCACACGGCCCCTCCGGACAGCACGTGGGCCCCACCGTCACGTGTTCGGGTGTTGCCGAAACAGCGCGAGAAGCCGCCCGTCAACCCGAATTCGGTCCTCCCGGACCCCATTGTGTAGCCCTTTACCTCCCTGCGTGGAGTGGGCAGCGGCTTACATTTCTGTAATATTATGTAATATTGTTCCGGGAGTACAAGTTTCGGCCGGGTCCGTCGTCCCCACGCCGAGCGCGTGGAGGTATCGTATTCGCTCCTACACTTGGCATTTCGCTTATTTCTATATATGCTTGTTTATGCCGCTGCTAGAGAGCATGTGTAGGGATATCTAGCTCGCTTTATTTTCATATCACTGCCGCTGCGAGAGAGTGCGAGACCGTCCCGTGACCCGATCCGGGCACAAGTGAGAGCCGACCACCCTAGCTCACAGCCGGTTTCTCAACCGCGCACATCCGACGCTTCCCTCGTTAAGGGACGATCGCGAGCTTGCCGTGTCCGTGTCTCGTCCCGCATCACTTGGATTCTTTTTCTTTGCCCCCAGACTGTCTTCTTGACTTGACTAGGGAAGGTTGACTTTTCAAACATTGATATCCTTTTTTTCTCTTCATGCTGTGGAGAAGCTTCAGAGTACCTGGCTTGCAAGCCATCTTCGTATTCATTAATGTGCATGAATGACACCATTCTTCTCCTTTCTTTGCCTTCTTCTTTTCTTTCGGCACTAATGGCGTGGAGTAGCCTCTGTCGACTTAGGGAATAACTTTCCAAGCCATAGAAGTAATTTCGGACCACCTGGGCCATTCCTTCTTGATTATGCCCTGGAGAGAGGGCAGAAATTAACAGTTGGTCTTGCATCGACGGCATGTAGGAGTGCCGCGATAGTCTAGTAGCTCCGTTCGATCTTGTCGAATGTCGGAGAACATTGGTCTGCCTGGCACAGACCCTATGAGCGGGCGGAGAGGCTACTGGCATGACCTCTTCTTCCTTTGGTGCAGCTTTATTGCCCCCACTCCTGGGGTCCTTGACAGTTGATGTTGAATCTTGCGGGGTCGAAACTGGGCCCCGGGTCCTCTTGAGAACCCAAATTTGCTTGAATTTTGGTAGCTTGGGAGCTAGCTTCCCCCGGACATCCATGTCTAGATTGGCCTTCTGGCTTGCTAATGCCTGGAAGGCGTTGTGAACGGGAACTGCCAGGATGATATGATCCGGCAAAGCTTCAGCACGGCGGCTGTTCAAATAAACACGAACGCCATCAATTAGAACATACTTCCCAGAAGGCGAGAGTCAGCCTCTAGAAACAGCAACAACTCTGCTTCTTTGATTCTTCTTCTTCTCCCCCCCGGACGCCTTGTCACTGGCGGGGACAGCATGGTAGTCCACGTGGTGGATAAAACATGAGATAGTATGGCGAGACGGAGCGGTTCTCCGTGGACAGCTCGCCTTTGCAGGGGCTACGGCCTTGGCCGCAACAGTCTTGTCAGCTTCCTCTTCCTCGGTCCTCAGCAAGCCGATGAAGGCGACTCCGAGAAAATTAGGGAACCCCACCACTGGTGGCAGAGTCCTAAAAGCAGTGGGCACCACCAGGTACCCATGCTTCGCGTGGGTAGCGACCACTTGAGGGCCGAATGCAAGTGCAGTAAGTCCGCCAGCCATTGAGATCACTGTAAATTAGAATGAGCAAACGATCAGTATTTTGGGGAAGGCCTCCAGGCCTTCTACTTTGGCAAAGAGATGAAGGGAGACTTGGTCCCACCGGGCGTGCCAGCTTGTGGGGATAGCTTTTTATTATTTATTTTATTATATATTTTATTTATTTGATTGATTTGTTTATTGATTTATTGATTTATTAGTTAGTTTATTAGGCGTGCCAGCCACCGGAGCGACGATTTATTATGCGCTCGATCTGACTTAGTCAATCGATTGTGAAGTCCGAGTCGGGACCAGAAGTCTGTCATACCATAAATGCTATGACGTTAATTACGCCCTTCCAAAGAAGGACAACCCTTGATTAATCGCCAAAGTAGAAGAGTCCCAGGGGCAAAACCAATATGATAGGTATGCTCATTCATTTGCAGGATAGGAGATGCATGCAGATGATCATGCGATGCAAGATATGATATATTAATACATGGAGTAAATCCGGTAGCATATCCCCCTTATCTTGGTCTATGCCAAGTGAGAATATAGGACATCCATCTACGGAGTGCCGAGATGGACTCCAAAGGAAAGATGGGCGTAGCCCGAGATCCAAGAGGATCTAGATGCGACGAGACAATGTCCATGATCATGGTATTTATTGATATCCCCTTAAGAAACCATTGGATGACATGCAGTGACAGAACTCCAAGAGTAAACAGGGTTAGAAGAAAACACCGCGGTCAAACGGTATAATGTGGGGGTAAAACCCCATTAATTTAACTCCCTTAGACTTGGATGAAGAACCATGATTCCCCATGATATTATGAAGGTTGGCGTGAAGGCTAATGAGGTTGGGACGTTGGGTTTAGACTGAGTTTAGGGATCATTAAGATTGCTGGGAAGTTGAGTGTTTGAATAATAGTCGGCGCTGAGATGAACCAGCACAGATGGAAACCGGCACGAAGGCAAACCGGTGCAGCACAGGAAAATGAGGCGGTCGGCTCGATGGAGTCTCGGCATGCTCATCTCGACACGACGGCTTTAGTATAAGAAGGGGGCATCGGCCTGGGAAGACTGGCGGGAAAGCGGTCGGCGCGGGCTGTCATCGGCGCACCTGCCACTCGGCGCGGAACCAGCTCCGAGAGGGCACCGCGCCGGGAGGCCAGTGAAGGCACCGATGAGGGAGACCCAAGGATTTGGGGCTTTAAGGCTGGGGGTTTT
Organism: Amorphophallus konjac; assembly: GCA_022559845.1. Classification (NCBI taxonomy): domain Eukaryota; kingdom Viridiplantae; phylum Streptophyta; class Magnoliopsida; order Alismatales; family Araceae; genus Amorphophallus; species Amorphophallus konjac. The sequence goes on from CM040117.1 coordinate 27,852,626, forward strand.
AGTGGGTTTTATTGAGGGGATCTCTTGTGTTTAATCAAGGCTTCATGGGCTCTGGCGACGATATTTAGGCAAGCTGAAAGGGGAGGAGAAATTCATCCACGGAAGGTCTAGGGAGACCATGTGACGATCAATAATGATTATATTCCCCTTATAGTGGGCAAAGGTCCATGAGATAGTCTGCCTCAGGCCTCTGCCACACAGCAGGGGGTTAATTCATCAAGCTTAACGAAAAATATCATACGATATGACAAAGCAAGGATCGTGAACGAATTTCGGCAGCATCTCCCCTTATTTTGGACTGTGCCAAAAGGGGAGTATAGGACATCCATCCACGGAGTGCCGAGATGGACGCCAAAAGAAAGATGGGCGTAGCCCGAGATCTAAGAGGATCAGAATTCAGCGGGATAGTGTCCATTCGTCATGGCGCCTCATTAATATTCCCCTAAAGGGACCAATGGAGAACATGCAGTGGCAGAACTCCATGGCCTGGCGGGGTGAAAGAAGGAAATCGGAAACCCGAATTGAAATAAATGTAGGGCTAAAACCCCATTAGTGTAGCTCCTCCGCTTCCCACAGAATTGGACATAAATGGCCAAACAGAATTGATCCATAAAAGTGCATGTGTTTATTCTTATATTCAGATGTACATGTATATATATATATATGAACATATGCATGGCCAAATAAAAAAAATGATGATCAGAAGGCCCATTGGGGATTGGGTCATTTAGGAATAAATATTATATCTATTTATAAGCATTGATGCACCAAGGGGCATTCACGCTATACGCATGAGGTTAACAAATGGCTACTTACGTGCATGGAGTGGAGGGTTTAGGCATTAATGCAAGCAGACAGGCGTTAGTGGGATTAATGAATGGCCAATTGCTACTTACGTGAGTGGGACCATGCATTAATGGGTTTTATTTGTTTAAATGAGTTCTCGTAAAAGCAAAGCATCACGTGGGCACCTATTGCATGCACGCATATGAAACGTTGGAAAAGAAAGAAGCGGACACAGAAAGATTCACGTGCTCGGCGTGGACAGGGAAGAAATGAGGCCTCGGCGCGACAGCTTCTCGACACGGATAGTAATCGGCGTGTGATCAGCGTCGAGAGCCGCTGGCGCTGAGGATGACTAAAAAAGGGATTTTTGTGAGCTTAGGATTTCATGAAAGTTGCCAGGTTTGGGCTCCTCCGAGCGAACAGAAAACCGTCAGGAGAACACAGACACTAGAACAATGCCAGGCAAAATTACTTTTCCTCATGATTTAGGGGACGGAAAAGCCACGAGATGGGCTGTCTCAGGCTCCCGTCTTGTATCAGAGGTAAATAGCTTCAACTACACACAATAGAACTCAGGGAGTAAACACCAGAACTCAGTATCCCAGGGGCGTAGCAATGCCTTCGCGAGGGTCATTGACAGATGGGGTGATACCCCCACTGTCTCGGCGAAGTTATAGTAGCCATAAGGCCGTCGCCCAGGGTTAAACGAAAGAAACGTAAACCGGAGCTACAGAAATTCAAGATAGAATGATGGGAGCGCACGGGTGAACATCAAAGGGATTTGGTTACAGCAACACATATAAAAAAGGAATTCTTAGCATGAATAGATGCATCAATATATAGCTTTCATTCATATCAAATCAGGCATAGCCAGGATACAGAGAGAAGCCTTAAGAGGCCGTGATAGTACAGGACTCGCAAGCATAGACGAGCATATAAAATAGAGAGGAGAGGGAACCAGGGGAAGGGGACTGTAACCCCGAACGGGGCGTCGAACGACTGCGGTAGCACCTCTACCTCTACTCTTCTTTCTCTTCACGGGCTCTCTTCTCTTTTTAAGCTCTCGCTCCACTTCTTTTCTTCTGTCTGTCTCTTCTTCTCTCTTTTTTTTTAATCCGCCGCCGCTAGCTTTCTTCTCTTGTTGTCCCCCCTGGCTTCTTCGTCGAACCTTAGCTTTTATAGTGGGTTACATAACCCTTGAAGCATCGGCGCGCATTTTTAGTCTTGAGGCCACTTTTGCTCATCGGCGCCACCTCTGTTCACGGCATCGGCACGCCCTTCTCCATCGTGGGCCTCGACCCTTTTGCACTTGGTATGCTTCGGCCATGGCCCCGGCGGCGCTTTCTCCTTGTTGGTCGATGGGCCATGGGCGGCCCACTCCCGACATCATCGGCGGATGTCTCCGTCTCTTCTTTTATCCCCTAAAAATAAGAAATATAAGATGAAAAATGTTAGTATTATTATTTGTATTATTATTATTTTATTATTTTATTATCATTTTTTTATTATTATCATTATATCTTCTCTTCTCTTTTTTTATCTTTTTGTTGTTATTATTTTTATTATTTTCTTTTCCTCTTTTCTCTCATTTTTTCTCATTTTCATTATTATTATTATTTATATTTTATTTATTTATTTTTTATGTGTCAACATCTAGCCAAGAGTAAGGATGTGGAGAGATATAAGGGGCTGAGACTGTCATTTGGCTCAATCGAGATGTGAAATTGCATTATAGCCGAGGTTAAGGCCCATGATTACCTATACCTGAGGTCGTGCAAACCGATAATTGGGCTAAGGTCTACAATTAACCACACCAAAGGTTACGCAGACCGAGACTAAGGCCTATGATTGACTGCACCTAATGTAATGTAGATTGATAACTGGATTAATGCCTATAATTGGTTTCACGAAAGGTTACGCAGAGATGACCGAGGCTAAGACCTATGATTGGCAGCATCAGAGATCATATAGATTGGTAACTAGACTATGTCCTACAATTGATTGCACTAAAGGTTACGTAGAGATGATCGAAACTAAGGCTTATGCTTGACTACACTTGAAGTCATGTAGATCGATAATCGGGCTAAGGTTTGCAATTGGCCGCACAAAAAGTTACACGATTGGTTGTACATGAGGTCATGTACATCGATAACTGGGCTAGACTTGTAAGTGGCCCATCAAAATTATGTAGAGATGACTAAGGCTAAGGCCTGTGATTGGCCGCACTTGAGATCATATGGATCTGTAACTCGGCTAAGGTCTACAATTGGCCGCACCAAAGGTTACGTAGAGAAATTGTAATACTCGGGAATTTTTGGATCAAAACCCGTGGGTTTCATAGCGCTTTCGTGGGTCCCAGATCGAGTTTGGTAATTAAATCAGATTTTTAGCTGTTTAGCCTTTGGATCCCTGTGTAGGGTGAACCATTGAGTTCTCGAGCTCCAAGACGTTGCCGGCGCGTTATGCGTTTTCCGAAGATCGTGGGAATGATTTTTCCCTAGTTTTCCTATTTTTTAGATTTTTAAATCCCAAAACTATTTCTATATAAACCAATCCCCCCCCCCTCTTCTCATTCTCTCATTCTCTCCCTCTCTCCTTCTCTCCCTCCCTTCTCCAGGTGGCCGATGGAGGACGGCGTGGGTGAGGTGACGAGCCACGTGGGGTGACGGGCGGCGAGGATGGAGCGAGGAACGGGGTGGTGGCGCGGTGAAGCCCATTCACAAATTCGAGAACCTGGTGGCGATTCAAGAGATAATTTCACTTGGAATTGGCATCCACTGTGTGGGAAGTCGTTGGTGGAGGTAGGGGGACGGATCCCTAGCCCGTGTGTTCCCTTTTCCCGTGGTTTATAGTCCGAGGTGAGGTCAAAAGTGGATTTCTTTCTATGCCGAGGGTAAAATGCATGTTTTTGGGTTGAGCAACATATTCATCGATTTGGTGGGGTTTTTTTGGTTTGAATGGGACCTCCCGGTGCTAAGGAGGTTGGGGAAGAGTTTTCCCATGTTTTTCCCATCACACTAGGTGATTGGGGCATGGATTGGACGATCTCGTACGGATTCGTGGAGGTCCGGATCGTAACTGATATCGCGGTCAGTTCCCCAACTGCGTTTGTCTGCCGGATGATGAACGTGGTGTGCCCAGACACCGTATTCATTTGAGAAGACCAGGGTAAGGCGGTGTTTGATGCACATTTTTTATCTCTTCTTATCTTGTTTATTGTTTTTATTTATCTATTTATGTTTATGGGTTTATTGGCGTGCCAGTCACCGTGGTGACGATTCTTATTGTGCGCTCGATCTGACTTGGTCAGTCGATTGTGAGTGATCGAGTCAGGACCCGAAGTCCGTCATACCATGAACGCTATGACGTTAATTACGTCCTTCCAAGGAAGGACAACCCTTGATTAAACGCTAAAAGTAGGAGGCCTCGAGAGGCAAACGTATATTCGTGTGCAGAAATGGAATTTCATACCGAAGCCAGAAAGGCGGGCAAGATAATGACACCAACCGTAGAAACGGATGATATCGCTAAGTCAGCGGTTCAAAGCCCGGGGTTAAGGGGGGAAGGAGGATCTCAATCACAGGTAGCCTGAGCCGCGACCGTGATGAGGTTTAAAACATCGATCAGTATTTCGACAGCATCTTCCCTTTATCTGGGTTATGCCTAGGGGGAAATAGGCTATCACCCACGGAGTGCCGGGATGAAAGCCAAGAGAGAGAGAAGTGTTGAACTTCCCGAATCGCATATTTGCCATGGGGCAATATTTGGTATTCCCTGTAGAAGCCGGTGGAACTCATGCAGTGGCAGAGCCCTCCCGAGCTAAAGGAGTCATTCATGAACCCGATGCGAGACGACGGAAAGTGAGCGAATGCTCAATGTTGCGCCCTCGCACGCGGATCGACCTGCGCGGTCAGGTCGCGGGGATTTAAAATTCGGATTTAAAATTCAGTAACAACATTTGAGTAGGTTATCAATGCAGTTCAAGCGTGCATAGCTTCCCGGGGGGGCAGCTTAATATTGGCTTTCATCATCCTGGGGAAATTTGGCAGCACCTCCCCTAGACTTAGCATCTGCCAAGGGATGATATAGGCTGACATCGACGGAATGCCGGGATGAAAGCCGAACAGCGGGGGAGCACTAAGGCTCAAGGAGACTGTACATGTCTCTATCATCGATCATTATTCCCCGTCTCGGAGGTCGACGAAACCCTTGTAAAGACAAGGTCCGCCGAACCTGCGGGGTTGCATGTGAATCCAGTTAGGGACCTGTAGGGGAGGTCAATTGGGCAGCGGAGCAGGCTCTCGGCACAGCAAAGTGGGAAAGGAGGCTCCCTGCACGAAGGCAAAGAGGCAAAGGGGTTCCCGGCGCGAGGTTCTCGGCGCAAAGGGAAGACGGCAGAAAGCTCCCGGCGCGAGGGGCTTCTCGGCACGCTATTCCCTGGCCGAAGGGAGCTTCTCGGCGTGGGCTGTAATAGGGGGCTTCTCGGCGCGCCAATGAAGTAGCCAAAGGGGGGCTTCTCGGCGCGCTATGAATTGGCCAAAAGGGGGGGCTTCTCGGCCTGGGCCTAAGTGGCAGAAGGAGAGGGGCTCTCGGCGCGAGGCTTCCCGGGGCGCTCCTCATCGCGCCGGGAAGCTGGCGCCGAGAGGCCAAAGACAAGGGGGGTTTCACGTGGAAGTGGCCTGGAGGGCTTTTGTCATTTAGCAGGAGAGGAAGGCCTCTCGGCCTTACGGTTCTCGGCGGGGAAATGGCACGCCGAGAAGGCTGAAATGCTACGAGATTTCAGGGTTTCCAGAGCTCAAAAACGATGCTCTGTTTGGGGATTTTCGGGTTTTTTCTGGCTGAGATCAAGGCCAAATCAGGGATGCAGGAAGAGGCTTCATGGAGGCTAAGGTCTAGAGGGTTGCCAAGGGAGCCGAGAGGCCAAATCAGCAGGGGGAAAAGAGAGATCATCATCTGAACCCTGAGAATCCTTCTCCGTTCGCCGTCAGCCGTCTGGGGGATCAAGAGATGACTGTCTCTGATCCCCTGGACGAACCTAATGGCGTCAAAAACTGGCGATGGATAGGCGTCTAGCACCGAAACTCCAGGCCCTAAGCATTCAAGGCTTAGAATGGAGGACCCAGTGATCGAAATCATCATTCACCAAAGCCTGGCAGTTCAGGGAACCAAGAGATTGGTATCTCGGGTTCCTGAATAACATGAAGGGCTCGAGGGAAACACTCAGAACATATGCAGAGAATCTGTCATTGAGACAGGAAATGAGAAGGGAATGGAGCCCAATCACCCATTAGATGGGGGTGGGGGTCCTATCCTCATCCCTCTTCAGAGAACCGACGAAAATTCTGAAATCAATACTGTATAAACTATTATGCATTTCAAATAGAAGATATATCCACAGGATGCAAAGGGGAAGAACTTCGATTGCCCAGTATTCATCACTGCAATTGCAGCATTCCATTTCATTGCATCGTCTCACACTTACATCAACCATGAAGGGAAAATAAGAGGCAGAGATACAAAGCAGAACCGGGATTGTCCGGCTACATCTGATAAATCGAGAAGAAAACTCGCTAGACTACATCAAAGAAATGGAAAGAAAACATGGGGAGGGCGGAGCATTGACTCCTCTCCCTCCCCGGAGCAGCCCACCTGGAGCCTTTCCTTCTTCTTTCTCTTCAGATCTTCTCTTTGCTTCTTCGATTGCCTTTTCCTCGGGCTCTCTCTTTCTCTTTTTTGGGTTTCTGGCTATCCTCTGGATATTTCCCTTTTCTTTCTTTTTTTTCTTCTGATTTCTCTCCTCTTCTGTTCGGCCCCCCTATTCCGTCCCTTTCTTGTGGGAGAAGAAACGGGTTATATAGGACCCTGTTCACATCAATGGCACTCGGCGTGCCTGCATCACTGGTTCCCAGCGCGCCCATTCGAGGGGCTTCCCGGCGCGACATCCTTTGGAGGAGCTTCCCGGCGCGCATGCATTCAACATCTCGGCGCAGCTTTTGGGCTTCGACAAGAAGCTCTCGGCGCCACTTTCACAGGCCCAATTAAGCCTTTTAGACTAGGGCTTTGCTAGTCCTTCAAGTACACCATTACCCAAGAGGGCCCTTCATTGACGACATATCTTGTATCGAGATCATCTTAACGGTTTTTCATCAGTCCGTAGACAGGGGTTTCATCAGTAATCTTTCATTGCTGGTCTGCTCCTCTTTTCAATTTTTTGTCTCCGCCATTGCTCATTTTCCAGGCGTCAACAGGCGGTCGTGGATGTGGTTGCGCGATCCACTGCATCCATGGTGGGTCGCAGCCCTAAGGTCGACTGCGACCACTTAACGCAGTCGCCCTTTCAACTGTGTTCCCAACCAGTCGGCCGGCCCATGCAGGGCCTATCAACCGACCCTCGCTAGTAGGTCGACCAACCCCAGGGGTAGGTCAACCGAACCCCAACCTTTTTCACCCGTTTTGACCTTCAGTCGACCCGGTTGAGACCCTTTGGTCGACGTTTGCTCTTGTGGATGTCACGGACACCCCGTGGGGATCGAGACCATGTTTTTGGGTGTCTGAAAGTATCATTGTTCCTCGATTAGCATGCCCGTGTGGTTTAGAGGGTCAGGGTGACTCCATGTGTTCTGGGCTTCCTTGTTTCGCTAGATCGAGTCACCGTGTATTTGTGTAGGTGCGGAGGGCTGTCCCCGCACTGTATTGATTTTTCGGAAGTAGTTTCTGTGCGGGCCATGAGTGTGGCCATTAACTATGAATCCCAGTAACCCAGCTAGGGGCTGGGGTCTTCTTAGTCTCCCTTAGAGAGGGAATGAACTCGGCGGTTATGGGCCACCTCATAAGTTCTCAAGACCGTGATTTTTACTCTAGGACTAGGAGAATTTAATGGTAAGGTGTCGTATTGTACAATGGTCTTGGCCTGAGTCGCGTGACTCAAGGACCATTGGATTATCAGGTCTAATTGACTGTCTAGAGTTTGGTGGCACCGAGCCACCCAATATTTCATGATTCTTATGATGGGTGCATGCGTAGCCTTGGAACTACGGGTTTTTCCTCTCTACGGAGAGTGTCCACGTTCAGTGACCCCCAACTAGTCGTAGCTTGCCTGGGCGCTCAGGTGCCGACCCACTTGGGAGTGGTGGAGAGCTAGACCCAAGAGAGACGATTTTAGACTGGTTGTCGTAGGGTCTCCCACTATGGCGGCTCGAGTCTGGGCCGAGAGGAAAACCAGCAAGAGGGTCTGACGTGTAGGAATGGTGTTTTCCAAAGGAGCCGGCTAAGGACGCCGTGTAGTCTGTGTGACCCGTGCAAAGGGATAGCTCTTAATGACCAGGGAGGGAATGTCAGAACCCTGGCGTGGAGTTTGTTATAACCAGGGATAGCCCTTAATGACCAGGGAGGAAATGTCAGACCCCTGGCACGGAGTTTATTATAACCTTAGATGTTGCAGAAGCAAATTTAACCTCAACCTGACTTGACTAAGACATGACTTTTAAACTAACACTCATTATCATGTTGAAAATCTCACCTTTGTGCACATGCGTAGAAATGAATAATATGAAATTGAAGATGCATTTTTGCGCAATTAAATCATACCTTGCATCCCTTAATGAAGGTAACTTGTGATCCTGAAACAATCGGCGTGTTGCCCCTTGTGCTTGCATTTCTTGCCTTGGCAGCTTGCAGGATAAAGGACGGGATGAAGATTGCAGGTAGATCAACATGATAGAGTGATGATTAGATAAGATAAAGATGAAGGAGGATAAAAGGAAAAGAGGTGGGGCTTGAATTCCATCGCTAGGGCATAAAACCCTGAAAACATGAAGGTTTACAAAAGACACTAGAATCAAAGAGGATTATGGGGGACTAAAGCCCCAAAAATAACATGAGAAAAGGTGGAGGCCCTGATTAGGGGAGAAATCAAGAATGGCATAACACAAGTTTAGAGAAGAATCCCAGAGAATGGTGGAAAGAGGATCTGAGGTCTCCTGAGAGGTGGATGGATTAGGTGAAGGACCCGTGGAGTCTGGAAGAAAGGGGAGTTCCGGGGGGTCCAGAGGAAAAGGGCATCGAAATGATGATACGAATCTGGGATGGCTCAGAGGTCCCGGGAAGAAAGAAGGGTAATAATGGCTAGAGGATTGAGAAGGAAAAAATGAGTTAGATTGAAAGGAAGAACGAGAAGGAAGATCATGATTTAGAAAATATGATAAAATTGATTTATAAGATGGAAGATAGATGATCCAAGGAGAGGAGCTTAACAAAATAAATGAGGACATATAGGAACAAGGGGAAGATGATCTAACTGGGGGCCCACCACACACTCCTTGGGCCTTGAGTGTAACGACCCGAGAATCCGATTACTGGGAAGGCCCGATAACCCGAGACTCGCACCGCCGCCCACGAGCCGGGAGGGCTCGGAAGGGCTAAAAGGAGTGTGGAGGCACAAAAAAATAGGAAATAAAGCAGGACAACCAACAACAACAAGCTGAAAGAAAGAACAACTACAGCTACAACAGAGTCCAGTCCAACAGAAAGTACAGTCCAAAGCAGTAAAACGTACCACATGCCAAGTGAACACTCCGCCCGGCAAGCTGGCAACTGAGAACCTCCGCTCCGCACCCTCGAACCTCGAGGAAGAACCGCCACACCTGAAAAGCAAGGAATGAGTCTCCAAAATAGAGACTCAGCAGGGATCCCGCGGAACCCCAACCGGAAACAACGGCGGTAGCGGAAAGGAAGGCTACAAGAGCAACCGCAACAGCAGGAAGCCCGGTGGCCGGTCGAAACACGGCACTACAACTACTCCTACTGTACCAGAAACACACCCCGATCTCGCAGCCGAGGCTACCGAACTGCACTAGTACCGCTTACCGAAGTAAAAACCCACGGTAACCACGCCATAGAGGCTTGCCCCCCGGACACAGCATACCTGGACATGCTGTCCAAGGTGCAACCCCGACCATCCGATCGTGGGTACCGCACAATAAGACGCAACCTCGGTAGAGCCACTAGCACTAGTCCCACGGCGCGAAAACCAACACACGCACCACGGCGAAACAACCGAACTCAACGGTCAACACGACCGAAAACCCGAAGGTCGAAGTCATGGAAACTGACAGTCTGTGACGCCCCCCTCGACATGAGTACCTCCCACTAGAAGCACAGTCGGTAGTGTCCCCTGGCTGCAAGACGTGGGGCCCGACGGCAACCGGTCCACAAACCGCCTCTAAGGGTAAGCCCGTACACCACTCCCTGGTGCGACCGGTACTGCATACTGGTAGGCTACGACTAGTGGAGGGTCACTGAAGGAGTAGACTCTCAAGTCGACGGAAAACAACGTCCGCATCCGACGACGTACGGGGACCACCCCACGTACCGGCCCCGTCGCACAATGACCACAATCGGAGAAGAAATAGGACTTGCAGTCCACGGGCCGCACGCTCGGCCACGCAGAAACGCCGAAACATGGTTCCCAAGGTAGCTCACAGGCCGCCGCACCAAATCCCACTCTCAGGGAAAGGCGGGAACCCTCCAGCCGTAGGCTGGGCAACTGGACCCGCAGTCCAAGGCCACACGCATGGCCCACGAGGAAAGCACAGAAGCAAGATTCCCAGGGCAACGCACAAGCTGCCACACCGGTAACTGGACTCACAGTCCAAGGCCAACCACATGGCCCACTCGGGAATCATCTTCTAGAAAAACTAACGGCATGCGGGGGAGACCCCACCGCACACCCACCGACACGCGGTGACTCGGTCTAACGTAACACGAAAGCCCGACACGCGAGAAGTCACCCGGACTCTCAAACCAACGGGCACGCTAAACGAGGTAGAACGGTCCTCCCGACACCCTCAAAACACGGACACAGAATCCCACGGGTGTCTGGGACACTCACGAGACCGCAGGTCGACCACTGGGTCCCAACCGAGTCGACCGGGGATCCACACATCGCAGAACAAGGCGGAGAACACAAAAACTCGCCTCGGTGCAACACAACGCCTGACGGTCTAGCCCTAGACCGTCACAGGGCTGTAACGGTCTAGGCGGGACCGTCACATCCACCTGGCGGCCTAACGCAGGCCGTTACACGGCCCATAGGAACGCAGGATGTAACGCGCCTGCCCGGGTGCGTCACACGGATGTAACGCGCCCGCCCTGGCGCGTTACACGCGCTGACCCCCAACGGTCAGGAAGACAACGGTTGAAACGCCCCTAACGGCCCACCTCGGGCGCGTTACACGCATGTAACGGTCTGTCGGGGGCCGTTACACCCCCAGCCCTCAGCTGGGTAACAGGGGATGTGACGCACCCACCCAGGCGCGTCACACAGTTGTGGCGGTCTATCGTGGGACCGTCACACCCACGAACGCCAAAGCCAAAAGCAAAGGGAATGTAACGCCCCTGCCCAGGCGCGTTACACACATGTAACGCTCACTGGAATGACCGTCACACCCTCCCGAGAACGTTACGGTGGGAAACCATCCAAAACATCGATCCACGCCCCGATCACCCCCGGGTGATGGGGAAACAAAGGGGAATCCATCCCCAAGCCCCTAGGCATGCATCTAAACCCCTGGATCGGCCAAAAACGCCGTAAAACGAGAGATCGGCACACAAGCCCTAAAACATGGGTTTTTTTCAAAAAGCCCCGATTCCACACGCTCGGCTCACCACGGCCTACGAAACTCGCGGGAAAGGAAGTGCACGAGCTGGGGGTCCATCTCCCTACCTCCACCGAAGATTTCGCGCACCGTGGACGCCGATCCACGAAGAAACGCCTCCAAAACCCCGCCGGTGCCTCCACGCCCGCGAACCGGCTTCACCACGCCCTCGAGCCTCGATCCTCGACCCATCCTCGCCATCCTCCTCGCCCGCATCACCCCGCCTCGCCCCCGCCTCGGTCCGTCGGCCGCCGGAGAGGAGAGAGTGAGAGGAGAGAGTGGGAGAAGAGAGAGAGGGTGAGAGTGAGAAATGAGAGGAAGAGAGAGAGTGGGGGGGTTTATATAGGAAAATCCAAAAAATCGGGAAAATTCCAAAAAAAATAGAAAAATACACATCCTCGAACCTCGCGACGCGCTGATCACAATGGTACCACTCGCGCCCAGGTGAACGGCCCGGTTCACCCGCAACGAGGTTCCGAAGGAATTTCCGAAACACACACCGGGAATCGGAAAACACATGCGGAAAAGCTGTGGAGCTCTTCCGGCTTCCGAAACGACTCCAGATCGCACCGATCCGAACACGAAAGATGTCCGAAATGAAATTCCGGACACAACAAAGTCGAATACTCCAAGAAACCAGATCCGAGACCCGAGAAAAAGGATCTGAAAAACCCGGGGCATTACAGCCCTCCCCCCTTAAAGGAATTTCGTCCTCGAAATTCAGGACCAAGCACAAAGTTACAGGGGAAGAACACTAAACGAACTGACAACGCTGTCAGAGCCCCAGCACAGAAAATCTTGTTTCTCACGAAAACACCGATCCTGAGGGACACAGCCAAACTTATAATCATAAACAACACCTCGCTCCTCGCGCCGAGCACACTGGCCAACAGAGCAGACATAAACAAGAGGACACAGTCCGGCATCACCTCAGACAACGCGAGAATCCACCATGGCACCACTGCCACCATCTCGCCCACCGAGGAAACACACCTTCGACACGAGAAACAGCTACCGATCCATCCTATGGTCGGCAGGCAAAACACACATCAGCCTCACAACCAGCTGACAAGTCGCACACCCTCCTCAAGGGAGCAACCAAAACAGGGCCTCCATCTGCTCAAGCAGTCATCTCAGCAGACCGCAACCAGAGCATCGGCTCAGCACCAAGAAACACCCCACACATGGCAAGCTGAAAGTCAAACATAACACTGTGCCAACTCTGTCAGAAGACAAACTTTGACAAAGCCCAGATCCCGTCCGGAAAGGCACATCACAAAAGTGACCACCAAAAGGTCTCACTGGCACACGGCTCTCGCCACGCTTGAGCCCCGACAACCAGCATCTTGTATGTGAAAAGACCACACGCCGACGGTCACCAACCGCTGGCTCAGGTTCTTCCTTCTTTCCTGGTCCTCCACCGGGTCCGAAGGAAACATTCCAAACCTTGGCAAGCCATCCGTCGACTCCCACACAGACCGATGCCACACCTCGAGCCACGCTCTTCTCGGACTCCGCATCCGAGCTCGATCATCGCACCAACACGACCCTCTCGGGGAGCATGACGAAACCAAATGACAAATCATGGTGCCTCCAGTCATCACCTCACTGGACTCAGACTTACAGGGGAACCATCCCATGCTGGTCACCAAACCAGGGATAACCATTGCGACACCAACGTCCCGTCAAGGACCACCCTCCGACGCCAATCTCGCTAAAAAGGCCTCCGCCCACAGGCGTCACTCTTACGTCTGGTCTCATCAAATCCTTCGATCAATCCAAGTGGACACCTGCCAATCCCGATTCCGCCCTTACCACAAAGCCACGGGACAACACCTGAACGGTGCTCACGGCGACCTGGTTGTCGACACCACGACCAAAGCACTCTGGGTCCCCGATCGATTATACATCTCACCGTCACAATCTGACAAGACCGTAGAACCAACATATGCTGCTGTGATCGGTCACACGGTTAGGCTCACCAGCCACTCACAGCCGCCAACCGAGACCCATCGTCTGCCAGAGACCATGTAACGACCCGAGAATCTGATTACCGGGAAGGCCCGATAACCCGAGACTCGCACCGCCGCCCACGAGCAGGGAGGGCTCGGAAGGGCTAAAAGGAGTGTGGAGGCACAAAGAAATAGGAAATAAAGCAGGACAACTCAATAATTAACAGAAATAAATAAACAACTACAACAGAGTCCAGTCCAACAGAAAGTACAGTCTAAAGCAGTAAAGCATACCACATGCCAAGTGAACACTCGGCCCGGTAAGCTGGCAACTGAGAACCTCCGCTCCGCACCGTCGAACCTCGAGGAAGAACCGCCACACCTGAAAAGCAGGGAATGAGTCTCCAAAACAGAGACTCAGTAGGGATCCCGCGGAACCCCAACCGGAAACAACGGCGGTAGCGGAAAGGAAGCTACAACTACAGCAGGAACAGCAAACCGGTGGTCGGTCAAAACTCAGCACTACAGCTACTCCTACTATACCAGAAGGCACACCTCGATCATGCAGTCGAAGCTACCGAACCACGCTAGCACCACCTACCGAAGTAAAAACCCACGGCAACCACGCCGTAGAGGCCTGTCCCCCGGACACAGTCGACCTGGACACACTATCCAAGGTGCAACCCCGACCATCCGATTGCAGGTACCGCACAACAAGACGCAACCTCGGTAAAGCCACTAGCACTAGTCTCACGGCGCGAAAACCAACACACGCGCCACGGCGAAACAACCGAAAACTCAACGGTCGACACGACCGAAAACCCGAAGGTCAAAGTTACGGAAACTAACAGTCTGTCACTCCCAACTCGACAGGAGTACCACCCACTAGAAGCACACCCGGTAGCGTCCCCTGACGTCTTACACCGCGCCGCAGGTGAACCGCCTGACGTGGTAGCTCCTACCAAAGGCGCAAACACCGTACAAGTAACCACAAACAAGTGACTAGCTGGGGTCACGCCCGTCGACGTGGGTCCAACCGCCCCCAACCACGTGTACACACACAGACCACGCGTCACTAGGTCTGGCCCTCTGACCGGTTTTCCCCCGTAGCCGGACTCTGGCTACCGACGAGGGGCCTACTGTAACCGGTCCACAAACTGCCTCAAAGGTGAGTGCCCGTACACCACTCCCAGGTGAGACCAGCACCTCGTACTGGTGGGCTACGACTAGTGGAGGGTCAATGAAGGAGTAGACTCTCAACTCAACGAAAAACAACGTTCGAATCCAACGACGTACGGGGACAACCCCGCGTACCGGCCCCGTCGCACGATGACCACAGTCGGAGAAGAAACAGGACTCGCAGTCCACGGCCACGCACGCACCGTGCGCGAGAGTCGAGAAAACTCGAGTGGCACTTAAGCCACTGGACTCTGGACAGTCCTCTAGACACACTACAGCCAACGGTCCTTGAGTCACAAGACTCGGGGTCAAGACCGTTGCACGCAACAGCATAAGGCCGTCGATCTAGTCCAATCTCTAGGTCCAAAACCATGATATCACGAATACCGAGATAGCTCACAAGCCACCAAGACTGTTCCCTCAGGAAGGGAACGCAAGGGACCACGGCCACACGGAAAAACACAGAGGCACGATTCCCAGGGCAGCACACAAGCCGCCATGTCGATTTCCCATCTCGAAGCAAGCGGGAAACCTCCAGCCCCAGGCCGGACAACTGGACTCGTAGTCCAAGGCCAAACACGTGGCCCACACGGAAATCACCTTCCAAAGAAACTCACAATATGCGGGGGAGATCCCACCGCACACACACCGATACCTGTGACTCGATCGAGCGTAACACGAAAGCCCAACACGCGAGAAGTCACCCGGACTCTCAACCTTATGGGCACGCTAAACGAGATAACACGGTCCTCCAGACACCCTCAAAACATGGACATCGAATCCCATGGGTGTCTGGCACTCACGAGACCGCAAGTCGACCACTGGGTCCCAACCGGGTCGACCAGGGATCCACACATCGCGGAGCAAGGCTGAAACACAAAAACTCACCTCGGAACGACATAAAGCCTGACGGTCTAACCCTAGACCATCACATGGCTGTAACGGTCTAGACGGAACCGTCACATCAACCTGGCGGTCTAACGCAGGCCGTTACACGGCCCAAGGGAACGTAGAATGTAATGCGCCTGGCCTAGCGAGTTACACAAATGTAAAGCGCTTGCCCCAGCACATTACACAGATGTAACGCGCCCGCCCTGGCGCGTTACACGCGCTGACCCCAAACAACGGTTGAAACGCCCCTGACGGCCCACCCCGGGCGCGTTACACGCATGTAATGGTCTGTCGGGGGCCGTTACACCCCCAGCCCTCAACTGGGTAACAGGGGATGTGACGCACCCACCCAGGCGCGTCACACGGCTGTGGCGGTCTATCGTGGGACCGTCACACCCACGAATGCCAAAGGGAATGTAACACCCCTGCCCAGGCGCGTTACACATGTAACGGTCACTGGAGTGACCGTCACACCCTCTCGAGAACGTTACGGCGGGAAACGACCCGAAAAACATCCCATGCCCCCATACCTCCATGGGAGAGGGGGAAAACAAGGGGGAAGCCCCCAAATAGCCCCTAGCATGCATCTAAGGCCTCGGATCGGCCAAAAATGCCGTAAAACGAGAGATCGGCCCACAAGCCCTAAAACATGGGTTTTGCCCAAAAACCCCGATTCCACCCGCTCAGCTCATCACGGCCTACGAAACTCGCGGGAAAAGAAGTGCACGAGCTGGGGGTCCATCTCCCTACCTCCACCGAAGAAACGACGCGTTGTGGACGCCGATCCATGAAGAAATCATCGCGAAACCCTCGCCGGCTCGCGATCGCGCCACCGAGCTTCCACGCGCCTCCTCCGCCTCGATCCTCACCTGTCCTCGCCCGCATCCTCTCCCGCGCCACCTCCACCTCGCCCCCGCCTTGCTCCGTCGGCCGCCGGAGAAGAGAGGGGAGAAAGAGGGCGTGAGAGAAGAGAGAGCGAGGGAAGAGAGAAATGAGAGGGGGAGAGAGAAAAGGGTTAGTATATATAGGAAAACCTGAAAATTACAGAAATTCAGAAAATTATGAAAAATTACCTCTGCGATCCTCGGGAAGAGCACAACGCAGTGGTAACGTCCCGGAGTCGGAGAACGCCACGGTTTGCCCTGCAAAGAGTTCCGAAGGCACATCAGGGAAAAACACGTGTAAAGCACAAAATACACTCCGAGACCCACTAAAATGATCCGAAAAATATCCAAAAAATCCGGGGCATTACAGCCCTCCCCCCTTAAAGGAATTTCGTCCTCGAAATTCATGACCAATCACAAAGTCCCAGGGGAAGAACACTGAATCAACTGACACGCTGTCAGAGCCCCAGCACAGAAAACCTCGATTCTCACGAAAACACGGATCCTGAGGAACACAGCCAGACTCACAATCACACACAACACCTCGCTCCTCGCGCCGAGCACACTGGCCAGCAGAGCAGGCATATACCAAAGGACACAGTCCGGCATCACCTCAGTCAACACGAGAATCCACCATGGCGCCGCAGCCACGATCTTGCTCACCGAGGAATCACAACCCTCGACACGAGCAACAGCTACCGATCCATCCAATGGTCGGCAGACAAATGGCACATCAGCTTCGCAGCCAGCTGACAGGTCGCACGCCCTCCTCGAGGGAGCAACCAAAATAGAGCCTCCACCAGCTCAAGCAGTCATCTCAACAGACCGCAACTAGCTCATCGGCTCAACACCAAGAAACACCTCACACATGGCAAGCCGAAAGCCAGACACAACACCATGCCAACTCTTGTCAGAAGACAAACTTCGACAAAGCCCAGATCCCGTCTGGAAAGGCACATCACATGATCAGCCACCCAAGGCCTCGCTGGCACACGGCTCTCACCATGCTCGAGCCCCAACAACCAGCATCTTGTCTGTGAAAAGACCACACGCCGACGGTCACCAACCGCTCGCTCAGGTTCTTCCTTCTTTCCTGGTCCTCCGCCGAATCCAAAGGAAACATTCCAAACCTCAGCAAGCCATCCGTCGACTCCCACACAGACTGATGCCATATCTCGAGCTGCACTCCTCTCGGACTCCACATCCGAGTTCAAACATCACGCCAACTTGACCCTCTCGGGGAGCACAACGAAACCAAATGATGGATCCTGGTGTCTTCAGTCATCACCTCACTGGACTCAGACTTACAGGGGAACCATCCCACGCTGGTCACCAAACCAGGGATAACCATTGCGACACCAATGTCCTATCAAGGACCACCAATCCGACGCCAATCTCACAAAAAGGCCTCCGCCCACAGGCGTCACTCTTCTATCTGGTCTCATCAAATCTTTCGATCAATCCAAGTGGACACCCGCCAATCCCGATTCCGCCTTTACCACAGAGCCACGGGACACCACCTGAACAATGCTCACGGCGACCTGGTTGTCGACACCACGACCAAAGCACTTTGGGTCCTCGATCGATTATACATCTCACCACCACAATCCGACAAGACCGTAAAGCCAACAGACGCTGCTGTGGTCGGTCACACGGTTAGGCTCACCAGCCACTCACAGCCGCCAACCGGGACCCATAGTCTGCCAGAGACCACATCCTCAAAGCACGATCTCAACCGAGGACACGATTGGGAACACAAGTCAGACACCAAGCCACCGACTCTAACCAACACGTCCTCGACCTCCGTTAGGCGACATCCTCAACAACCTCATCCAGGTCCAATACCGACGCCTGACACGGCTTCCTTCACAGGAACAGGGTACTCATGCGGCGCACTAGT
Organism: Amorphophallus konjac; assembly: GCA_022559845.1. Classification (NCBI taxonomy): domain Eukaryota; kingdom Viridiplantae; phylum Streptophyta; class Magnoliopsida; order Alismatales; family Araceae; genus Amorphophallus; species Amorphophallus konjac. The sequence continues at coordinate 27,870,873 of CM040117.1, forward strand.
CAGCACATTCCCCAACACTCCATCCTGCCAATGCCAAGAACCACAAAACCTCGAGCAACGGCACGACAATAACACGTTTCACACAGAGGAACCAATCCTCCAATGCTCAATGCAAACTCAGGAATCCGCCCGTAGCAACCAACGCTACGATCTTGAACTAGTGGGTCACAAGCCCACCACACTTCCTGATGGGAATCGACACCGAGCCAGTACCTTTTCATATTGCATTTATATCCTTTAGTTTATTTTTATATCCACGGGAAAGTATACGCGCAATTGTACGGCTTTATCGGCCAATGCGTCACTCCCGTAGATTGTGTGAGTTTCTATGTAATTTTTCAGTAGGACCAGTAAGGGGGCCCTCAGCCCTTTCCCATTGGTCCATGTCATCTTGTGGAGTTGGTCAACCATCCTAGGTGGACATCTAGAAGGTTAGACTAGTCATATGCCACATGGGTAGACAAGTGGCCCATTTTGTCCAAGGTAGGCCACCTACCATTCACCTACCCAATTCAACCTTACTTGTAGTCAAGGGGGCGCCCCATTCCACTTGCCATAGTTTAATATTTTTTGTGTGTTATTAGAATGCAATCCCAACCCTTCACTCCTCTTCCCTAGATCTAAGGGTCCACATTGCATTTGATGTAAACCATATATAAGCTTGTATTTTCATGTGAAATTCAATGAAAAATCAGAAAATTTTGTGAAATCCAAGGAGCTTCTTGCGCCCCCAGCCCCTCTCCCTCTGGTTCCTCTCCTCCAACCTCAAGTGCTAGAGTGATTCTACCTTCTATCATCTCCTCTCAACCTCCGGTGATCGTCTGTGCCGCCGCCGCCGCCGTTCGTGCCGCCATCGAGCCGCCTCTGCAGTTCTGTCTTCATCCGACCACAGTATCTTCCACGAATTTTCTGTCTCAGCCACAAGCTTGGATTGATCTGAATTTTTTATTATGTGTTCAGCCCTTGCATCCCAAGATCCACCTAAATTTTCATGCCACAAATCCATCTTTTCATATTTTTACATTTTCGTCCAACCTGTCATCCCAAATCTGCCAGGTTTCTGTCTACAGTGACAGAACCTCTGAGTTCTCCCCCTCCGACCATCTTTTGGATTTATCCAAAACCTCCCAATTTTACTGGGAGTTCTGTCCATCACCCCCTATCTCCAAAAATTTTCTCATTTTTTTATCAGACTTTTATCTATTTTTAGAAATTCGTGTTCTTCCTCTGATACAGTCTTTTCAGTCAGATCCCAGATCCCACCACCCTTCACTTTCAAAATCATAACAAATCACCACCACCTCCAAATCCAAATCCAAAAATAGTCCAAGTTTCCTTGTTCGATTTCCTACAACCTTTCTGAAGAACACATCTTCACATTCGGACATCTACTTCACGGTCAAAGGCAATCAACAGGAAAGTTCTCTGCAGATCTGAGTCTTTGGTTACTGTACAACAGCAGCATATAAAATTCGCCAACATAAAGTACAAATCTGGTGAATTTTTCTGAAGGCCACTAGATTGTAGTACTTCGAAGCCGCTTTCCAACGGCTCTGATCTCGTCGCATTCCGACACCGGTGCTGATCGCAGCGTCCGTCCTCGCCGGAGCGCGCGCTGAAATACAGAACCGGCAGATTTCCGATCGGTTTTTCCGACCGATGCCGAACGGAGCCGCCCGGCCTCCGGTCGGCGAACCAGCGTGCCGCCAGCCCGAGGAGCGCTTCTCCAAGTGACTCCACTACAGCGGTACCACCGGGTCCCACACGGCCCCTCCGGACAGCACGTGAGCCCCACAGTCGTGAACATGCGTGTAGCCGAATCAACACACGAAGCTGCCCGTCAACCCGAATTCGGTCCTCCCGGGCCCATTTGTATAGCCCTTTACCTCCCTGCGTGGAGTGGGCATGTTCCCATTGCTGTAATTATTGTGTGTTAAGTTTCCCGGGAGTACGAGTTTTTGGCCGGGTCCGTCTTCCCCACGCCGAGCGCGTGGAGGTATCGTTCTCGCTCCCTACACTCGGCATTTGCTTATTTTCATATATACTTGTTTATGCCGCTGCTAGAGAGCATACTTTAGGTCCGTTAGCTCGCTATATTATCATTCACCGCTGCTACGAGAGAGAGCGTGACCGTCCTGTGACCCGATCCGGGCACGAAAGTGCGAGCCGACAACCTTAGCTCTTCCCGGTTTCTCAACCGCGCACGTCCGACGCTTCCCTCGTTAGGGGACGATTGCGAGCTTGTCCTGTCCGTGTCTCGTCCCGCATCACTTCCACTGCGCACTCAGATCCGCGCGCACAGCCGAGAAAGCAAACACCGCCCAACCAGCACTCGTTCTTTCGGAACAGTGCCAGCACCATCACACGACAAGGGAATGGGCACGACTCCTCACGGGTGTAGATCTCTTTTAAAATCCACACTTAAAAATATAAAAAGCAATAGATATATGGGTGAAAGCAATAAAAATAGCACGAGGTGCGAATGTGGAGTGTGTGTGATCGCCAGAGACACGAGGGTCTCAAGTGGAAAATAATATGGGGAGATGATCGCAAAATACCTCAAATATGCGGGGATGTGAGTGCCTCCTTTCTCTTCAAATCGGCCGACCGATGAAGAGAGTTCTTCCTTTAATTACCCTTGCAAAAAAAAGACAAACACCAATGAAGAAATTGCATTAGATATGTGGTGAGTGTAGCATCAATGCATGATAGAAATATGTGAGCATGAAAGCATGTGCAAGAACGCACCTTAAGGGTGGTTGCCCTTAAACCCCTATGCAAAGGGTGTGAGAGATGAATGATGAATGATATGATATAAAAAATAAGGGGAGTGTGCAAGAGATTGCACTAAGGGGAGCCTCAACGTGGTTGAGAATAATAAAAAAAATGAAGGGAGATGTGCATGCATGCATATGATGAAAATAGAAACAAAAGGAATGCAAAATAAAAGAAGAGGAAGAGGTGGCCTGCGCTTTGGCTTAAATGTTAAAGGGGGGAGGAAGCTCTGCCGTAGGAAGATGAGCATGGGCTTCTCCTTCAGCCAACAGCATGCAGCACCTGCGATAGAAGAAAGGAAAAGAGAAGAGAATAAAAAAAAGGAAGAAGAACGGGGGGAAGGCAACAGGAGGGATCCGAAGAAGAGGAGTCCAACCAAACAACAGAGCCATTGGCTCTATTAAATAGGTTGAGGAAGAGATAAACATGGGCAAGAGTCCTAAGAGGGAAATGATAAGAATGGGCAAGAGCCCAAACCAAGTAGGCATCTATCGAAGCAAGGACTCTCTGGGGAAAGGGCCGCGTAGCCAGAAGGTAAAACACGCCTTAGGTAAGGGCGTCAATTTACGAATTGACGACTTACCCATAGGGCGTTTCTCAAAAACACGCCCTGCACAAGGGCGTTTCTCAAAAAACCAAATTTAGCAATAAAAACTCCCCATATTTGAAAAATGTAAAACACGCCTTAATTAAAGACACGTTTAAAAACACGCCCCTGAGAAGGGCGTTAATTTCAAGAGCTCAAATGGGGAAGTCGGTCAAACCTAGAAGAATTAACGCCCTCAGGTGAGGTCGTCCTTTCTTTAAGAAACGCCCTTGGTTAAGTCATGTTTTGAAGAAAACACGCCCTTACCCAGGTCGTGAATTTAGAAAATTCATAAAATAGATAAAATGGGGGAGAAATAGATAAAATGGGAGAAAACGCCCTAGACAAGGTCGTGTTTCAAAAACACGCCCCTGATGAGGGCGTGAATTCAAAAAAAATAGAGATAAATGCCCAGAAAATCCAGAAAAATAGGAAAAAGGAGATAAATGGGGAAAAATAGGAGAAATTCAAGAAAAAGTGGGAAAACCACTCAAATAAGCTGATTTGAGGGTCAAATGGGGCATCGCAGAGTGATATGAAATATACTCAAAATAATGTCAATTTTAGCGTGTCTACAGCTGCCCCGCCTTGGCGTCTGCTTTGCAAGGGAGCGTAGCAAACTGAAAAGTAGATACCAAGGTGTGATGAGACACGCAATCAACATCACTTGATGAGAATCAAATCAAAAGCACGAGATGAAGCAAATCTCGGGAAATCCAACGAAATCAACAATGTTTGGATAAAAGGGGAGATGCGCACGAGGGCACGAAGGAGATAAAATAAATGATCAACTTCCAACGCGGTGGAAGTACCCCAGGTCACAAACCTGTAGGTTTCACCATTGGGGAGCGGTTACCAGCCAGTGGACGTGCTGCAGCCAAGGTGGATCAAAGGAAAGGAGATTAAAAATAAGATGATAAAAATCCAAACAAGGAGCTTTCGAGAAAAGACCCAAAACAGCGACAAAACGAACTGAGGATCCAATTCGGCAAGGAAAATCTCATATCGAGAAAGATTAAGATCAATTCAACTCTCACATCAGCTTATGAGAATGATTTTTCAACAATTGCTTCAAAGTCCTACATGAATGCATGCTGGGCTAAAGGGAAAAATAACAAATGAAAATATAATATAATCAAGGATAATATTGTTAAACTGCCCAGACTGGGTCAAGAAACCAATTCTGCGAGCTGATACTAAGCCGAAGCCCGTTTATCCACGCACCAACTCGTAAAAAGGGAACCATCGTCCCCAGTCTTGGACGGCTCAACGGCCTATCCGTGTGACTAAGACTTCTCTGGAATCATCATTGTTTTTGATGAAGGGGAACTCAAATTCCAGATTTACCAAAGCCACAAGGTCCTTGATATAATCTAGTAACGTATGTAACATATAGTAAAAATGCATACAGGGAGATGGTGATAGCAATAGGCATGGGAACTGAGAAATGAGCTGCAAGTACCGTGAGACTTGGATGATGATGTCCAGTCGGTGGGACCAAGAGCTTCTTATCCTGCGCTCAAAAATTCATTAGCCAAGATATAAAAGATAACAAACAATGAAGAAGGCATTTAAGCATAGCAATCATCAAAGCATCAATTATAGCATGTATATAGCATGAAGCATAAGCATTGTTTGTTGTTTTATCATGAGGAGACAATCTGGCTAATCGAGATTTGGAGATGAATGATCAAGATCTGATATAATGCCCATCGGCGGAGTGATCAGATGAAATTAGCAGGAGTTGATTAAAAAAATTTAGAGATGAATAATCATGAGATATGAGGAAATGATAATCAAAATGCCCAGGGTGGCATGTTATGAGAATATCGGGAAGAATCAATAGATTGATAGCAATAAGTGGAGAGAGGACCCATCCCGTGCTTTTGGTCTCTGCAAAGCTGTTCCTGCAAAACACCATCAGAAAATACAATGCAATTTTTTGGATTTTGGGAATATTCAAATTTTTATGAGTTTTTGGAAAAGATTCAAATTTTTATGGATTTTGAAAATATTCAAATTTTTGTGGAGATTTTGGAAATATTCAAATTTTTGTGGAGATTTTGGAAATATTCAAATTTTTGTGGAGATTTTGGAAATATTCAAAATTTTGTGGAGATTGGTTTAGACATTGTTAATGCAGCCTCAAAGGGTGTTCTGAACCACTGGCTAGGGGTCCTTGTTCCTTCCCTTTTCGCTAAAAACTGTCCAAAGCTGGGCGTGCATTGTAAGGTGGCGCCCTATAACCGACCGCCTTTGATCAACGGTGCCCCTACCAAGGCCATACCCGAGAAACATTCGGTCTTGGAGGGAGAAGAGAAGAATAATTGGAGATAAGCTTTACGCAGGATGGGAGATATCAAGACTTGAATTCCTTCCAAGGTGCTTCCCCTCAAAGAGGTAGTCTGTTGTGCCGGGACTTTGTGCCTTTGATTTTTAGACCCTTGACATGCATACGACCAGGGTTTTCCCTGCGGGGACTTTGCCACTCTTGACATACCTTAATTCATACTTTTGCTTTTATCAAAATTCTGATTTGATTTTCATAATGGCCCTTTTTGGCGAGATATGTATAATGGAATTCATATTGATTTTTCTTCTGGGTCAAGACTGCCCCTATTTGAGACTCCTCTCGTATTGGGATTTACCAAGGTTGGTCATCTTATCCGTCAACCTCTTGCCCCTGCATGTGGCCGAATAAAGAAGAGAAAAAGACTTCCAGATATACTCATGGTATGGCCAAGATAGCAACGGTGTTTTTATCAAAGGAGCCAGCTAAGGACGCCGTGAAGTGTGTGGAATGCCCAGCTAAGGGTTGCTCTTAACGAGCGGGGAGAGAATGTTGAATTCCCAGCGCGGGGTTCTTATTACCAAAGGTGCTGCAAAAGCAAGCCTAAAGACTCTTTTGAGAATGATTTCAATTAAACAAAAGCTTAAGATAAAGGTTTAAAACACCACTCTTAATCTCGTTAAGAAGCACTTGATTTTGAAAATCATGCGTGAAGTAATGAGAAAATGATATCATTAAAATGCGTACTTACGCCAATATGTTACCTTGCAACCTTTGTAGAAGCAGCTGCTGCGAGGCGATGTTGATCATCGTGGGATAGTCCTCTTTGGCAGTCCATAGGATTGGAAGCAAAGGATTGAAAGTGGCTTAACAAGAAGGAGTGGTGCCAAGACCAGACTCAGATGAATAAGGAGAAAAGGAAGAGAGGCGAGGGCTAGAACTCCCTCACTAAGGTGTGGAGACCCTGATCACATGAAACAGTCTACAGAAGAAGCAGAGAATTAGAAGGAGGAGTGAGGACTAAAGCCTCGAAAGCAGTGGGAGAAAGGGCAGATGCCCAAGGCAGTGGATGTGGAAGAAGTTGGGTCAGACCCAGAATTAGGAGGAATCAGAAGAAGAAATTGATATATAGAAAGAGACGGATCCGGAGGGTCCGGAGGTAAAGGAGGAGAATCTTGATAGGAGGAATCATCCGGAGGCTCCGGAGGGATAACGAAAGAAGGGACGCGATGCCCTGGGGAGAAATAGGGAAAAAGATGATGAAAAAGATGACGGAAAAGGAAGAAGAGAATAAAAGATATGGAGTCCCGGAGGAGCAAAAAGATGAATTGAAGGAAATATGGAAGGTCCGGAGGTTCCAGAGGAATGAAATCAGGAGGGTCGCGATGCCCTGGGAGATGATAGAGAGAATAAGACGGAGAATCCGGAGGTTCCGGAGGAATAAAATCAGGAAGGAGAAGGTGGAAAGGGGCGTCGTGCCCGAGGGAAAAGTCCGGAGGTTCCGGGGGAAAGACAAAAGAAGGGACGCGATGCCCGAGGAAAAGATGGAGAGAATCAGGTGGAGAATCCGGAGGTTCCGGAGGGAGCAAATGGAAAGGGGCGCGATGCCCGAGAGATAAGTCCGGAGGTTCCGGAGGAATAGAATCAGAAAGGGCGAGATGCCCAAAGAGGAGGGATAAAATTCCTGGAGGTTCCAGGGAGATAGCAGGAAAGGGGGCGCGATGCCCCAAGGGGAGTGGACAAAAAGATGAATATGAATAAGATGGGAAATGCGAAATATCTGGCGGTGCCGGAAGACGAGGAAGGTACGGGTTTGGAAACCCGGGAAGCAGGAGATGCAATTGTATGCGAATGCAATGCGATGAATGCTGTAAATGCATGAATGCAACAAAATGCATGAGATGCAAGGAATATGGAGAATATGAAGGGCGAGAGGACGAGATCCTCCTCTTAACCCTGGGAATGGCCCATGAAGAAGAAGTGATAGAGATGGACGAATAGAAAGTGGAACAAATAAGGGATGGTCCCTTAGCATCAAGGTAACTGCCCCTCCATGGCAGTGAACATGTACGGCCAATTGGCCCAATAAAGGAAGCTTCAATAAATGACAACCCCTTTGGAAAGCGAAGATCAATAAAGTGAGGGAGCCGTAGAGTTGGAACGGGAAGCATTATGTTGCCCATTGATGGTGACGAATATGGAATGTCGAATAAAATGGGCATTCGCCCCTTGTAAATGAATTCGGAATTCGAAGGTTTGAACAAAGGGTGCCCTGCCTGGCCTTCAAACGGCGTCAACGCTTGGCATCTATTGAGCAACGGTGATGACTTGGCTTCTTCGACCATGCTTGGCACAATAACCCGGATTGGCATCCGATAAATGAATTCTTGCATCTTGAATGGCATAGTCGTGGCCAAAGTCTTCTTGCCCGGCTCTTGCTTATCCTTGGCGCAAGTAGCTGCAGAAGCACGCCCCTTCTGAGTAACAAAGGGAGGTGAGGCGGAGGCGGGAGGCTTTGTGAGTGGTGGAGGTATAATGGAAAGTGTTGGCGTAAGTGGAGGCGGAGGTTCAAACACATCGAGTTTCTCCCTTTGCTTGCAAGCGGTCGGGGTTAGCTCGAGTGCAAAAAGTGGTGGGTCCTGCTCAGGATTAGCCATAGGTAAAGGTGGAGGGTTAAATAGTGGGGTAGGTAAGGTGGTTTTTAGGGATGGTGGTAATGGGAGGTCAATTGGAGGAGGTTCAGTGGTAGGCTCGGTGTAGGCCGATGTGGAGGTTACTGACTTAATAGGTGGAGGTTTTATAATGGAAGGCTCAACGGTGGCTAATGGTGTGAAGGTTGATGGTATAGTGGGTGGAGGTGTAGTTGGTGGAGGGTTAATGGGTGAAGGTTTGGTGCGTAGAAAATGCCGGACGGGGCGAGCAGTGTTAGGAGTGGGAGTGGGAATGGGAAGAGACTCAATAGGCGCCGGTGCGGATGATTGGAATATCGACCCATCGTCGTAACACCAACTAGTCTCATAAATGGGGGTTGGATCGGGGATGGTTTCATCCTGAGCAGGAGGTTCATCGAATGATAGCGGAGGGAGCGGGAAATTAAGGAAACTCGGAAGGGGTGCCTGCGGAGCTTCATCATCATACACCGGCTCGGATTCTTCAATTGCCGGTTCTTGCTCGCTTGGAATATCAACGCCGTAGTCGTCCATCCTATCCTTCCATTCTCTCTCCATTCTTGTAATGTCATCCAAAGCCGCATAGAGAGGATTGACCGGAGTAGGAGGAACCGTGACCCTCTTTAATTGTTCCTCCATGGAAGTAATCTTATCAAGCAGAGATTGTTGGAGGGGTGTGACTTGAACAATGGAAGGTTGGCAGGGCCTTGAAGGAGGAGGGGCCGCATAAAAAGGCCGTGGAGGGGAGTTGACGGTATGACCCGTAAAAGAACCCGGATGGGCCGGATTGCAATGAATAAATGGGCCTCGGGGCCGTGAGGGAGGAGGAATAGAAGGAGGCGGGTGTCGGACCACCCGAGTAGAATGAATAGGGGGAGATGGGTAATGGGCTACCCGAATATGATTGGAAGGAGGAGGTGGGTGATGGGCCACCCGTGTAGAATTGGAGGGAGATGGGTGATGGGCCACCCGAATAGAATTGGAAGGAGGGAGAGATGCATGAGATGTACCCTCAACGGCAGCCTTAAGGGCTTGGATCTGTTGAGGGGTAAGATGATCTAATGCATGGATGATTCGAGAGACCTTCTCGTCATTGGGAGGAGACGGTCCCGAGGGAATAGTGGCTCGAACTTGAAGAGGGGGACCATAAGAATGGACATTGCCCATGGGTTGGGTATGACCATGAGAATAAGGACGTGGTCCCTTGAAAGAATGGTGAGAATGCTGATTAACATGTTGAAATTGAGGATATGAAGTGCTAGGTTGTGCATCCTCATGAATTGAATTGAACATGTTTCTATCATGGTAAGCCATTATATAATCAAAAATTCTCAATAATTATGCAAGTAAGCACACAAGTTGGAATGGTTACCGTGATTTTTGATTGTTTTATCCTTGGTGAATTAAGGATTTTAATAAAGTTTGGAAAGATTCACACAAGGAGAGTCCTAGTTTCAAATGAGATTTGAACTCCAATGCCAACTAGGAACTCTCACTCACCACGTATTAGGCCAACTATATCGGGACTCCAAAAGGGTACAACCTGCCCGGCGTCCGTGAGGGAATCCACGGGTGCGGGGGCTTATGGAGGCTTGTTTTAGGAATTTCCAATCCAAAGAGACGGAATGCTCAATGGAGGGTCGTTCCTTCACCAAGGGGGTGTGTGGCTCCTAGTATAAAGAGATAAGGCCTCTCAAACCAATGCAAAATGAATGAATGAATGCAAGATATAAGCAGGAATATGATACAGTGATAAACAAAGGAGTTCGGTGAAAACACAGGAATAAGACGCCCTGGGGCAGGGCGCTACCAATCAAAAGACGCCCTGGGGCAGGGCGCTATAAATCAAAAGACGCCCTGGGGCAGGGCGCTACCAATGGAAAAGACGCCCTGGGGCAGGGCGTGAAACACTGTGGGGAGATGCCAACCAAGTCAAGAAACGCCCTGGGTTAGGGCGCTACCAATAAACGAACGCCCTATGCAGTGGGCGTCAAATCAATAGAAACGCCCTGATCTGCGGCGCTACTCAATAACAGAACGCCCTCGGACAAGGCGTGAATTCACAGGAAGCAACAAAACCCGGAAGTAAGCTGGAAAACGCCCTGGCAGAGGGCGTAAAATATTAAGAAGACGCCCTGTGTCAGGGCGTTAAATCAATAAAAACGCCTCTTCCAGAGGCGTGAATTCATCTTGACCAGGAATCCTTCGCGGCCAGCAACAGCAGAGGAACACTCATAGAATCAATGCAATCAACAAATATGGATATCAAAAGGGCACGCGAGGGTGCCAAGGGGAAAGGGGTAATGAAAGAAGAACACAAAGAGTCCCACCGTGATCGCCAATTTGTAGATCTCTTTTAAAATCCACACTTAAAAATATAAAAAGCAATAGATATATGGGTGAAAGCAATAAAAATAGCACGAGGTGCGAATGTGGAGTGTGTGTGATCGCCAGAGACACGAGGGTCTCAAGTGGAAAATAATATGGGGAGATGATCGCAAAATACCTCAAATATGCGGGGATGTGAGTGCCTCCTTTCTCTTCAAATCGGCCGGCCGATGAAGAGAGTTCTTCCTTTAATTACCCTTGCAAAAAAAAGACAAACACCAATGAAGAAATTGCATTAGATATGTGGTGAGTGTAGCATCAATGCATGATAGAAATATGTGAGCATGAAAGCATGTGCAAGAACGCACCTTAAGGGTGGTTGCCCTTAAACCCCTATGCAAAGGGTGTGGGAGATGAATGATGAATGATATGATATAAAAAATAAGGGGAGTGTGCAAGAGATTGCACTAAGGGGAGCCTCAACGTGGTTGAGAATAATAAAAAAAATGAAGGGAGATGTGCATGCATGCATATGATGAAAATAGAAACAAAAGGAATGCAAAATAAAAGAAGAGGAAGAGGTGGCCTGCGCTTTGGCTTAAATGTTAAAGGGGGGAGGAAGCTCTGCCGTAGGAAGATGAGCATGGGCTTCTCCTTCAGCCAACAGCATGCAGCACCTGCGATAGAAGAAAGGAAAAGAGAAGAGAATAAAAAAAAGGAAGAAGAACGGGGGGAAGGCAACAGGAGGGATCTGAAGAAGAGGAGTCCAACCAAACAACAGAGCCATTGGCTCTATTAAATAGGTTGAGGAAGAGATAAACATGGGCAAGAGTCCTAAGAGGGAAATGATAAGAATGGGCAAGAGCCCAAACCAAGTAGGCATCTATCGAAGCAAGGACTCTCTGGGGAAAGGGCCGCGTAGCCAGAAGGTAAAACACGCCTTAGGTAAGGGCGTCAATTTACGAATTGACGACTTACCCATAGGGCGTTTCTCAAAAACACGCCCTGCACAAGGGCGTTTCTCAAAAAACCAAATTTAGCAATAAAAACTCCCCATATTTGAAAAATGTAAAACACGCCTTAATTAAAGACACGTTTAAAAACACGCCCCTGAGAAGGGCGTTAATTTCAAGAGCTCAAATGGGGAAGTCGGTCAAACCTAGAAGAATTAACGCCCTCAGGTGAGGTCGTCCTTTCTTTAAGAAACGCCCTTGGTTAAGTCATGTTTTGAAGAAAACACGCCCTTACCCAGGTCGTGAATTTAGAAAATTCATAAAATAGATAAAATGGGGGAGAAATAGATAAAATGGGAGAAAACGCCCTAGACAAGGTCGTGTTTCAAAAACACGCCCCTGATGAGGGCGTGAATTCAAAAAAAATAGAGATAAATGCCCAGAAAATCCAGAAAAATAGGAAAAAGGAGATAAATGGGGAAAAATAGGAGAAATTCAAGAAAAAGTGGGAAAACCACTCAAATAAGCTGATTTGAGGGTCAAATGGGGCATCGCAGAGTGATATGAAATATACTCAAAATAATGTCAATTTTAGCGTGTCTACAACGGGCAACCGCCTTGCCAAGACAAGGAGCACGTCTCGCACAGACTTCATGGCACACAAGGCCAACCAATCCGAACACACAGTGCAAGACGACGAACCTTAGCCCAACATAATCTCTCCAACCAAAGGAGAAACCAGCGCACTTCCGACCAACGGAAGAACTCCATGCTCGACCTGACCTCAAACCTCACGCACGTTGGAAACAGCACCATCCAGCACCAAGAAAAACCATCGCTTCCGTCAGGTCAGTGCCTTCGACACACTCGACGAGTGTCACGTCGGACCATAGTCACAACATCTACCGATGTACCACCGCCGCAATTCCTCGAACTGCAACACGGCATGCCAAGAGCCACAACACGAGCCATAACAACAACCGCCGACGCTCATCCTCGAGTCCCGAACTCGCCGTGGAGCCTTCACATCTCAAGCCAACTCCAAGGCGAACACAACCCAATCGCATACAAGAGCGCAGGAGCAAGACTTACTGGGACACCACAGCCCAATCCTGTCTCGAAATCCGTAAAACAATCAGAACCGACACGTCATTTCTGACGCCACAGAGCACGACATGACATCTGGCTCGACGAAACGGCAGCTCACCGAGAAGATTCTCCACTCACCCGAGCACACTTCTCGATCAGAACGCCTCAGGAGCTGGACAAACCTCAAGCTGGAGTGGCCAACACCGACAGCAGCTCCCTCAGAGCACGCTCACGGCCACTTAACCACAAAAAATCCTCTCCAGCCACCTGACCACGCCGCAGATTCCTCGAACGCAGCACCGCGAGCTCACACCTGCCAGCAACCTCTGCCCAACGCAGCACAACCAGGGCCATCACCGATAAGGGAGAAGGCTCTCAACCTCAATCCTTAGACCCCATGCTAGCATGAAAGCCGCGGACAACAACCACCTTCACAGCGCCGCACAGCGCACCCAAGCTCTCAAGCGAGAAACAAAGCGAAAAAACAAGCACAAAACCCTATGCCAACTGCCGACTGTACTGGACCTTATGGACTCTGATCACTGTAATATTTCGAATTCCTATGTACGTCCACAACCACCGCTCTGATACCAGCTGTAACGACCCGAGAATCCGATTACCGGGAAGGCCCGATAACCCAATACTCGCACCGCCGCCCACGAGCCGGGAGGGCTCGGAAGGGCTAAAAGGAGTGTGGAGGCACAAAGAAATAGGAAATAAAGCAGGACAACTCAACAATTAATAGAAATAAATAAACAACTACAACAGAGTCCAGTCCAACAGAAAGTACAGTCTAAAGCAGTAAAGCGTACCACATGCCAAGTGAACACTCGGTCCGGCATGCTGGCAACTGAGAACCTCCGCTCTGCACCCTCGAACCTCGAGGAAAAACCGCCACACCTGAAAAGCAGAGAATGAGTCTCCAAAATAGAGACACAGCAGGGATCCCGCGGAACCCCAACCGGAAACAACGGCGGTAGCGGAAAGGAAGCTACAACTACAGCAGGAACAGCAAACCGGTGGTCGGTCAAAACTCAGAACTACAGCTACTCCTACTATACCAGAAGGCACACCTCGATCACGCAGTCGAAGCTACTGAACCACGCTAGGACCACCTACCGAAGTAAAAACCCACGATAACCACGCCGTAGAGGCCTGTCCCCCGGACACAGCCGACCTGGACACACTATCCAAGGTGCAACCCCGACCATCCAATCGTAGGTACCGCACAACAAGACGCAACCTCGGTAAAGCCACTAGCACTAGTCTCACGGCGCGAAAACCAACACACGCGTCACGGCGAAACAACTGAAAACTCAACGGTCGACACGACCGAAAACCCGAAGGTCAAAGTTACGGAAACTAACAGTCTGTCACTCCCAACTCGACAGGAGTACCACCCACTAGAAGCACACCCGGTAGCGTCCCCTGACGTCTTACACCGCGCCGCAGGTGAACCGCCTGACGTGGTAGCTCCTACCAAAGGCGCAAACACCGTACAAGTAACCACAAACAAGTGACTAGCTGGGGTCACGCCCGTCGACGTGGGTCCAACCGCCCCCAACCACGTGTGCACACACAGACCACGCGTCACTAGGTCTGGCCCTCTGACCGATTTTCCCCCGTAGCCGGACTCTGGCTACCGACGAGGGGCCTACGGTAACCGGTCCGCAAACCGCCTCAAAGGTGAGTGCCCGTACACCACTCCCAGGTGAGACCAGCACCTCGTACTGGTGCGCTACGACTAGTGGAGGGTCACTGAAGGAGTAGACTCTCAACTCAACGGAAAATAACGTCCGAATCCAACGACGTACGGGGACAACCCCGCGTACCGGCCCCGTCGCACGGTGACCACAGTCGGAGAAGAAACAGGACTCGCAGTCCACGGCCACACACGCACCGTGCGCGAGAGTCGAGAAAACTCGAGTGGCACTTAAGCCACTAGACTCTGGACAGTCCTCTAGACACACTACAGCCAACGGTCCTTGAGTCACAAGACTCGGGGTCAAGACCGTTGCACGCAACAGCACAAGGCCGTCGATCTAGCCCAATCTCTATGTCCAAAACCACGATATCACGAATACTGAGATAGCTCACAAGCCACCAAGACTGTTCCCTCAAGAAGGGAACGCAAGGGACCACGGCCACACGGAAAAACACAGAGGCACGATTCCCAGGGCAGCACACAAGCCGTCATGTCGATTTCCCATCTCGAAGCAAGCGGGAAACCTCCAGCCCCAGGCCGGACAACTGGACTCGCAGTCCAAGGCCAAACACGTGGCCCACACGGAAATCACCTTCCAAAGAAACTCACAATATGCGGGGGAGATCCCACCGCACACACACCGATACCCGGTGACTCGATCGAGCGTAACACGAAAGCCCAACACGCGAGAAGTCACCCGGACTCTCAACCCTATGGGCACGCTAAACGAGATAACACGGTCCTCCAGACACCCTCAAAACACGGACACAGAATCCCATGGGTGTCTGGCACTCACGAGACCGCAAGTCGACCACTGGGTCCCAACCGGGTCAACCAGGGATCCACACATCGCGGAGCAAGGCGGAAAACACAAAAACTCACCTCGGAACGACATAAAGCCTGACGGTCTAACCCTAGACCATCACATGGCTGTAACGGTCTAGACAGAACCGTCACATCAACCTGGCGGTCTAACGCAGGCCGTTACACGGCCCAAGGGAACGCAGAATGTAACGAGCCTGGCCTAGGGCGTTACACAAATGTAACGCGCTTGCCCCAGCGCGTTACACAGATGTAACGCGCCCGCCCTGGCGCGTTACACGCGCTGACCCCAAACAACGGTTGAAATGCCCCTGACGGCCCACCCCGGGTGCGTTACACGCATGTAACGGTCCGTCGGGGGCCGTTACACCCCCAGCCCTCAACTGGGTAACAGGGGATGTGACGCACCCACCCAGGCGCGTCACACGGCTGTGGCGGTCTATCGTGGGACCGTCACACCCACGAACGCCAAAGGGAATGTAACACCCCTGCCCAGGCGCGTTACACATGTAACGGTCACTGGAGTGACCGTCACACCCTCCCGAGAACGTTACGGCGGGAAACGACCCGAAAAACGTCTCACGCCCCCATACCTCCACGGGAGAGGGGGAAAACAAGGGGGAAGCCCCCAAATAGCCCCTAGCATGCATCTAAGGCCTCGGATCGGCCAAAAATGCCGTAAAACGAGATATCGGCCCACAAGCCCTAAAACATGGGTTTTGCCCAAAAACCCCGATTCCACCCGCTCGGCTCATCACGGCCTACGCAACTCGCGGGAAAAGAAGTGCACGAACTGGGGGTCCATCTCCCTACCTCCACCGAAGAAACGACGCGTTGTGGATGCCGATCCATGAAGAAATCGTCGCAAAACCCTCGCCGGCTCGCGATCGCGCCACCGAGCTTCCACGCGCCTCCTCCGCCTCGATCCTCACCTGTCCTCGCCCGCATCCTCGCCCGCGCCACCTCCACCTCGCCCCCGCCTTGCTCCGTCGGCCGCCGGAGAAGAGAGGGGAGAAAGAGGGCGTGAGAGAAGAGAGAGGGAGGGAAGAGAGAAATGAGAGGGGGAGAGAGAAAAGGGTTAGTATATATAGGAAAACCTGAAAATTATAGAAATTCAGAAAATTTTGAAAAATTACCTCTGTGATCCTCGGGAAGAGCACAACGCAGTGGTAACGTCCCGGAGTCGGAGAACGCCACGGTTTGTCCTGCAAAGAGTTCCGAAGGCACATCAGGGAAAAACACGTGTAAAGCACAAAATACACTCCAAGACCCACTAAAATAATCCGAAAAATATCCGAAAAATCCGGAGCATTACAGACCACTTCCTCAAAACACGATCTCAGCCGAGGACACGACTGGGAACACAAGTCGGACACCAAGCCACCGACTCTGACCAACACGTCCTCGACCATCGCCAGGCGACATCCTCAACAACTCCATCCGGGTCCAACACCGACGCCTGACATGGCTCCTAACACAGGAACAGGGTACTCATGCAGCGCACTAGCCAGCACATTCCCCAACACTCCATCCTGCCAGTGCCAAGAACCATAATACCTCGAGCAATGGCATGGCAACAACACGTTTCCCACCGAGGAACCAATCCTCCAATGCTCAATGCAAACTCAGGAATCCGTCCGTAGCAACCAACGCTACGATCCTGAACCAATGGGTCACAAGCCCACCACGCTTCCGATGCGCACTCTGATCAACGCGCATAGCCGAGAAAGTGAACACCGCCCAACCAGCACTCGTCCTTCTGGAACAGCGCCAGTACCCTCACATGACAAGGAATGGGCATGACTTCTCACAGGCAACCGCCTTGCCAAGACAAGGAGCACGTCTCGCACAGACTTCATGGCACTCAAGGCCAACCAATCCGGGCACCCAATGCAAGACGACGAACCTTAGCCCAACACAATCTCTCCAACCAAAGGGGAGACCAAACGCACTTCCGACCAACGGAAGAACTCCACGCTCGACCTGACCTCGAACCTCACGCATGCTGGAAACAGCACCATCCAGCACCAAGGAAAGCCATCGCTTCCATCAGGTCAGCGCCACCGACACACTCGTCGAGTGTCACATCAGACCACAATCACAGCATCTCTCGATGCACCACCGCTACAATTCCTCGAACTGCAACACACCACGCCAAGAGCCGCAACACGAGCCATAATCGACAATCGTCAACGCTCATCCTCGCGTCCCGAACTCGCCGTGGGGCCTTCACATCTCAAGCCAACTCCAGGGTGAACACAACCCAATCGCACACAAGAGCGCAAGAGCAAGACTTACTGGGACACCACAACCCAATCTTCCCTCAAAATCCACAAAACCATCAAGACCGACACGTCATTTCTGACGCCCCAGAGCACGACAAAGACATCAGGCTTGACGAAACAGCAGCTCACCGAGAAGATCCTCCGCTCACCCGAGCACACTTCTCGATCAGAACACCCGCTCTGCCACCTTAAACCACGACCTGAACACCTCAGGGGCTGGATAAACCTCAAGCTGGAGTGGCCAAAACTGACAGCAGCTCCCTCAGAGCACACTCACGGCCACTTAACCATGAAAAATCCTCTCCAGCCACCTGACCACGCTGTAGGTCCCTCAAACGTAGCACCGCAGCAACGCACCTACCGGCAACCTCTGCCCAACGCAGCACAACCAGGGCCACCACCAATGAGGGAGAAGGCTCTCGACCTCGATCCTTAGACCCCATGCTGGCACGAAAGCAGCGGACAACAACCACCTTCACAGCGCCGCACAGCGCACTCAAGCTCTCAAGCGAGAAACTGGGCGGAAAGCGAACACAAAACCCTAAGCCAGCTGCAGACTGTACTGGACCTTATGGACTCTGATCACTGTAATATTTCGAATTCCCATGTACGTCCACAACCACTGCTCTGATACCAGCTATAACGACCCGAGAATCCGACTACCGGGAAGGCCCGACAACCCGAGACTCGCACCGCCGCCCACGAGCCGAGAGGGATCGGAAGGGCTAAAAGGAGTGTGGAGGCACAAAAAAAATAGGAAATAAAGCAAGACAACCAACAACAACAAGCTGAAAGAAAGAGCAACTACAGCTACAACAGAGTCCAATCTAACAGAAAGTACAGTCCAAAGCAGTAAAACGTACCACATGTCAAGTGAACACTCCGCCCGGCAAGCTGGCAACTGAGAACCTCCGCTCCGCACCCTCGAACCTCGAGGAAGAACCGCCACACCTGAAAAGCAGGGAATGAGTCTCCAAGACAGAGACTCAGCAGGGATCCCGCGGAACCCCAACCCGAAACAACGGCGGTAGCGGAAAGGAAGGCTACAAGAGCAACCGCAACAGCAGGAACAGTAAGCCCGGTGGCCGGTCGAAACACGGCACTACAACTACTCCTACTGTACCAGAAACACACCCCGATCTCGCAGTCGAGGCTACCGAACTGCACTAGTACCGCTTACCGAAGTAAAAACCCACGGCAACCACGCCATAGAGGCTTGTCCCCCGGACACAGCCTACCTGGACACACTATCCAAGGTGCAACCCCGACCATCCGATCGCGGGTACCGCACAACAAGACGCAACCTCGGTAGAGCCACTAGCACTAGTCCCACGGCGTGAAAACCAACACATGCGCCACGGCGAAACAATCGAACTCAACGGTCAACACGACCGAAAACCCGAAGGTCGAAGTTATGAAAACTGACAGTCTGTCACTCCCAACTCGACATGAGTACCTCCCACTAGAAGCACAGTCGGTAGCATCCCCTGACGACTTACACCGCACCGCAGGTGAACTGCCTGACGTGGTAGCGCCTACCAAAGGCACAAACACCGCACAAGTAACCATAAACAAGTGACTAGCTGAGGTCACGCCCGTCGACGTGGGTCCAACCGCCCCCCACCACGTGTGCACACACAGACCGCGCATCCCTGGTCTGGCCCTCTGACCGGTTTTCCCCTCAGTCGGACTCGGGCTGCAAGACGTGGGGCCCGACGGCAACTGGTCCACAAACCGCCTCTAAGGGTAAGCCAGTACACCACTCCCTGGTGCGACCGGTACTGCATACTGGTAGGCTACGACTAGTGGAGGGTCACTGAAGGAGTAGACTCTCAAGTCAATGGAAAACAACGTCCGCATCCGATGACGTACGGGGACCACCCCACGTACCGGCCCCGTCGCACGGTGACCACAATCAGAGAAGAAACAGGACTCACAGTCCACGGGCCGCACGCTCGGCCACGCAGAAACGCCGAAACATGGTTCCCAAGGCAGCTCATAGGCCAGCGAAAGGTGGGAACCCTCCAGCCCTAGGCTGGGCAACTGGACTCGCAGTCCAAGGCCACACGCATGGCCCATGCGGAAAGCACAGAAGCATGATTCCCAGGGCAACGCACAAGCTGCCACGCCGGTAACTGGACTCACAGTCCAAGGCCAACCACATGGCCCACTCGGGAATCATCTTCCAGGAAAACTAACGGCATGCGGGGGAGACCCCACCGCACACCCACCGACACGCGGTGACTCGGTCTAACGTAACACGAAAGCCCGACACGCGAGAAGTCACCCGGACTCTCAAACCCATGGACACGCTAAACGAGGTAGCACGGTCCTCCCGACACCCTCAAAACACGGACACAGAATCCCACGGGTGTCTGGGACACTCACGAGACCGCAGGTCGACCACTGGGTCCCAACCGAGTCGACTGGGGATCCACACATCGCGGAACAAGGCGGAGAACACAAAAACTCGCCTCGGTGCAACACAACGCCTGACGGTCTAGCCCTAGACCGTCACAGGGCTGTAACGGTCTAGGCGGGACCGTCACATCCACCTGGCGGCCTAACGCAGGCCGTTACACGGCCCATAGGAACGCAGGATGTAACGCGCCTGCCCGGGTGCGTCACACGGATGTAACGCGCCCGCCCTGGCGCGTTACACGCGCTGACCCCCAACGGTCAGGAAGACAACGGTTGAAACGCCCATGACGGCCCACCTCGGGCGCGTTACACGCATATAACGGTCTATCGGGGGCCGTTACACCCCCAGCCCTCAGCTGGGTAACAGGGGATGTGACGCACCCACACAGGCACGTCACACGGCTGTGGCGGTCTATCGTGGGACCGTCACACCCACGAACGCCAAAGCCAAAAGCAAAGGGAATGTAACGCCCCTGCCCAGGCGCGTTACACACATGTAACGGTCACTGGAATGACCGTCACACCCTCCCGAGAACGTTACGGCGGGAAACCATCCAAAACACCGATCCACGCCCCGATCACCCCCGGGTGATGGGGAAACAAAGGGGAATCCATCCCCAAGCCCCTAGGCATGTATCTAAACCCCTGGATCGGTCAAAAACGTCGTAAAACGAGAGATCGGCCCACAAGCCCTAAAACATGGGTTTTGCCCAAAAAACCCCGATTCCACCCGCTCGGCTCACCACGGCCTACGAAACTCGCGGGAAAGGAAGTGCACGAGCTGGGGGTCCATCTCCCTACCTCCACCGAAGATTTCGCGCACCGTGGACGCCGATCCACGAAGAAACGCCTCCAAAACCCCGCCGGTGCCTTCACGCCCGCGAACCGGCTTCACTGCGCCCTCGAGCCTCGATCCTTGACCCATCCTCGCCGTCCTCCTTGCCCGCATCGCCCCGCCTCGGTCCGTCGGCCGCCGGAGAGGAGAGAGTGAGAGGAGAGAGTGGGAGAAGAGAGAGACGGTGAGAGTGAGAGTGAGAAATGAGAGGAAGAGAGAGAGTGGGGGTTTATATAGGAAAATCCGAAAAATTGGAAAAATTCCAAAAAAAATAGAAAAATACACCTCCTCGAACCTCGCGACGCGCTGATCACAACGTTACCACTCGCGCCCAGGTGAACGGCCCGGTTCACCCGCAACGAGATTCCGAAGGAATTTCCGAAACACACACCGGGAATCGGAAAACACACGCGGAAAAGCCGCGGAGCTCTTCCGGCTTCCGAAACGATTCCGGATCGCACCGATCTGAACACAAAAGATGTCCGAAACGAAATTTCGGACACAACGGAGTCGAATACTCCAAGAAACTAGATCCGGGACCCAAGAAAAAGGATCCAAAAAACCTGGGGCATTACATTGAGCCTCCTTTTCTCCTTAGTAGATAATCAACTGATAGTGCGGCGGCTATGCTGTAGTAGCTCGGCTCCTTATCTCCAAATGTCTCCTCATATAATGGGCCCACCGCGCAAAAGGCATGACCCTTCTTGGACAAATATTTGGCGCACTCACTACCCCTTGGCTCTTGATGTCCATAGCATTCATCAAGCATCCAGGTGCAAAGAGCAACAACTCCTTTGGTAAACGAACAGGGAGAGCATTAAGGAGACCTTCTATTGGAGTGGTACTGTAGCAAATCTCTTCTATAAGTCCCCTTGATAGATTCATAATATCAACCCATGGGGGTTTATCCTTTGGTGTGAAGAGCTCGAGCATGCTTGTTGATAAGACAGCCTGCCCTTTGCATGGAAATAAAAACGGTGTAGACTTGATGTTGAGGGCTTCTAGCAAGGGATGCCCTGACCTACCCTCGAGCATGGACTTTATCATCTCCTTAGTAGCAGAATGTGTCACGATGATATTAGAGGAGAACCCATTCTCTTGACTAGGTACTTGTACCATGACGGAATGAGGGGTAATGAGGGCTTCGAAGGTATCTTTACCGATGAGCAGTGTTACTTTGACAATCTTGACCTTGGGCCAGCATGGCATCAACTCTTAACATTCTTTCTTGGTGAGCATCGATGGAGACTTGATCTTTTCAAACTTGACTGGTATAAGAACATGAATCGACATCAAGCAGATAACGTCTTGAATTTTGAAAGGCAGAGCCGTGACCAAATTCTTCTTGCTCGGCTCTCGAGAGTCATTCTTTGCACGTGTGTTAAAAGAAGTACACCCACTCCGAGGGGAGGTGGAAGAAGGTGAGATAGAAGTGGTAGGCTCAATGGATGATGGCGTTTTAATGAAAGGCGTTGTTGGGAGGGTAGGTGGAAGTGGAGGTTCGAACATGGCGAGCTTCATCCTTTGCTCGGAAGCAGGCGGGGTTGGCTTGACTGTAAAAATAAGTGGACCCTGCTCAGGGTCAGCCACGAGTTTGGGTAAAGGGTTAAGTGGAGGATTAGGGATGGTTGGCTGCGGGATCACGGGGATAATGGAAGGGTTAGGTGGCGGCGATGGACGATTGATTGGTTGGGAAAGAGGAAAAGTGGTGGAAGGCTCAAAAGGCTTGGTGGAGGTTAACGGCATGGTAGTTGGAGGTATAATGGTACGAGGGTAAATGGCGATAGGTTTGGTATGGATGAATTGTCTACTTTTGGTGGAAGGAGAAGGTTTAAGGGGAGAAGGTTGTGTGAAAGGTTTGTGTATCGATGAGGGTTGTTGGAGTATCGACCCATCATTGAAACATCACGTGGTTTCAAAAATAGGGGTAAGGATGGTGGCACCATCCTGAGCAGGGGATTCTTGTGGTGGTGGTGGAAGAGGAGAGTGAAGGGACCTCAGAGTAGGTATATCTTAAAGAACTTCATCATGTGTCATCTCCAATTCTTCATAGTCAGATTCAAATGGACGTCGTGGCGGAGACGTATTGATGGGTGGTGGAGTGTGGTGGTATGAAAGGTTTTTTGGGTATGGATGTGGAAGCGATGGGCCAGATGAATGAACCTGATGGATGGCTGGTGGGCAGACGGCGTCCACTTGATCATTAAAATTTGGCGAATCATTTTGCTCACTCATATTCATGATGCCATTTTCACTTCTTCTCTCCTTCCAGTCTTTCTCCATCTTAGTTATTTACTTCATGAAAGTGTGGAGAGGATTGACTTGGGGAGAAGGAGGCCGCGAACTTGAGACCCTCTTCAATTGTTCTTCCATCTTAGTGATCTTATCAATAAGAACTTGTTGGAGGGGATCCGCTTGTGAAACATAGGGTTGGCCTTGGAACCTCAGAGGGGCTTGAAATGAAGGTTGTGACGCGTGGAGGGGCTGACCCATAAAAGAATCCAGTTGGACTGGGGTGCAAGGAACATATGGGCCTCGGGGCCACGAAGGAGGATGAATGGAAGAAGGTGGGTGATGGGCCACTCGAGAGGGAGTGGAAGGAGGATGAGAAGAAGAAGAAACTACACCCTCAACAACAGCCTTAAGGGCTTGGATTTGTTGAGAGGTGAGATGATCTAATGCATGTAGAACTTGGAAGACTTTCTCATCATGTGGAGGAGATGGTTCTAGGGGAGTAGCGGCTCACGATCGATGTGAGAGATCATGAAATCAAGAATTGCCCACGGGGATGAGAATTAGGATGGAATCCCTTATGATAGTTATGATGAGAACCATAGATTTGAGGGTTATAAGATGTGCTAGGTTGATCATCCTCATGATTATGTATATGATTAGACATGTTAATTTGGTCACCAAAGTGAAACATTATGCAAGGCAAACGATATTCAATCAAAGCAACTTGCAGGGATATCAAACAAGTGGATGACGACGCTTGATTTTATTTATCCCTTGATATGAATTAAATGATTTTTAACAAAATTTTCATAGTTCACTCAAGGTAAGAACCTAGTTTCAATATAGTTTAACTTCGGTGTCAACTAGGTTGATTCTCACCACGTTTAGACCAACTAAACCCGGGGAACTTCAAAGGTACAACATGTCCAGTGATCAAAGAGGGAATCCTTCGATGTCGGAGACTTATGGAGGCCTTGATTAAAAAAATTCCAATCCAATGAGAGGAGTTCTCAATTGGAGGGTCCTTCCTTCCCCAAGAGAGGGTATAATTTCCTAAAAGTGTAAGAGAGGAGGTCTCCCAAACCAAATGCCCTAAGTGCACCAAGATGCATGCAAATTCTAAGTTAAACCTAGAAGATGATAGGAAGAATAATATGGCAAAATGAATGTAGAACATTATACAAGAAGTGTACAAGATGCAACGAGAGAAGATGATAAGTAGAAATCCAATGAATGATATGACAAAAGAGCTCTCGAGTGGGGACTTACATGAACGCGATGTCCCCAGGGAGCGCGAGATTATCACAGTCAGGATCCTAACTGCGTCATGGAGAACTAAAAATGATGAAAAAATGAAACGAAAAAACACACGAGAACGGAAGAAAATGACGATGGATAGGGAGATGATGAACGTAATTTTAATAAGGGCCGCGTTTACAGACGTGATCCTCGTATAGGTCGCGATCAAGACAGAGAGGAGAAAATGAACACTGCTAAAAGAAAATCATACACACATGTGGAATCAACTAATAGGCATGCAGACATAAGAACAAACGTGATGGGCATAAAGTGTCCCACTGTGATCGCCAAAAGATGTAGATCGCAAAATCGACCACTGTGGGGATGGATTTTATTTGGCTTATATTTATTTGGGATTTTATTTTTTAGCGTAGGGCGTGCCAGTCACATGTGTGACGTAATTATTGTGCTCTCGATCTGACTTGGTCAGGCGAATGTGAAGTCCATGTCGGGACCGGAAGTCCGTCATACCATAAATGATGTGACGTTAATTACATCCTCCAGGAAGGAGGAAAATCCGTGATTAATTGCCAAGATAACGAACCACCGGGGCTGAAACAGATACGAAAATGTAAGCAAATTAAAGGGCAAGATCTACACACACATTCAAGCATGTAATGCAATCGTATTTATTAACTCGACCCCCGGTACACGGCGGAAAACATGGGTCCGAAGACCACCATCACGCGTAGTGAGAGCTTTCAATTAGACCTAATATGATTTTTCGCAAATCACCCTTTGATATACCGGGAGGTCGAAACAACGACAGGCACACCAAAGATGATAAACGTGTATATCCATGTATATGTATATAAGTATAGATGCATGAGTAAGTGTGGAGACAACAGACCCCAAAAAGGGAAATATTATTGTAATTCTCACCATTATCATTACTCATTCGCAGGATGACCATGAGTCAAGCACGATGAAGGGATAGACCCTTAGCCGGAAGGGAGGCAATTAACAAGAGGATTGACGACAACACTCAACTCCTAAGTGGAAAGCTAAAAAATGGGAAGCAGACCGAAGTAGGGAGTCGACTCCTCAGACTGAGAGTCGACTCTGGGGGAGGTACGGTAATGAAAGGGAACATAGAAGTGAGAGAGGCTACTAAACTGATGTAGGGGTATGATTGAAGCTCTAATCCGGCGTGGGAAGTGGAGAGAGGGTGATAATCCGGTGCGGGGGTATGATTGAAGTTCTAATCCAGTGCGGGGTAGAAGGGAGTTTAATCTGGCAAGGGGCATGAAGGGCACGCCGGATTAAGCTTCACGCCGTTTCAAGGGGATTGAGGAATTTTGGGGTTTGAGAGAGGGGCTAACCCGGCGGGCCGGTTTGGGCGCCGGATTAGGCCACACCGAATTAGGAGATGGGTTCTTCTGAAAGCTATTAGAACGGAGCAAGCTAAGACATTCTTCTGTCAGAATTATGTGGCTCATTCAAACCTGTTAATCATCAGATTTTTATTAGGGCAAAAGTTGACTGATTCAGCTCTGTGTGAGGTTCATACTCAAGCACAAATTGTCCCAGTTCGAGGCAGATCAGTAGACCAAGTGTTTGTTGACAGAGTTATGAAAAATACATTAACTATCATGGGTAGCTTGATTGTTCATTAATCATCAGCAAGATTAGCATACAAGTTTGAGAGTAAAATTGGGCAGCATCTCCCCATATCCCGAAGGGTTACAGGGGAAAAGTGGAGGCTCACCCACCGGGTTCCCGGAGTAAGCTCCTAAATGCCGGGAGGCCAACACGGCGACCGGCGAACCCAAACAGATGGAAACCCTGAGGGCCAGCCTACGAGGGGCACCGATGCTCTGTGGGTTATCAAAAGATTCAAGGGACAGCTCGGACGGGACGGAGACCCCGAGGGCTAGCCTACGAGGGGTTCCATGGACCCACAAGCCACCATAATCCCAGATAGGGGACGTGGGTTTTATTTAAAGTTGGATCAAGAGATCCATTTATATTCACCCTCACTGACCCGTTGGGCTCCACGCCATGGGGAGGCGGGACCCTGTGGCCTCTGGACAGTTTAGAGGAAAATTAGCGATAGGAACGTTTGATAGGGAATGTCCCCTCCCCCCCCCCCCCCCCGGGCTGGCAAATCAATATTATTGTAGGAAGCATGGTACTCACAGTGGCACCCTCATATCACCCATATAGCAGGAGAGGGGGGTAAACATGTCATATGGACGAACCCTCACCAAATCCCTCTCAAGGTGGAGAAACGCAGTGATCGACCATTCAATCATCAAGAAACCGATGATAAATTGGGCGCAGAGAAGTTGATCGATCAGCATTTAGGGGGTTAATTATAAACGCATAGGCTGTGGTGCTTACAGAGAGGGACAGCATGCAAGCATGGTTGTAAGAGGCAAATGGTCAAACAGTTAATAAGTACCATATATGAATATACTTATGATATTTAAACACATGATACTCGAACTGTGGGAGCGGCCATACTTCGCCCAGCCCATGGTCATGAGCGGGGAGTGATGAAGGAGCCAGCTCCAGTGTCGAGCAGAGAAGCATATACGACCCTGAGGGATGGGGTAAATGCAGACTATTCGATGCGATCGACCCATCGAAGAGAACCCCGGGGAGGGGGATAATGTTAATGTAGCCCTTGGATAGCCCAGGGCGAGTTTTATGTCAAAGGAGAAAACCAAACGCCAACGCACAGATAGTATAGAGAGAAGTGTAGCAGAGAGGAAGGAAACAATAAGATGCACAGAGATCCTCACACCCAAAATACCATTAAATTGCAGAAGAAGGGCTAAGACAACACACACATGAGCACGGCCTGGCGTTGTCGCTCAAAGACCAGCGATCATACATCAGGACCCCTGAAGCAGGAGGCAGGGAAGCAAAAAGAAAATAGAATACGTCGAGAAGAAATCAAAATAGGGGAATAGGGACCCTGGGCTCATATCATCACCCGCATGCATTACAGACTGCAATAGATTGAAGGAAGGGGGGATGGGGAAATGCTCGGAGCCTGTGACGAAACCCACCTCTGCTTCGTGGGATCAAAACATAGTATCGGAAAAGGCCCCCTCTCTTCTCTCTTTGGGCCTCTCTTCTGTAGAAGGCCGTCAGACGATCGCCTTGGAGACTCGCTGCTCTAGTATGTTTTCTTCTTCCCCAATCCTCTCTCCCTCTTTTCAGCGAATTAAAGCCTATTTATAGAAGAGTAACCTTCTATGGCTAATACGGCGTGCTGATGGGTGCGTCGGAATCAGGTCAGGAGAAGCCTCTTTGTGCGTCGGAATGGACGCCACCGGGTTAAGATATTGCACGCCGGTTTAACCGGTGCCGGATTAGTATTGAGCGCGTCGTTTTAAGCCCCACTCATTGTCGTTTGTTCGGGTCGGGTTCATTTGTGGGTCCTGGAATGGCTCCAGGGACTATTCTGAACCCCCAACTTACCCTGGCCTTGCTTGGCCAACACAAGAGATATCGTGGAGACCTTCGAGCTACCGCTCGACCGCTTCCGGCGCTAGCCGTGCTCTTAATTCAGCCATATTGGGTTTTTCGCTGACATGACCTTCGGCACTGTGATCCGTGCTACCAGACCTACTATGTGCATATGCGCGGCATTCTCATCGAGTGGGTCATCACTCGGAGTACTTTCACCCTGACTGGGTAGCTTTTCGGCCACTTACGGACCTTTCTGGTAAGAAGATGTATCCGAGTAGGGACACTCGGTTTTTCCACTGACATGGCCTTTGGCACCTTGTTCTGAGGAATCAGGGATGTTTCTTCACCTCGGGAGGGTTTCTTATCAGGTGGCGGAACACCAGGTATATTCTCGTCTTGGTCAGACGAAGTATGGGGTTTTTTAGGCACGACCGAGTTGATGCCGGTTTGTTGAGTTTGTTGATTTTGGCAGGCCGTACTGCATTATCGATTTATCGTATACTTCTTCCGAACATCCCAAGGTGATGAGTTGCGGAGTCTCTGATACTCTTGTCAGGTAGCCTGAGGCTTCAGTAGTCCGAGAGGACCCTTCTTTGTTGATTTTCTTCGACTTTTGCCCATCAGCAGGCCACATCCTTTCGTCGTTCAGGCCTGCTTGCCATCTGATTATATTTCAGATGTCAACAACTACCCCAAAATAATGGTAAATGAATGTGTCAAGAATGATAATGAATAGCAATAATGATAAAGAAAGATAAGAGGGGTGGGGTGCATGCGATAAAAATAGATAAATAAGATCTGTGATCACCACCAAAGCCTATAACGTGCCAAATAGAATAAGACTAAAGAGGAGGGGCACGCTACTTGTCTCGAAAAAACGTGCCTTCCTGATGTAGAGATCTAGGGTTCCCGGTAGGGTTACCGAGGTTTCACCCATAGATAGTGTAGGGTTCACGATGGCGTGATCGTGATTGTACCCTCAGATCGCGTGGTCTATGTAAAGACGAGCCTTCATTACAGGGATGTCGTGATTTTCCTTCAGTAGTGTAACCGTGGTTTTACGGTGGTTCGGCGGTCCCGACTGCAAGATCGGGGTTTCCTTTCTATTTCGATAGGAGTAGCTTAGATAGCTGTGTTTCCGCCGCCTTCTCCCCCTTACTATTGCAACTATTGTTATTGTTGTTTTTGTTGCTGTTTACCGCCGTTGTTTTGTGGCGGGGATCTACGGGACCCCTACTGAGCCAATGAGATGACGCACACCCCTTTCTTTTCAGGTGTTGCTGTTCCTCCTCGAGGTTCGAAGGTGCAGCACTGAGGTTCGTAGTTGCCAGCTCGCCAGAGCCAAGGGCGTACCACACACTTGACTACGTTTCTTTCCCTATAGACTGTACTTGTTGGACTAGACTCTATAGTTAGATTAGTAATTGAAAATGTAATTTAATTTACTTTTATTTAAGCAGTTAATCATATAGTTGTTTCCTACATTATTTTAAATTTTAATGTACCTCAACACACCTAATAACCCATTCGAGCCTTCCGGCTCGTAGGTGGTGGGCTAGGATTCAAATGAAATCCGGTATTTCCCGATATCCGGATTTTGGGTCGTTACATAAACTGCCGAGACTAAGGCCTACAATTGCCTGCACCTAAAGCCATGTTAGGGGGTTTTAATTGCATGGTCGAGCATGCCTAGGGGTCGTGTTGTGCCCCCCACGTCCTAATGGGGATTGCCAGGTGGGACATACTAGGGTAAGTGGGTGTAGAACGAGTTGACGTACGAGGTTAGGAGTAGATCGTGGATGGTATTAGACTACATATGATTTGTCCGTATACACGTGATCAACTGACATCAGTTCCACCATTAATGCGATTGAAATTTTATGTTGGGTGATAAGCACTAGATGCGATTGAAGAATTTTTGGCGTCTAGGCCTGCGTCGGGCTCACCTTCAGGTAAGCTTCCGAACTTCACAATCTATTTGTGTCCATGTGGTATTGCTGTCTGACTCCACCACCCTTTAAATTTTTAGGTGATATTTTGGGGTGTTCTCGGATGGGCATTCTCGGGGAGGAGATTATAGCGGCCCCTGTGATGCGCCCAACTATTGATAGCCCTTCATCCCCCATCCCTGCCAGTAGAAGTGAGAAGGAGATCCTCATTGGTTGCCCAGTAATCATTTCGCTTTTGTCACTTCTCATATTGAGGTTTGTTTAATTGAGGCAACATTCATTTTGACAGGGGATATAGTGCCAATGGCGGAACTGTAGACTCTCCTTGCCACCCCACCCGTGCCTCGAGTGAGTAAATGCATAGTCTTGAGGGCAAGGAAGCCTTTAGGCCTTTGCCCGGTGACGAAGCAGGTTGCCACAGAGCCCCAGAGAGACTTGACCAAGGTAACTCCCAAGGAGACCGCTCCTGAAAGTTCATTGTCAAGTAAGAAAGTCGACTACTATTACTCTTCAGACATCGAATCCTATGACAAGGGAGAGTTTCAAATGCAGAGGCCCATTACTGTGGCTAGAGGCAAAGAAATCCCAGGGGCTATCAAGGTAACGCCCGGCTCACATGACATGAAAGACACCTTACGCGAGGCCGACCTATTTGATGACGATGCACCAATATCAGAGCTACCGCGTGCTCACCATCTCCTCCACCACTTCAAGCTTGAGCATGTTTGAGCTTGATGTAAGTATTGACACATCTGATGCCTGCTTGGTTGATTGTGTGACGTTTTTTGACCATTGCTTTCGTTTTGTGTGCACAGTTGCCAACCACTTTGGGGGCTATTCTCGTGTTGTAGGGTGCCACCTATAGCATTGAAGCCTCAGCTTTCATAGGCCCTATGCCAGAACCGAGCCTGCTCCCTATTGTGGGGACACCCATAGGGGCCCCACTATTCATTCTGAGGCCTATTATATTTGGTCTGCCTTTAGTGCTGCACCCACTGCCCTGGTGCTTAGACACGTCGTTGGATGCTCAGATCTTGAGAGATATACTGGAGTGAGTCCTGCCACCCTCTCTGGCGCATGAGCCACAACTGGACGTGGGTCATTTGGGAGGAGCTTCAATGTCTGCATTCATGGCTTCCTCCCCGTCTCTTGAAGTATCCGCCCCAGCTCCCATGTAACATATAGTAGCACCCAACTCAACATCGACGGCCATAGTAGTACATGGCGCCCCTATTGAACGTGATGCACCAAGCAGCCCTGTTCTGAACCTCCCGTCTTCCTTGACCATGGTAGATGCGGAGATTTGGGCGGCCGTGGATAGTAGCGTCAAGCTTAACTTCCCTTTCGTGCCTTCAGTCGATCTCACCGCTTCTGATCTTCCGGTGAAACAGAGCTTGGCTTTACTCAAGTCGATGGTGTCATCCGACCCACAACTTACCTTTCAAGGCTTGAAGGCATTGGTAGAAAAGATGACAAAGCTACTCCAGATGATGGCTGCCCTCTGGATGAATGGTCACGGCGAGTGCTTCTGTTACTAAAATATGTAAACCGTCACGAGTTCCTTGGAAACCAACTGCCCAATTATCTTGTTGCGATCCGCATGCAGGCACTTGAATATCAGCAAACTTTAAAGCTTATAGAAGATGAGGTGGCCCGGTGCTAGAAAGTTATAGAAGATCGTAGCAGCCGCGCCACCTTTCTAGAGGGTCGGGTAGAGGAGCTGGAAGCAGAGCCTGCCTCGATTCAAGTCGAGCTTCGGGATATTGAAACAACTCAAATAGAGGACATGGACAGGATCTCTATTGCTGAAGGGGAAGCAACTTCTTTGAGGTCTGAGCTGGGCCGCCTTCAAGCACAGGAAGAGTAGTTGGGAGAAATGGTGAGTTTTTCTTTTATTGGCATCCTCCCTCTTGAGGAAATATTCTGTGGGATGTGTTGAGTCCCCAGCTACTTGTGTACCCTTTTTTTCTTTCTTTTTTCTTTCAATCATTGTAAGGTAGGGGTATGCCCCACAGGTCATGTACTAAAATTCTATCAAAGATGGCCCACATTTTAAATGTGAAAATTCTTTATGCCCCTTTCTTTATGTTTGAATGCTTTCATTCGCAGCCATCATCATGTGACTGTAGGAAGTAGTCCTTTTACTGAATCATTTATTGGAAAATGGTTTATTTGGTACTAGGAAGGTGTAGACACGCCAGATTTGACATTATGTTGGGTAAATTTCATGTTACAATATAATGCCCTAAGTGCACTTCATCTGGTTTAATAAATATGCTTTTCTCATTTTCCATGATTTTTCAGGAACTCGCGACTTAGTCATGGTCGTTTCTTTATAAAACACGCCCCTTGTCAGGTCGCTTATTAGTAAATAGCGCCTGAGTCTCAGGCGTTTTTAATGAGCCTTACGAATCCCGCTGAAAATCAATTTATGTAATAAACGCCTTTGTTTAGGACGCGAATTGTTAGGCATGCCCGTCCCTTGGGCGCGTGTCATATTTTTAAATATGGGAAGTCTGAATTTTCAAACCCAATAAGCGGCTGACCCTGGGGCGCTGTTTGTGAATAGCAGCCGTGTCATGGTCGCTATTTCAGTTTCGTGTTCGATTTGCTTTTTACTTTCCCAGATTGAGTATTGCTATTGTTTAATACCCTTTTCACCTTTGGAAGAGGGTCTTAGGCCTTTCCTCGCTTCGATCTCACCACAACCCCTATAAATACCCCTTGCATGCCCCTTCGCGCGAGAGAGAGCTTAGAGAGAACCCGAAGGAAAAGACTGAAAGAAGGCACTTTGCTGCAGCACGTTTCATCCTTGCTCTCGTTGTTCAAGGGTGTTTCTCTCGGTCCTGCTCACAAGAGCAGAAGACAGAGTCTTCTTTTTTTCTTTCTTCTTCTTAGTCACTCAGATCACACACTCTCATCTTCTTCATCATAATGATTTATCATGTTGGATTCATATTAGCTCAATTAGATATCTTTACATCATCTTAGTAATTAGTTCTTTCACTCTCATATTACCTCCATCCTACACTCCTCTTAGGGGGTTTTAAAAAAAAACAAAAGGTAATCAACAATAAAAACCCACTTCATCGGTCGGCCGATTGAAGGAGGAAGAAAAGAACCCGATATCTCCCACTCACTAGGTATTTTATGCGATCACATTCTCCTATTTTTGAGGGCATCCATACTCTCTGGCGATCACTCTTCCTTTAGAGCATCACATGCTCTCTTTCTTAATCTTCACATGAATTGAATTTCCCTTTTTCAAAACATGTCTATTTGACACGTTCCACAAATTGGCGATCACGGTGGGACACTTTATGTCTTTATTTTGATTACCACTCCCTTTGGCACCCACGCGTGCCCCTCCTTTTGGCACCCACGTGTGCCCCTCCTCTTGGCACCTTCGTGTGCCCCTCCCTTTGGTACCCGCTCGTACCCCTCCTTTTGTGCTCCACGTAGCACCCTCCTCTTCTGCACCACGTGCGATTAACCACCGGATTAGCTATTTTGGGAACCATCTATAGCATGTTTTGAGGGAAGGATCAACTCTCTGTCGTTTCACTGATACTGCGACTACTACCCAGTCGTCATTTCTCAATACGCGCCCAGCTCCAGGGCGCTGTTTCATTTTTTTTCTTTATTATTACTATCTCTGCTGTCGCATATTGCGCCTCTGTTAGAGTCGCCATTTCTGGTTCATGCCCAACACCAGGGCGTGTTTCACTCATTTTGCACACTATTTTGTGAGCTGCTCCTCTGCCAAGGGCGTTGTTCACATTTATAGCGCCGCATCCGCAGGCGCGAGGACACTGTTCTCTGCTGGTCGCGCCCTGCTCTCAGACGTTTTCTCTGCTACGCGGCTGTCACACAGTCGCCCTTTATGATATAGCGCCCCTGAAAAGGACGCCTTTTATCTGTGTGTTAACCAAATTGCTTTCCAAGTTTGCTGCCATTATATTCTGACTGTTGATTACCTGCATATCTGCATTTGAGCATACGGTTGAGAGACCTCCCCTCTCTACACCCATAGGATATTCTCACACTTTCTTGGGAAAGGAACGACCCTCCATTGAGAATTCCGTCTCTTTAGATCGGGAATTCCTTAACCAAGGCCTCCGTAAGTCCTCGCACCTGTGGATTCCCTCACGGACGCTAGGCTGGTTGTACCTTTGAAGTACCCAGAAGTTAGATATCCCTTTGCGTTGGTGAGAAGAGAAAGGAAGAACCTAGTTTAACATGGAGTACTCCCAAATTGAAACTAGGATCTCCCTTGAATCAAGAGTTGAACATTTTATCAAAAATCCATTTGTTAAACGCAAGAGAACCTTAAAAATTTCCTAATCATCACAACTTGTTTGACGGTTTATTCTGATCATTTACTTGGAGTGCCTACTCTTTGATTATATTTTGTGTACGGCATTGCTTTCTTATTGTAATTATGAGACTTCGATCAGGTAAAATTGTTCAAATGGCCGATCAAGAGTACTCTTATGATTATGAGGATGATCAATTTGACCAAGTCCAGGAGGTCCCCCCTAATGAGTTTGTCCAAGGCTTCACTCAATCCGAGGGGAACTACCCCGCTTCTCATCCTCAAATTTACATGGTGGACGCCACCAATCAGGGAACTGATTGCCCTTCTCAAGCTCAACCCATCACGCAAACCACTTCTGGGAACACCTCTTCATCTATTAACGTCAATGACCTCATCAGGGCTCTATCACAATTAGATGAGACTCAATGCCAGGCGATACAAGCTACCCTTAAGGGGAAGTCAGTCCCTTCCTCTTATTCTAATCCCACTCAGGCCACAGGAGGCCTCTGGATTCATACCACCAACGATCGGGCGGTCTCTAAAAGGGTCCCATCCCGTCCAAGGACCCCCGTCATGACTACGCCAGCTCACTTGGCAAGTCATTCCGTGGCTAGGCCACAATCAACCCCACCTCCCCAGCCTTCAAAACGACCTATGCCAGATCCTCTCTCCAAACGACCGGCCCCGATCGAGTCAAATACAAGCATGATGCTGCTCCAAAAGATTGCTGGTATGGAAGAACAAATCAGGAAGATGTCAGTTTCTAAAGACCCACCAGAAGTTGCCGTACCCGTCATGCTGCCTTTTCACTTGCCACCCTCAGAGATGCCAACCTTCCGCAGGTATAATGGAACAGGCAACCCGTTCATTCACTTGCTTTCAATACGAAACGTCCTTTTGGCAAAATAATAAAGCTTCGTTGGCCTATCTGTTCAGAAGGTCCCTGGATGGTCCAGCTTTGGAGTGGTTCTACTCATTAGAACCGACCGAGGCCGGAGACTTTGATGTGGTGAAGAGAAAGTTTTTGCAAAAGTATCGGGACCGTGTTGGCCCATCTTTGTCGGTTACTGATCTT
Source organism: Amorphophallus konjac (assembly GCA_022559845.1). Taxonomy (NCBI): domain Eukaryota; kingdom Viridiplantae; phylum Streptophyta; class Magnoliopsida; order Alismatales; family Araceae; genus Amorphophallus; species Amorphophallus konjac. The sequence goes on from CM040117.1 coordinate 27,905,930, forward strand.
GTTGCTGAGAAAATGAGGTACGATGAGGACTTTGTACAGTTTGTTGATAGATGGAGGGTTATGGCAGAGAAACTAAAAGATACATTGTTGGAGCCAGAACAAGTAAAGATGATAATCTCTAACTCAACCCCACAGTTCCGACACATTTTGGCCATGAACAAACTTAGTACAATGGAGGAACTATATGAACGAGTCCGGTACATTCAGACACAGATGAAGGATTCGCCTATAATAGGCATGTTCGAACCAAGGCCGAGGATCATAAGAAAGAATAGCAATACAAACCCCAATGGTGCCACCACCGAAGGGACTGTAACAAACGAGCAGGTAGGAGCCGTTGGCCACCCCGCATCCTTCCGCAATCCATCCAACCCCAGACCTTTGCAACCATTGTAGCAACAACATTCTTTTCTCCCTCAAGCCCCACCTCAACAAAACAACCCCATACAACCTTTTCGACCTCCACCTCCTCCACCAAACCAGAATGTGCCGCATAACCCCCCTGCTCCTCAGCACTACCATAACGTACCCCCACCAGCCAACTATGATTCTCAGCAACCTAGAAGGCCCATGGGCCCTAAGAGAGCCGAATATCCACCATTGCCAAAAAGCCTTCCAGATATTTTTAATGCTCTCATGGCCGCCAATCTGCTTGTCTTACCAAAAGAAAGAACGGCCTGGCCGCAACATGTTGATACCTCCCGATATTGTGTTTTCCATAGACAACCGGGTCATAGTATAACCCACTGCTTTCACTTCAAAGATTACATATATGATTTGAATGACCAAGGAAGTATAGACTGGGATGAGATGAGAAAAGTCGTGGCATCAATGAAAGCACGAAGGCCTCCCCGTCAGCAGCAAGATCTATAGCCGCAACAGCAAGGTCAGCAGCAACAGCAGGCTCCTGCACCCCAGCCGCATATGGGGATTGTTAATAATCCGCTACCGGAACACCCGGTTCAAAATTAACAAGTAAACCCTGTCACCTCAATCCATGAAGTGGAGAGAGGGCAGGGCTGGCATGAAGAGCGTGCCTCTGTCGGGGCCGTTAACCAAAACTCCAGTCAATCACCACCACCATTGTTAAGAAGGCTCCAACCTATATCATCCTCCCAACTGCCACGTCCCCTTATACGTTCCACCACTCCAGGGTCACTTAACCCTAACCCTACTCATTCACGGCCTCTTCTTATACGCCAACCCACAAATTCTCCCTCACCTCAAAACACCCCACCAAATAGGCCCCTCCTTATCCGCCCTCCGCAGGCGACCGTTTCTCCTCCGGTTCCACCACAACCTACCCTGTCTACCACCATCATGCTTCCAAGGCCCCTCCTTGTCACCCGGCCTCCACCTCCACCTTCCAATAACCCTCAGCCGGCAAGGCCCCTTACAAGAACCCCTCATTCTACCAATCCTGCCCCGGCATCCAACACACCTTCCACCGTTCCCTCTACCTCCTCACCTACTTCAGGCCCGACAGAGGCGCCAAAGACAATGGTGCTCCGCAGTGGATGAATGTTCCATCGAGTGTTTCCCCAGCGGGAGCTGGAGTCGGTACAAGACCAAGGAGAGCAGGAACAAGAGTCTGCACCGGGCACAGAGTATGATTTATTAAAGCATCTAGACAGAACACCGGCCCGGATCTCTATCCTGGAATTGATCAAAAGATCTACTACACATCAGTTAGCCCTGAAGCAATATCTGCAAAAGGTAATGGTAAATGAAGATATTTCAGTCGAACATGTCACTACAGTTTTAAGTCCAGCAAGCAATCAACCGGCCATCATTTTTATGAACATGAATTGGCTCCACAACAGGCCAGGAAATATGCACTATGCATTACTGTTGACATTAACAAGGTGGCCATAAAATAATGTTTGGTTGATACCGGGGCTTCCATTAATGTTTTGCCACCAAGTACCTTGAAAATGTGTGGCATTCCAGAAAGTCAGATCCGGCCGTCTACAATTACTGTCACAGCTTATGACAACACCAAGAAGCCGCCTCTAAGGATGATCACTTTAAAGATTGGTTTGGGTCCAGTTTCAGTCACAGTGGATTTCCACATTCTAGACATGGACCCGACATTCAACGACATCCTGGGCCGTCCTTACATTCAGGAACTTGATGTCGTGCCCTCCACGAACCATCAATGCATAAAATTTCCACACAAAGGGCGCATTATCAAAGTTACCAGCATGCCTATTTTGCCAATGGACGACATACATTCGGCTACCTCAGTTCCTTCAATGTGGCCGGCTAATAGGCCTATATTATCAATTTTGGATGTTGCCGATCCGTGGCAAGACTCGGCAAGGCCGTCTTCTTCAACCCCTCCTGCTGTTCAGATATCACCACTGCCATCCAAAGGCAAAAAGAAAAAGAGTTTGATAAACACACCTGGGTGGAACATTTTGATGAAGATGGGCTATCAATCCGGTAAGGGACTGGGAGCCAATCTCCAGGGTAGGGTAAGGCCCATTACAAGTTGCAAGATGATCCCTCGAGGCGGTTTGGGATATAAAGGGCCAAGTAAAGAAGAGCTTGACGAAGCCGGTGACAAGCCATGGGCGGTTATGACCTCCACTCTCAAAACCAACAGGAGGCCGCTCACAAGGTCTTTATATCCTCACTTTGTAAAAGGGCCTGTCCAACGGAATAATAATGAGCAAACTACAATAATTACCTCTGTGTTAGATCATCAAGATGTGCATGCATGAGAATTTGCTCGTCACTTGGCCCCGCTTGCCACTTATAAGGCTTTGGAGTCACTGAGGCCATATAAAAGAAAAAAGATGGATGACCCCGAATGTGACTGGTACAGATGGTTCGACATGAACGATATCACCATTGCTTTGAGTTGTTTGTTTATGCCAACTAACCCGGAATGGCCGCCACTGATTCATGAATTAATTGAAAAGCCGGCGTTGATCACTAATAAGAGGCAGCTCCTAAGCAACTATACAGATACTGGAGAGCCGGATGTGCCGTATGAAGAAGGCTTCAGTGTGGATAGGCTGTGGGCCGGCCTCTTTTCTCTCAAGTCCATTCATTTGATAAACAGTTTTGTTCAGGTATCCCTAGACCGCCCGCGGTCTTGATAACTTTTTCTCCAGAATCATTTCAAACTCCTTCTCCAATTCCTCCTTTGCTCCTCGAGCAATCTCTAAACTCTCCATCACGCCCCCACCTGGGCAATCATTTATCCGATCTTTTTCAAACCTGTCAATTTCAACACCGCCTCCTATTCTTCCCTCTCATTGCCTTCTTCTTGAAAATGAAAATGAAAACGAAAAAAAAATGCCAAAATTCTAATTTTCCAATCCTCCATCTCCATTGAGGAGACCTCCTATCTTCTTTCTGAGTGTGTCCCGACCCAGGGGCCGCTCTTCCAGGGTTCATTAGTGGACCTTCTCTACCCCTCCGGTGAGGGGTCTTCATTTGTATCCTCTTCTGTACCCACCTTTTCCTCTCCTCCTTCATCTTCGTCAAATTCTAGTGATCAGGCTAGTTGCTCTTACTCTTCTAGTTCTAAGAGTCCAGGGGTAGCTACTAGAAAATCCAGGGGTAAGCAGATTCCCCGTAGATTTCTTAGAGAGCTAGCTGTCAGGTGCCAGACTTGTTTAGCCATTCCCGAATTTGTAGAGAATCCGATTATCCTGCCAGAAATAGAATATGAAGATACATATACTTTTAATGAAGGTTTTGGTGTTTATGAAATAATGAATGATGAAGACCCTATGGAAGAGGGGGATGAAGATTACGAAGAATATGAGGATGAGGCTGACGCCTTTGCTAGTGGCATACGAAGATTCGATGAGCCGTCAGCCTCAGTAGAAGAGCCTACCAAAGAAATAAATCTGGGTACTGGGGAAGACCCTAGGATTGTCCTCATTAGCAAAAACTTGCCGCCCTCCAAAGAAGAGACGCTCATTCAAGTTCTTCAAGAATACAAGGACACATTCGCATGGAGTTATGAAGACATGCCGGGACTAGACCATGCACTTGTTGAACATCGACCTACACTTAAGCCAGGGTCCATTCCGGTCAAACAACGGTTGAGACGTTTCCACCCTAATATGGCATTAAAAATGAAAGAGGAGGTTGATAAGCTCCATAAGGCTAGATTCGTTAGAGTCGTCCTCTATCCTAATTGGGTGGCGAACATCATCCCGGTTATAAAGAAAGATGGAAAGGTTCGGATTTGCATAGACTTCCGGGACCTCAACCGTGCATGTCCTAAAGATGACTTTCCCCTCCCTCACATTGATGTACTAATTGACAATACGGCAGGATATGAGACTCTCTCCTTCATGGATGGCTTTTCGGGTTATAATCAGATTCGTTTGGCAGAAGAAGATCAAGAAAAGTCATCATTCACTACACCGTGGGGTACCTACTGCTATGTGGTCATGCCCTTCGGACTTAAGAATGCTGGGGCCACCTATCAAAGGGACATGATGGCTATTTTTCATGATATGATCCACATTTATATAGAGGTGTATGTCGACGACCTGGTGGTAAAATCAAGAACAAGGATTGAGCATCCTGGGGTTCTAGCCAGGGTCTTGCAGAGATCACGAGAATATAAGCTCAAGATGAACCCCAAGAAATGCGTATTTGGCGTTTCATCAGGGAAGCTGCTTGGATTCATCGTCAGTAAGAGGGGTATTGAGATTGAACCCAACAAGGCGAAGGCCATAAGGGATATGCCTCCTCCCAGGAATTTAAAGGAAGTTCGAGGATTGATCGGGAGGTTTCAATTTATCCGTCGATTTGTCTCCCAGCACTCGCAAAGATGTAGGCCATTTTACGAGCTTACTAAGACGGGAGTCAAGTTTATTTGGGATGACAAGTGTCAGGCAGCCTTTGACGGATTGAAAAATTATCTCTCAAATCCTCTTGTCATGAGGCCGCCAGTTCCAGGCAAACCACTTATTCTTTATATTTCCATCCTGGATGACTCAGTAGGCGCTGTCCTCGCACAAGTTGATGAAGAAGGTAAGGAAAGGGTAGCCTACTACTTGTCAAAGCTTCTCAACCCCTGCGAGCATAGGTATACCGCCATAGAGAAGACCTGCGCAGCTTTAGTCTGGGTAGTTCAGAAGCTCAAACATTACTTCTTAGCTCACGAGGTTCACCTCATTGCTCGAATGAATCCAATCAAATTCCTTCTTGAAAAATCTGTCCTTATCGGTCGATTAGCACGATGGCAAAGCTTCCTTTCTCAGTTTACATCACTTATATTCAGCAAAAGACAATTAAGGGTTATGCCATTGCTGAACACCTTGCTCACCACCCTCTACCCCGATTTGATCCGGTCTATTCAGAGTTCCCAGATGAGGAATTGATGTCCATTAACCAACCTTCAAATCCCATGTAGACATTACATTTTGATGGAGCTATAAATTCTCTTGGAAGAGGGATCGGCATGGTTCTTCTAACACCGGAGGGTATCACTATTCCCCTCGCCTCTCAGCATGCCTTCCCTGTCATAAATAACATAGCTGAATATGAGGCTCTTCTGGCCGGACTACAGGTCGCCCATTAATTCGGCGTTACTCAACTTCGCATCATCGGTGATAGTCAGCTCATCTTGCGCCAAGTGCTTGTCAAATATCGCACGCTCAATCCTAAGCTTAAGCCTTACCAAAAACTTGCTTCCGCCTATGCCAAGCTGTTCACCAAACTAATCTTTGTTTATGTCCCTCGCAATTAGAATATCTTGACTGACGCTCTTGCATCACTTGCCACCTCCTTAACTTTTCTCCCCGAACGGGACTTCCACTCTGTAATTGTCCATAAATGCCACACTCCCGCCATTAAGGATCACGCTTTTCTTAGTATTAAGGAGGAGGTGTTTAAGAAGATTAAGGAAGGTGAAATTATTCAGAATAAGGAGGTCATGCTGTTGGATTTAGAAGATGAGTTGGTTGATGAGGAAAAGCCATGGTATTACGAGATTGCTAAGTATTGTCATGATCAGTCTTATCCAGAAGAAGCCACTGCAGAAGAAAAGAAGGCCATTCGAAGAGTAGCCCAACGATACACTTTAGTTGGAGGTGTGCTCTATAGAAGAGGTCTTACCGGAGTTTTATTAAGATGTCTCGACGATGATGAATCTTGGAAGATCGTGGAAGAGGCACATTCAGGAGTGTGTGGTGGCCACGTGAATAGTCAGATGCTAGCTAAGAAGATCCTTAGGCTAGGTTTCTACTGGCCCACTCTAGAAGAGGATTATTCTATCTATGTCCGAAGGTGTGTTAAGTGCCAACTGCACGCCAGCAAAATTCATTCTCCTGCTTCTTCACTCCATCCTATCTCCTCCCTTTGGCCTGTCTCCATGTGAGTTTTTGATGTCATTGGACCTCTTGGTGATTCAAATCTCCTCACGAAGTGAAAGTCATTCATCCTCACGGCCACGGAGTACTTCACCAAGTGGGTGGAAGCAGAAGCTTATGTGAAAATCAAGACATCAACGTTCTGCAAGTTCATCATGAAGAATATCATCGTAAGATTTGACATTCCAAGTACCATCATCACCGACAATGGTCCTCAATTCATCTCTCAAGAGCTCCAAGATCTCTGCAAGAGGTATAACATTGCATTGCATCATTCATCTCCTTATTATCCGCAAGGCAATGGCCAGGCAGAGGCAACTAACAAAACTTTGATTAAAATCATCAAGAAAACATGTGAAGCTAATAAGTTTTCGGATTGGCCAGAAAAACTTATAGAATCTCTATGGGCCTACCGAACATCCATTCGCACTCCTACTGGGCAAACTCCTTTCGCCCTCACTTATGGAATGGAGGCGGCAGTCCCCTATGAGATTCTTATTTCTTCCCTTAGAGTACAATTGGACAAGGAGTTCCCTATTGATGAGCGTCGTGAATCTCTCCTTGCTCAATTGGAACTCTTAATGAGAAGCATTTAGCCGCCGTCGAGCATGCGCGTGCTTATCAAAATAGGCTTTCGCGTTTTTATCAAAAGAAAGTGATCGAGAGAAAATTTAAAATCGATGAAATGGTAATTAAAAGAATCTTTGTAGATGAAAGAGATTTTTTTATGATGATTTTTGTTTTATTTTATTTTAATTTTATTTTTTTATTTTTTTTGATTTTGATACAAACTAGGACGAAGAGAGAGAAGATGAGATTTTTTTGTTTTTATTTTTGTTTTTTTGTTTTTATGCAAACACAAACAAGTTATCACACAAATTACTTAATGCCCTAGATGTGACTTAGACCTACAAATTGGGTTTCACAAAATGACTAAAGTGAAACTTAAGTTCACCCTCAATATTTCCACGGGCCAGGTAAAGGGTGGGGTAGTGGGAGGTTCCCCCTACTTTCGTAGGGACCTAATTATGCCAAACCACTAGCCCACTTAAGGCGTTTGCCGTCCGACCGTCTTGCCTTAGGCACCGATTTTTATAAGAGGGTAAACCCAAATAACACAAGGACCACAGTGTGAACCTAGGGCCAATGTCTACTAGATTTTATTTAAGGTGTAGGTGATGCAAAGACGCATGGGAATTATGGTTTGTGGGTTAAGGAAGGGTGATGAAATCCCCACCTTATCTTGCTTATGGGTATTGCCCTTAGAATATTTTAGAAATGATATGCAACAAACCAAGTTCAAACAAGGGGTTCTATGCAAGCATGGAAATGCATGAGCATGCTTTTGAAAAAATTAGAGTACTCACCTTGCCTCCCGCAATCTTCAATAATGCAATTAACAATAATTAAACAACAAGGAAAAATAAATTCTATCCTAAATGATGCATGACCTAAAGCATGGAAGTGAGAGTTCTACTCTTGCAATGAACATTTTTATTGAAGTTCAAGTGATGATTTTTTTGTTTTTATTTAATGAACCTATCTAACTACAAGATATGAAATGTAGAGAAATGAAATTAAAATGACAGAGGAAAAATTTAGATACTTACTTGAAAAGTGTTCCCTCGTTCCCTTTTTTTTTTTGAAATGAATGACTAAATCACAAAGATGAAAGAAAGAAAGGCAAACTTACCTCTGATTTTTTTTTGAGTTTTCAAGTTACTTTTTCTCCCTTTTTTTTCTGTAAAAAAGAAAAGAGATCTTTATTAGTACAATATAAACACAAGGAAAATAAACTTCTTAAGTCAAAAATCACCATTCTTCCCCGGCAACGGCGCCAAAAATTGATCACGTAAAAGTTCGTCGTTTAAAACACACGTATCAATCTTAAAAATTCCAACTCGCACTAGATGAAAGAGAGACGTAATATGGTGGCGAGAAGGGTCAAATCCACAAGGAAGAAGAGATTTTTAAAGTTAAAAATCTTGTAACCTTTTAGAAAAATACTTGTGATTTTATTTTGCTTAAAGAAAATAGTGAAATGAAGAACAAACCAAACACTTAATTAAAAACACCTATGATTATGCGCCTATGCTATAGAAATTAATTACATGAAGTGAAAAGAAGAGATAGAAGAATGGGGTAGAGATGGAAGAAGATCAAGAACTAGATCAAGAGAACAACTTTCATTAACTTAAAAGAAAGAGTACATGAAATGTGAAATAAGTTTACACTAATGACATAATGAGATTACAATGAAGTGAAATAAAACTAAAGCAATAACAAAAAGAGGAGTCTAAGGTGTGAAGATGGTAGTAGCAATGGTGATGACGCCGTCGTCTCCTCCTCGTCGAGCCTTGGAGAGGATCGCTCCGCCTTGAAAGAGATCACCGTGGAAAGAGGTGGATGAAGAAGCCATCGCCGTCCACGTCACGAGCCTTGGAACGTCACCCGTCTTGATGTGCACGCCACCATGAAAGGGGAGTTGTGGAGGATAAACTTTGGAGAGAAATATAGAGAGAAATGTGGAAGGGTTTGTGTGGAGATGAAGAAAGAAGAAGATGAGAGAGTAAAACAGTGAGAAAATAAATATAACTCGTAAACGAAGAAGAATTGGAGGAAGTGATAGAAGAAGAAAATCTACATCTACAAGAGAGGAAGAACTTTAATGAAAAACATAGAGAGAAATAAATAGGGGAAGGGCTTCAAAACTGAGGAATAACAAAAGCCAGAACCTCAGATGAACAGTGAAATCACAGGACAGTAAGTTGAAAAATGGGAAATAACTTTCAAACCAGAAAGACTTAGAAGATGGCGTAGAAGAAGAAGTTGAAGATATTTTAAAACCAAAGAACTTTTATGAAGAAAGCAAGAGGAGAAAATGACTAGAAGGGTGAAAAACAAGGGGAAGAACAGAGAGAAACACTGGTTCGCAGATAAAAAGGATAGCACAGTGAAAATATGAAATAGTTTAAAAACCAGAAGGAATTAGAAGATGATGCAGAAGAAGACGTTGTAGAGAACGTAAAAATAAAGAACTTTCATGAAGACAGCAAGAGGAGAAGAGGGACGGAAGAGGGCGAACTCGGTGAACTAAAAGATGTGAGAGGGAGAGAAAGAGTGAAAAATTACCAAAAGAAGAACTCCCATTCTCCTCGTTGTCATGGGCTATTTATAGGGAAAGTTGAGTAAATGGAGGGTGGAGATTGTATCAAAAGGAGATTGATGGCTGAGATTTAAGTGGAATATGATGCATGGGGAAGAGGAAAAGTAGGTGGGCACCCCCTTTCTTGGACTTTGGACACCCCCTTTCCCAAGGCTCATCATGTCTCTCCTTTATTTCAAACTTTGAATTCAATTTTCCCTCTAACCGAAATATGTGTTTCTTTTCCTCAATTTTAAACTTTTGAAATTTCTTTTCTCTCCAATCAAAATATGTGCTTTTTGACTTGGTCAAAGTAGTGGTGACAGTTTTACCCCCGGCTTCTTTTATAATTACCTTCGGTGTCCTACACACACATAATTGCACTTTACTCCATAAAAGTTACCACAATGTGCACATAAATCTCAAATGCTCATGATTATGCAATGGAGAATTAATGCTCATGGCCCTCAACTTTAAATTATTAAATAAAATTGTCAAATTAATCAATTTACGTGAAAGCTCCAATTTAAATGCGGAGTTGAGGTTAACTATGAAATATGCATAATTACCTAATTATATGCACATAAAATGGTGTACATGCAATGAATTGTCATAACAAATGGACACTTATCACACCCCCCAACTTACTCATTGCTAGTCCCTTAGCAATGCCAATAAATTGAATTTTAGGACTAACAAGAGTTTACAAAATTCATGCTCTCATATCCAGTTATCCCTTCATAGAATCAACCAAAGATTAGGAATCTGGAATCATTAATGCACACTAGCCTTATGTAGGAACTTAATAGTACATGATTAAAAATTCAAATTAAAGCTCAATAGCACTTATGCATGTGTAACTACCAAATCCACAGCTTAGACAATTGCATCCCCTATTCGCTATTCCAAGCAAATGCCTTTCAACCCTGCACCTCTTAGATCAGAGCATTAAGTATATTAGCTTTTTGTCTGCCTTATTGTTTTATCTCTTTGGGATCTTTTATACCACACATGATGCTGCACTATCCTTCACTGCTCAACGTGAACCTCGACTCTTGCCTTAGGAGAAGCAGGCCCAGTTTCGCCTATCCAGGTTCCCTTTTCCGTTTTACGCGAACCTCAACACGTCTTAGGTGAAGTAGACCCGGTTACTAAGATTAGGGGAATTTTTCATGGAATTTTTTTCTCTTTTTTTTTCATAGTGCCATTGCACTTATTTGATAGATAATTTGGTAGAAAGTTTTGTATAAAGATCTCTTTTCTTAAGAAGTGCAGAATATCAGACAATATACCTAAAATAGTAGAGGGCTTGTCTTACTTGTTTCATTAGTGTGTAATGTAAATATTTTTTTTAAGTGCACATGAACTTTAAAGGGATTCTTATATCAGTTTTCTATTGCTAGATTGACTAAATTTTCCATCATCCTTCTCTCTAGCCTTTTCTATTTCAGAATTGCTTTTAATTTAAGCATGAATCATGAAACTCAAAATGGGGTTTACATCTATATGCAAGACAGAACTCCTATCAGGTTGTACTATATGCAGCATGAAAATTTCTCTCCCCCCCAACTTGAATGACATTGTCCTCAATGACATGTAGAATTGAAAACAAAAGAATAATGTATCAATAAATACTTCTGAGTGGGAAAGAGACAACCGGATATGCGGGACGAAACCTCCATCAATGTCATAGGCGGCGATGACTTCCTCTCCTCGGCCTTAACCTGACTACTAAAACACACTCAAACAAAAACGTCAAAACAACAAAAACTGTGGGTTGCCTCCCAGAAGCGCTAAGTTTTCCGTCTTCAGCCAGACGCATGAGAGCTCACGAAGATTTTATTCCAGACCACTTAGGACAATGGATTCTTTTTGCAACTGATCATTTTCCAAATAAGATTTCAATCTTTGACCGTTGACAGTGAAAATTTGACCATTTTTAGGATTCAAAATTTTGACGGCACCGTGGTCAAAAGCTTTGACAACTACAAACGGTCCATCCCATCTGGACTTGAGCTTTCCAGGGAACACTCGCAGCCTAGAGTTAAAAAGCCATACTTTCTGATTTGGTTGAAAATTTTTCCTTTGAATATGCTTATCATGGAAGGCTTTCATTTTGGCTTTATAGATTTTTGAATTTTCATAGGCTTCATTTCTTAGTTCCTCCAATTCATTGAGTTGTAGAGCTCTTTGGGCCCCGCCTTGAATGAGATCAAAGTTGACTTATTTGATGGCCCAATATGCTCTATGTTCAAGCTCTACAGGCAAGTGGCAGGCTTTTCCAAAAATGAGGCGGTAAGGTGACATGCCAATAGGAGTTTTAAATGCAGTTCTGTAGGCCCAGAGTGCATCATCTAGTCTCTCGGACCAGTCTTTTCTATCTAGCCGAACTGTCTTATGCAGAATGGTTTTTATCTCCCTGTTGGACACTTCTACCTGGCCACTAGTCTGGGGATGGTAGGGGGTAGCGAGCTTGTGAGCGATGCCATATTTGCGAAGCAGAGCTCGGAATTGAAAATGAATAAAGTGAGAGCCCCCATCACTAATGATAGCTCTAGGACAACCAAATCTGGAAAAGATGTGTTTCTTCACAAACTTCATCACAACCTTGTGATCATTTGTCCTAGTAGCAACAGCTTCAATCCATTTCGAAACATAGTCCACCGCCACCAAAATGTATTCATTGCCAAATGAAGGTGGAAATGGTCCCATAAAGTCTATTCCCCAAACATCGAAAATCTCTACTACCAGAATGGGACTGAGCGGCATCATATCTCTTTTTGAATTGTTTCCCACGGCTTGGCACCTTAAACAAGTTTTGGAAAATTCGTAAGCATCTTTGAATAATGTAGGCCAATAGAATCCGCTTTGCAACACGTTCGCTGTTGTTTTCTTTCCTGAAAAGTGTCCCCCACAAGCGAGATTGTGACAGAAGTTCAAAACAGATTGTTGCTCCTCCTCGGAGACACATCTTCTTATTATTTGATTTGGACCCATGTGAAACAGCTCTGGGTCCTCCCAAAAGTAGTACTTAACCTTCGCAAAGAATCGATCATTCTCATGCCTAGACCACCCCTCTGGGATCTGTCCTACCACCAGGTAGTTGACTATATGAGCGAACCAAGGGGTTGTTGTATGAGAGATGGAAAGAATTTGTTCATCGGGGAAGGAGTCAGACATAGGGGCACTTTCGGGAATTACAATCCTAGATAAGTGATCAGCTACAACATTCTCCAACCCCTTCTTGTCTCTGACTTCCAAATCAAACTCTTGTAGTAACAAAATCCACCGTATGAGATGGGGTTTGGCTTCCTTCTTAGACATCAAAAATTTTAATGCTGAGTGATCGGAATAAACAATGACTTTCGCCCCTAACAGATATGATCGAAACTTTTCGAGGGCAAACACAACAGCTAATAATTCCTTTTCCGTGGTGGTGTAGTTCACTTGGGCATCAGCGAGGGTGCGGGTCGCGTAGTAGATCACCACGGGTTTCTTTTCAACTCTTTGACCTAGGACAGCTCCTACAGCATAGTCTGAGGCATCACACATGATCTCAAAAGGGAGCGACCAATCAGGAGATTGGAGAATGGGAGCTTGTGTGAGAGCCGCTTTCAAAGAATTGAACGCCTCTAGACATGACTCATCAAGATGAAAGGGAGTGTCCTTGGCGAGCGATTGTGTAAGTGGTCGAGCAATGGTGGAGAAGTTTTGAATGAATCTGCGGTAGAATCCTGCATGGCCAAGAAAGGAACGGATCTGTTTGACCGAAGAAGGGGGAGGAAGATTAGAAATCACATCAACCTTGGCCATGTCAACCTCTATTCCCTTTTCTGAAACTACATGGCCTAAAACGATCCCTTCTCTTACCATGAAGTGGCTCTTCTCCCAGCTCAACACTAGATTCGACTCAATGCATCTTTTCAATACCCGAGTTAAGTTTCCCAAACAATCTTCAAATGAATCACCAAACACTGAAAAGTCGTCCATAAAAACTTCCAAGCATTCTCCCACCATTTCAGAGAAAATGGACATCATACACCGCTGGAATGTGGCAGGAGCATTACACAGTCCAAATGGCATTCTTCTAAAAGTAAATGTGCCATAGGGGCATGTGAACGTTGTCTTCTCTTGATCTTCCCGAGTAAATAGCAACCTGGTTGTACCCGGAATAGCCATCTAAAAAGTAATAATACTGCTGCCCTGCCAGTCTCTCCAAAATCTGATCTATGAATGGTAGTGGAAAATGATCTTTCTTTGTGACTGAATTTAATTTTCTATAATCAATGCAAATTCTCCACCCTGTTGGTAATCGTGTAGGAACTTCTTCTCCTTTCTCATTTGTTACAACTGTCAGCCCTGACTTCTTGGGAACAACTTGAGTTGGGCTGACCCACTTACTATCAGAAATGGGATATATTATCCCAGCATCCAACCATTTGACCACTTCTTTCTTCACCACCTCTTTCATACTTGGATTCAGCCGACGCTACATCTCTCTGCTCGACTTGGTATTGTCTTCCAAGTAAATGTAGTGCATACAGATATCCAGACTGATACCCTTCAAATCGGCCACAGACCAACTTATCGCCCTCTTGTGCTCCTGAAGGATATCTAGGAGTTGGGATTCCTGAGTAGCAGTGAGGTTGGAAGCAATGATTACGGGCAGAGTTTGGTTAGGACCTAGATAAGCATACTTCAAAGGATCAGGCAGAGCCTTCAATTCTAGAATGGGCGGCTGATCCAAAGATGGAAGAATAGGTTCAACTTGAAGTGGAGGGAGTGGCTCTACTCTAGAGTCGGGTGCACTAGAAAGTGGGGAATCCTGGAGCATGCTACCCTCTTCTAGACATTCCTCATTAACTTCCAGACTTTCTTCAATTAGTTCTTCAAAAACATCAATGACATTACATTCCTCCTCATGGTCTGGATATTGAGATGCTTTGAACACATTCAGAGAAACATTCTCTCCTCCGAAAGAAATATCCATCATCCCCGTGGCGCAATTTATATTGGCCTTGGCCGTAGCAAGAAAAGGACGTCCCAAAATGATAGGTGTGTACTTTAATTCCTAGGACGAGGCCATATTCAGAATAAGAAAGTCCACCTGGAAATAACATTCATGCACCTTCACAATCACATCTTCCAATAGTCCCCTTGGAGTCTTTACAGATCGATCTGCCAGTTGAAGGATTATAGATGTAGGTTTCAACTCCCCTAGATCAAACTGCTCATATATAAAAGTGGGTAACAAGTTCACACTGGCTCCAAGGTCCAGCAATGCTCTATCAAATGTAATTTCACCTATATTACAAGAGATCAGTGGAGCTCCGGGGTCCTTCAACTTCTTAGGCAAATGATTCATAACAACTGCACTGACATCTTCGGACAAGCGGACCTTTTGTGTTACCGCCTTTTGTTCCCTTTTTAGTGTACATAGCTCTTTCAAAAAAATTACATACGCCGGCACATGTTTGATTGCATCCAATAGTGGAATATTGATGTTTACCTGTTTAAACAATTCCACTAGTTCTTCTTGTTCGACCGGCTTTCTCTTTTGAGCTTTAGACTTCAATGCATCAGGGAATGGGACCTTAGGCACATATTCTTGGGGTCCTTCATCGACTTTCGCCTTTCCTTTATCCAACTTCTTCTCTCCACCCTCCGACTTCTTTTTCTCTTGCACAATCACAAGCTCCTCATCCTCACTATCACTTTCTATGTGGGCATCTTGACCCGAACTACTGCCAACTTCCTTAATCCTATAAGGATTATCTAAAACCTTCCCGCTCCTAAGAGAAGAGATTGCCTTTGCATTCTCAAATTGGGGACCTACAGGAGGGGGCAGCTGAGGTTGATTGGGTTGATTGGGTTGAGGAAGAAAGGGAGCTCTTGGAGGGAAGCCTGGAGGTTGTTGATTGTGGGGGTTGGCCACCGGTTGACTAGGGAGCTGGCCTACCTCTCTTCTCATGTTATTAGCAGCAAGTTGCCCTATCTGGTTTTCCAACTTAGAAATGGATTGTGCTTGGGTAAGGATGAGTTGTTGAAGTTGTTCAAACTTGTCATCAAAATTGGGCTGCGGAGGTTGAGGAGGAGGAGGTTGGAAAGGAACTTGAGCTTGAAAACGGTTTGGAGGATACTGATGATACTGGCCCTGAAAATGCTGAGTGGGAGGTTGAGGATACGGGGCCTGAGAATGTTGAAAAGGAGGTTGAGAATATTGTTGGAAAGGTGCATTGGATTGAGAGAAATTATGATGAGACTGAGCTTGTTGAAAAGGAGATTGGTAATGTTGGTGGGCTTGAGCTTGAAAGGGTTGTTTTTGAAAAGAAGGATTAGATTGGGTAGATGAACATTGCTGAGATTTCCAAGAAAAATTCGGGTGGTTCCTCCAGCCTGGATTATAAGTGTTGGAATAAGGATCATAAGGAGGCTTAGAGACACCCTGAGCAGCAAAGATTTGTTCTTGGATGAATGGGAGAAGTTAGGTTGTTGTGGGGCAATTAGTTACCCCATGATCAGGGTTAGAACAAAGAGCACACATCTCTTCATGACTGGGAGCGGAGAATGGTTGAGGTCAAGGGGTTAAAGAAGAAGAAGGTTCATTCCTAGATAACAACTGATCTAGCTTCTGAGTTACAAGATCAACCTTCTCTATCTTCTGTGCCAACAAATCTATTTTGTTCAATTTCTGAGTCAAGGCATTAATGTCCATCTTATTCTCAAACTCCCCTTGATTCTTGACTTCGTAAAGCCCGGCCCTCTTGTTGGGTCCGATCATTCGTTCATATGATGAAAGTGAGGTGTGACTGATGGAGTTTTCACTCAACATTTCAAATAGATCATACGCTTCATCCTCACTCTTACTCATGAATGCTCCCCCACATGATGCATCCACCATCTGTCTATAATTCTCCGTTAGCCCCTCATAAAATGCTTGAACAATTTGCCATCTTGACAGGCCGTGATGAGGACATTTTCTTAATAGATCTTTCAACCTATCCCAAGCCTCATGTATATGTTCTCCAGTATTTTGGGTAAATCCAGTTATGGCTCTTCTCATTGTGTTGGTTCGCCCTATGGGATAGAACTTCTTCAAAAATTCTTTTTACATTTCTGCCCATGTATCAATGATCCTACCCACGGCTCCTAACCAATATTTGGCTTTATCCTTGAGAGAGAATGGGAAGAGAGTTAGCCTAAGAGCATCATCAGAGAAATTCTGAATTTTAACAGTTGAGCAGATCTGAAGGAACTCATCAAGATGTTTGTAAGGGTCTTCATTGGGATTTCCATAGAAAGATGGCAATATTTGGATGGTACTAGACTTGATTTCATAATGAACCGCCTGGTTCTAAGGTGCTTGGACATAGAAGGACGGTTGGTATTGATTGGGCAAGAAATAGTCCTTCATTTGCTTTGGAGGCTCGGGATTTTCGGCCATTAGATTTTGGTGGTGAGGTCCTTGATTTTCGGCCATGAGATCTTGTTGGAGATCGTTCCCTGGATACAAGACTCTCTCAATTTCTTGAATGGGTCCTAGTAGGTTTGGATGTTGAGATCTTCTACCTTGCATGAACTAGGACGAAGAGAGAGATGAAAGAGATTTTTTTTATGATGATTTTTGTTTTGTTTTGTTTTAATTTTGTTTTCTTTTTTTTTGATTTTGATACAAACTAGGACGAAGAGAGAGAAGATGAGATTTTTTTATTTTTATTTTTTTATTTTTATGCAAACACAAACAAGTTATCACACAAACTACTTAATGCCCTAGATGTGACCTAGACCTATAAATTGGGTTTCACAAAATGACTAAAGTGAAACGTAACTTCACCCTCAATATTTCCACCGGCCAGGTAAGGGGTGGGGTAGTGGGAGGTTCTCCCTACTTTTGTAGGGACCTAATTATGCCAAACCACTAGTCCGCTTAAGGCGTTTGTCGTCCGACCGTCTTGCCTTAGGCACCAGTTTTCATAAGAGGGTAAGCCCAAATAACACAAGGACCACAGTGTGAACCTAGGGCCAATGTCTACTGGATTTTATTTAAGGTCTAGGTGATGCAAAGACGCATGGGAATTATAGTTTGTGGGCTAAGGAAGGGTGATGAAATCCCCACCTTATCTTGCTTATGGGTATTGCCCTTAGAATATTTTAGAAATGATATGCAACAAATCAAGTTCAAACAAGGGGTTCTATGCAAGCATGGAAATGCATGAGCATGTTTTTGAAAAAATTAGAGTACTCACCTTGCCTCCCGCAACCTTTAATAATGCAATTAACAATAATTAAACAACAAGGAAAAATAAATTCTATCCTAAATGATGCATGACCTAAAACATGGAAGTGTGGGTTCTACTCTTACAATGAACATTTTTATTGAAGTTCAAGTGATGATTTTTTTATTTTTATTTAATGAACCTATCTAACCACAAGATATGAAATGTAGAGAAATGAAATTAAAATGACAGAGGAAAAGTTTGGATACTTACTTGAAAAGCGTTCCCTCGTTCCCTTTTTTTTTGAAATGAATGACTAAATCACAAAGATGAAAGAAAGAAAGGCAAACTTACCTCTGATTTTTTTTTGAGTTTTCAAGTTACTTTTTCTCCCTTTTTTTTCTGCAAAAAAGAAAAGAGATCTTTATTAGTACACTATAAACACAAGGAAAACAAACTTCTTAAGTCAAAAATCACCATTCTTCCTCGGCAACGGCGCCAAAAATTGATCACGCAAAAGTTCATCGTTTAAAACACGCGTATCAATCTTAAAAATTCCAACTCGCACCAGATGAAAGAGAGACGTAATATGGTGGCGAGAAGGGTCGAATCCACAAGGAAGAAGAGATTTTTAAAGTTAAAAACCTTGTAACCTTTTAGAAAAACACTTGTGATTTTATTTTACTTAAAGAAAATAGTGAAATGAAGAACAAACCAAACACTTAATTAAAAACACCTATGATTATGCGCCTATGCTATAGAAATTAATTGCATGAAGTGAAAAGAAGAGATAGAAGAAGGGGGTAGAGATGGAAGAAGATCAAGAACTAGATCAAGAGAACAACTTTCATTAACTTAAAAGAAAGAGTACATGAAATGTGAAATAAGTTTACACTAATGACACAATGAGATTACAATGAAGTGAAATAAAACTAAAGCAATAACAAAAAGAGGAGCCTAAGGTGTGAAGATGGTAGTAGCAATGGTGATGACGCCGTCGTCTCCTCCTCGCCGAGCCTTGGAGAGGATCGCTCCGCCTTGAAAGAGATCACCGTGAAAAGAGGTGGATGAAGAAGCCGTCGCCGTCCACGTCACGAGCCTTGGAACGTCGCCCGTCTTGATGTGCACGCCGCCATGAAAGGGGAGTTGTGGAGGACAAACTTTGGAGAGAAATATAGAGAGAAATGTGGAAGGGTTTGTGTGGAGATGAAGAAAGAAGAAGATGAGAGAGTAAAACAGTGAGAAAATAAATATAACTTGTAAACGAAGAAGAATTGGAGGAGTGATAGAAGAAGAAAATCTACATCTACAAGAGAGGAAGAACTTTAATGAAGAACACAGAGAGAAATAAAGAGGGGAAGGGCTTCAAAACTGAGGAATAACAAAAGCTAGAACCTCGGATGAACAGTGAAATCACAGGACAGCAAGTTGAAAAATGGGAAATAACTTTCAAACCAGAAAGAATTAGAAGATGGCGTAGAAGAAGAAGTTGAAGATCTTTTAAACACAAAGAACTTTTATGAAAAAATCAAGAGGAGAAAATGACTAGAAGGGTGAGAAACAAGGGGAAGAATAGAGAGAAACACTGGTTCGCAGATAAAAAGGATAGCACAGTGAAAAATATAAAATAGTTTGAAAACCAGAAGGAATTAGAAGATGATGCAGAAGAAGAAGTTGTAGAGAACGTAAAAATAAAGAACTTTCATGAAGACAGCAAGAGGAGAAGAGGGACGGAAGAGGGCTAACTCGGCGAACTAAAAGATGTGAGAGGGAGAGAAAGAGTGAAAAATTGCCAAAAGAAGAACTCTCATTCTCCTCCTTGTCATGGGCTATTTATAGGGAAAGTTGAGTAAATGAAGGGTGGAGATTGTATCAAAAGGAGATGGATGGCTGAGATTTAAGTGGAATATGATGCATGGGGAAGAGGAAAAGTAGGTGGGCATCCCCTTTCTTGGACTTTGGACACCTCCTTTCCCAAGGCTCATCATGTCTCTCCTTTATTTCAAACTTTGAATTCAATTTTCCCTCCAACCGAAATGTGTGTTTCTTTTCCTCAATCTTAAACTTTTGAAATTTCTTTTCCTCCAATCAAAATATGTGCTTTTTGACTTGGTCAAAGTAGTGGTGACAGTTTTACCCCCGGCTTCTTTTGTAATTACCTTCGGTATCCTACACACACATAATTGCACTTTACTCCATAAAAGTTACCACAATGTGCAGATAAATCTCAAATGCTCATGATTATGCAATGGAGAATTAATGCTCATGGCCCTCAACTTAAATTATTAAATAAAATTACCAAATTAATCAATTTACGTGAAAGCTCCAATTTAAATGCGGAGTTGAGGTTAACTATGAAATATGCATAATTGCCTAATTATATGCACATAAAATGGTGTACATGCAATGAATTGTCATAACAAATGGACACTTATCAACGACCAGGTCTTGGCCGCGATCTTGGAGAAACACCACCACTGGGGGCGCGTATTTAGGAATAGCGCCACTGTTGTGGTCATGATTTTCCTACGCTATCTATCGCTATCTTCCCCCTCCCGTAAATAATATATATATATAATTTCCCTTACCTTCTTCTTCGCCAGACCGCCACCTGCGGGTGGTTGGGGAGGATGGGGAGGCAGTGATCCACCGTAGCCTTCTTCCTCACCATCGGCGCCATCGTCGCCGGCCTCTCCACCGCCGCCGCCGTCGCCTCCCTCACCATCACTGGCATCGTCATCTTCACCGCCATCATCTCCTTCTTGGCCTTCGTCATCATGGCCACTGTCGGGCTCTGCCACCGACGGTGGGCCTTCCTCTATCGCCGTCGCCGGTGGGCCGTCTTCTATAGTCATCGCCGCCACGGGAGGGGGAGCCTCCGGTGGCCCTTCGTCTTCAAGGAGGACCACGGCGGGTGCCGTCGTCTGCCTCCGTTTCAACGAACTAGGACCGCCGGCGTCCATTAGAAAGAGGGCGGTCGTCGACGGGAGGGTCGTCGTTGGTGGTCGCAGAGAGAGAAAGAGGGTATGTGAGAGAGGGATCGAGAGAGAATGAGAGGAGACGGAGGGCTGCTAGGTTAACGGGCATTTTTTTTGTTTCGGTTTTGAACTGAATTCGCGCCCGTACGTTGGGCGTCTTTCACGTTTAACACGATAGGGCCATGAGCGCGTTTCAGTTTGCATGGGAAAGGGTAGAAAATCATTATTGTGGTTGTCATGTCACGTTGCTGATAGGCGACTGTATGGTGGACGTTGCTTAGAAGTGAGCGACGGCTGATTGGGCGTCTCTTAGTAATTTTGATTGATAAGATAATTTTTAAAAGAAAAGGGTTTTTCTTGTAGGTGACAGTGGTATGGGTGATGTTTCTGATAAACGCCCTTATCTAAGGCACGTTATTAAAAATGTTTCAAAACTGAAAATTATGATAATTCTTGTAGGCGCCTTTTCCTCGGTCGTCTTTCTTTGAATAACGCCCATAATAAGGACGCGGTATCAGTAACTTCAACAGAATCTCCTTATTTGGCAGAATTAATACCATGATTGACATTGATTCCATATTCTCATTGCATAAACATAAAGAACAATAACAAAGAACAAGTTTTATTCATGAGAGAAATTCATTACATGGCTATTGGGCCCCCATGGGCCTTATCTTCTTAAGAGCTAAAACATAATATTTACATTTCATCTCTTCCTCTTCAACATATGTTTTGGACTTATGAAGTAGTCCAACATTCCATTGAGCCATAATTGTCTTGACTTCCTCTTGATCTCCACTTGAGCTTAGTTCCCTCCTCTTGAGTGGTGGAAGGTGAGAAGGTTCTTCGAACCTGTGCCGAGGAAGACCAAGTTGTGGAAGGCACCAGTGAGCATTGTAGAGGACGAAGTCGCTCCCACCGATTAGACGTAGCTCGATGCCGGAGGAGAGTCTTGAGTGTAGCTCTTGGGTCTTGAGGAACCCCAGGGTGCAAGTAAAACCATCTTTGGGCATGGTCTTGAAGTAGTTCCTCCAATCACTTCTTTTCTTGAGCTTTGGCACCCGATTAGTCACTCTCTCACATAGGCCCAAGGAATCCGTCATGTACCGGAGGGGGCTTTTAGAAAAGATTTTTGAGGCCGTTTGGGTTTCCTGACATGGGTCGAATTTTAGGTGGAGGTCCACCCAACAAGAGAAAAGGAGCATGGACCCATAGAGGGGCCGTCCCATGGAGGCAGAGGTAAGCCCATTGTATAGGTTGGCTAGTACCGCCAGACCTATCCTTTTTCCTTCCCATATGCTAGCTATGGTGCTTAGGTGGCACTCCTCTAGGTGGTCTTCCAATGAAGGGAAGAGGAGAGCTCCTACTATACATACAACAAATCCCTTCATCACCCTATCCAACAAGTCTTCATTCTCTTGGGCCTTGTCCATGTTCTTGTACACCCATGAGGCTAATTTCAAAAAATTGATTCCTTTGTGGGCTTTGATTTGGTTCACTAAGTTTGGGCTTCGTACAAGGCTAGTAAGTATATCATGGGCACTTATTGGTCTAGTCATACTAGCCATCTTTGATTCTTCCCCTTGTTTCATCCTTCTTAAGCCAAGGAGCATCTCTACTTCCTCTAAGAGTATAGTGACTTCAAAGGTGGGGAAGAGGAAAGTAGGGGTATTTGGGTGCCATAATTCTACAAGTGCTCCAATTGAGGCCCAATCTAAGTAGATGTCATTATAATGAGTGGCATGGGTTACTACACCAAGGAGATGCCACTTTAAGAGGAAGGACCTCATGTCCAAGAACATTTTTGAAAGAAGTAAAGGAAGCCATTTGATTTTCAAGAATCTCCTAGGACCCGGAATGATTGGAAAATCCTGAAAAAAAAGAGATGGAAAGAGGAGAGAATTAGAAGAATTTAACAGAATTAAAAATAACTTAGAAGAGAATTGAAAGAATGATGATTAGAAGAGAAGAATTAAGAAGTAGAAGAATTGAATAAATAGCAGAGTTAAAACGAAAGAAGGAAGGAAGAAGAGTTTGGAATAACAATGAGAATACTTACTTGGTTTGCCATGATTCTTCCACTAATGCGTCCACCAATCTCATTAATTCTTGGGAAGATCCCCTTGCTCTTCTTCAATGGTCTTTGAATCATCCTTTCCATAGCTATCAATCAATCAATCTTCTTCTTCAAATTCCTTGTTCAAGACTCTCCAATCACCTTGAAACTCCCTGTCGAAAGTTAAGCTCACAGCTCGAATACTCTCTGTTATGCACATTTAAGAACCATGGTCCTTTTTTATAGCCACAAATACACTCTAATACACCTTGAACCCAAATTTCAGCTTTGATGCAATATAGAAACTCTATGAAGCATACTTTCCGAGGAGAACTTGGAGCTTCGGGTCGCACAGTTGAATAGCGCCTATCATCTGGCCGATGTTCGTTAAACAGTGCCCTAACAGTTGTCGCGGCTTGTCAATAAATGTCCCTTTATCAGGCGCCTTTAAATGAAAAGTTTGAGCTCGAAGCGGATTCAGTCGGTGATATGCGCCTACCTCTGTGTCGCTATTTTAAATAAACGACCTTGAATTAGGCGTCTTTCAGCTAAGCTGTTTGAGTTTGATACGGACTCGACTTAAAAAGAGCGCCCTGCCCAAGGTTGCTACTTATGAATAAGCGCCCGGGTGCTGGTCGCCATTTCAGGAAAATTATTTTTCATTCATCTAAAGGTTTTGACTGATTACATTTGTTGTGCATTTTGATGTTAATGATCTTTTGAAGCAGGTAATGCAAGCCATCAGTGCACTGCCCGTAAAGTGACACTTCGACCCTGTATCCTTTCTGTAAGCATTGCTACTATAGGATATCTACTCTATATAGTATATCAAGGACCTTGTGGTTCTGATAAACCTGGAGTTTGAGTTCCCCTTCATCAAAAATAATGATAATTCCAGTAGAGTCTTGATCACCCGGATAAGTCGTTGAGTCATCCGAGGCTTGGGACGATGGTTCCTATTTTTAAGTTGATGCGTGGATAAACTGGTTTCGGCTTAGTGTCAACTTATAAATATGGATTCTTGACTAAGTCTGGATAGCTTAGCAATATTATCCTTGATTATTTTTAATTTTTAGTTTATTTTAATTTTTTCCTTTTAGCCCAGCATGCATCATATAGGATTTTGATCTCCAACGCGAAAATCTCTTTATTAAGTCAGTGATGAAGTTCGCTCGTTCTGAATTGAGTTAACATGGAATATTCCATTCCAAATCGAGTACTTTGTTCTCCTTAGAGCCGCTAAGGATGATTTCTTGAAGGTATCTTTATCTGGATTCTTACCTCATTTCATTTTACCCTTTGAAAATTCACCTTGGTTGTAGCACGTCCACCGGCTGGTAACCGCTCTCCAATGGTGTCTCCTTTTCGTGCCTGCGCGCACATCCTTTTGATAGCTTAATTTTCGTACATATAATTGTTGCTTTCTCGAAGTCAATCTGAGTTGCTTCATTGAGAATTTTTGAAAGATTTTCAACGCCTAGTGTCCAAGGCGTGTCACATCACACCTTGGCATCTACTTTTCAGTCCGTTTCACATTCATTTCGTTGTGTTCCATTCTGTCTCACTCCCCTACAAAGCAGACGTCAAGGCGGGACAGCTGTAGACACGCCAGATTTGACATTATGTTGGGTAAATTTCATGTTACAATATAATGCCCTAAGTGCACTTCATCACTGGTTTAATAAATAGGCTTTTCTCATTTTCCATGATTTTTTAGGAACTCGCGACTTAGTCATGATCGTTTCTTTATAAAATACGCCCCTTGTCAAGTCGCTTATTAGTAAATAGCGCCTGAGTCTTAGGCATTTTTAATGAGCCATACGAATCCCGCCGAAAATCAATTTATGTAATAAACACCTTTGTTTAGGACGCGAATTGTTAGGCACGCCCGTTCCTTGGGCGTGTGTCATATTTTTAAATATGGGAAGTCTGAATTTTCAAACCTAATAAGCGGCTGACCCTGGGGCGATGTTTGTGAATAGCGGCCGTGTCATGGTCGCTATTTCAGTTTCGTGTCTAATTTTCTTTTTACTTTCCCAGATTGAGTATTGCTATTGTTTAATCCCCTTTTCACATTTGGAAGAGGGTCTTAGGCCTTTCCTCGCTTTGATCTCACCACAACCCTATAAATACCCCTTGCATGCCCCTTCGCGCGAGAGAGAGCTTAGAGAGAACCTGAAGGAAAAGACTGAAAGAAGGCACTTTACTGCAGCACGTTTCATCCTTGCTCTCGCTGTTCAAGGGTGTTTCTCTCGGTCCTGCTCACAAGAGCAGAAGAGAGAGTCTTCTTTTCTTCTTTCTTCTTCTTAGTCACTCAGATCACACACTCTCATCTTCTTCATCATAATGATTTATCATGTTGGATTCATATTAGCTCAATTAGATATCTTTGCATCATCTTAGTAATTAGTTCTTTCACTCTCATATTACCTCCATCCTACACTCCTCTTAGGGGTTTTTTTTTAAAAAAAAAAATAAAAGGTAATCAACAATAAAAACCCACTTCATCGGCCGGCCGATTGACGGAGGAAGAAAAGAACCCGATATCTCCCACTCACTAGGTATTTTATGCGATCATATTCTCCTATTTTTGAGGGCATCCATACCCTCTGGCGATCACTCTTCCTTTAGAGCATCGCATGCTCTCTTTCTTAATCTTCACATGAATTGAATTTCCCTTTTTCAAAACATGTCTATTTGACACGTTCCACAGAAGGGTGACCCGAGTGAGTATACAAAAGAGTGATCACCCCTTCAACGTAGGGATGAGGAGATTGCTCCACCATACTAAGCACTGGGGCAACAAGGTGGCTTACTTAAGAATAGGAAAGTCAGCTCGTTCATTGGACATAGCTGGAAAGTGATGGGATAATTGATGAAGGCGAGATGCGCGGCATCCATACCAACCAAAGGGGAGAAAGAGTTTCGTTTGTCGGTCTAGATGGAGCGTCTAGGCCAAAGATAGTGCAACGATCGGCCCGAATGAGAGATCCGGTGTCAAAGGGGTTTAATCATCGACATGGGGTAAATGTCGAGGTGAGGAGAAACAAGGGTTTATGCATTGACTTAGATCGAAGGTGTAGGGCAAACGAGTGGGGTGAATCCCGATGGGGCTGGGGTTAGTATCCCCGAGGAGATTGTCATTGTAACCACAGAAGCTCCCACACCAAAGGAATTCATGCATTGGCTTAGGCAGAATTTGGGATGCCAAGAAGGGGTTTATTTGTCAAAGGAGATGGGCCTTCATGCTTGTGGACGTCAAAAAAATGATGATGATCATACGGCATGCATGTCTCAGCACTCGAGAGCAAGTCGAAGACGGAAAGGCCGAATAAACCCTATGCCCCCTCCAAGCAGGACGAATACCTACCCGATGCTCCGCCACCTAACAAAGAAGCCCCTCGGGCTGAAGAGATGACCCCGGCTCTCCAGTCGCCATTGCCGAAGGCCGAATCAGAAGAAGTTTGAGAACTCGTACACGGGTTTAGCATATGTCGGAAATCATGCAAAGCCCACGACCGGGACTCGAAAACTTCGAACTAAACACCTCGGAGCAGGAGCATTGCAGCTGAAGTTCTTCGGGAGCACGGAAGTTCGTCTGAATGGCCGCAAAGCCGAGGCGAAGTCACTTAAACCGGCGCGGCCTGCACTTAAACTGGTGTGCCCTTGTTTGCGTTTATAACCGACACGCCCTTCCCATCAAGCCTTAAACCGGCGCGCCCCCCTTGCGTGCCGATAATCCGGCGCGCACAACCCCACGCTGGTTTAACCCCAAGCCATCCCATCTTTCCTACGATCCCCTATTTTCTGCAAACAGAATGCCGTTGCTTTCCCTGAAATGTCCAGGTCTCCTGCACTCGACCAGTGTGCAACCGCATGAACCATTCAAGCTCCCTGGAATGGCAATCTTCGAGCTCCGCACCGGCCGCCCGTCTCCACCGGTCGTCGTCAGCCAATCCCTAAAGAGCACCATCCCTACTCTACCGCCCTACATATCTGCAGGCCACTTGATTGCCTTTGGTTGGGGAGAAAGAGCAGACACTTATCACTGGCTTCAGAGGCTTCTTCCTCCCAGCTCCATTGATATATATATGCAATGAACACTCCACTGAAGAGAGAGGATCGCTGGCTGATAAGAGAGAGACGATAAGAGGAGAAGGGAGAGTCTGGTTCAGCTGGGAGCTCCCTCAGAAGAAAAAGAAGAAGCATGATTCTCCCCCCCCCCCATCCTCTTTCCCTTTTTTCTTTCTCTCCGTCTCCTACTCATCCATGGTGCTTTGAAGCCTGCTCCTCCATAGCATGGTCTTCGAAGGAACCGTCTTAGGGATGAATATTCACAGCCTTCCTTGGCGAACATCTGCCCCATTGGGGCTCCTACGAAGCTGCTGTCCATGAGCTGCTAGAACCCCTTGAAGGCTAGTCCTTGGGGCTTCTGCGCTCAACTGTGGGTCACCAGACTGCCATTTGGCCACTCCGAATATAGGAGGTCGTCTCGGAGCAATCCGTTTGACGATCCCCCATTCGCCCTAGCAAACCTCAGTCCGGGGGAGATGCTGCCCAATTTTTGCCAGAAATATGAACAATAAGAACGAACTAAGCTTTCTGAGAACACGAACTGAACTTTGGAGTTTTTGAACCCCTTTGAACAAACCATCCAAACTTTGATCTTAACGGATGAATGAAACACTTAGAACCTTTGAATCCACCTATTTTTGCTGAGTGAATAAACAGCCTAACTACTTGCTAAACCTGCGAGCTAATGAAAAGACAAAAACAGCAAGTTCTGCCTCAATCCGGCGTGCTCCTAATCCGGCGTGCACTTATCTGGCGCGGTACCCCCCACGTCGCTTTAGCCCCACACTCATAAACCTTTTCACCCCTTTTGGATCCAAACCGGTGTGCCCCCTTCGCGCCGAATTAAACCCTCTCACAAAACACATTACTACCCCTTGCCTCCTAAACCGGCGTGCCCTCCTCCGCGCCGGATTAAAACCTCTCACGAAATGCACCCCTATTCTTTGCCATCTAAACCGGCGCGCCTCTTGCTTGCCCACCAAAATCGGCGCGCCCCTCCTTCCATCCCTAAAACCGGCATGCCCTTTTATTCCACCTAGACTGGTGTGCCCTCCAAAAAATATAATTAACCAAACAAAGAAGGGATATGAAGCTAATGAATAAAATGAACCGCCCGTGTGTGAATAAACAATGAAATTCAACAATTGGAACAATGATAATAGAAGGCCACAACCATGCATACCTTGGGACCCTTTCTTCCCTTGGACCTCTTCAGCCAGCGCACCCCAAATCATGGTACAAAAGATAATATCGCCTCGGTTATAATCAAAATTTACTTTCGGGGGCTCCGCCCCCAGAAACCCCCGCAAGGGGTGCTACCCCCTTGACCCACGCGACCTGACCGCGCAGGTCGATCCGCACGCAAGGGCGCACGATGGCGAGTTCGGGCTCCACACCGAACAATTCGCTGCCCTGGACTGTGCGTGAAGAGAAAAGCAACAATGCCCCATGGTCTCAGACGTGGACCTCGGAATCCCCAACATGGTCATGATCTGGGCACATCTTGGGCCGATAATTCATCAGCTTGACCCACCTCTACCGGGATCCAATCCCGCACCCACATTAAACTTGCCATACCTACGGCAGACATTTGTACGGTTTGTCACCATCTCTTATACTACAAATGCAGACTTCCGTCCGAACAAGAAATGGTCCACCAGTGACTGACATGCACGCATTTATGAACGTTTACGCCCCGACGTGGGGTCTGTTCAAACGCAATCCGAGGTTTTGGCTCTCGCTTCCATTATTATGAATTTCAGGGCATAGGGACCCTTTTCATGGCAATCAATCAAGGGTTTTCCCCTCTCCGAGGGGATGTAGTTAACGTCGTAGCCTTTATGGTACAACGGGTTCTCAATCCCGACACTAACCACACAATCGTCTGATTAGTCAGATCGAGCGCACCATGGGCTTCCTCGAAGCCTGAATAAATCGTCACCTAGGTGATTGGCACGCCCACGCACTTAATAAACCCAATAAACAAGTAAACTACGATCTAAATAAAAAGTGCATCCACAGTGCTCCAAGACAAAACCTTATCGTCATCCATTTTCATTCATTTATCATTTTTTTTACCACATTACTGACTCAAGCGCCATTTTGGATTTTCGCTGAAGTCAGCCCCTTCTTGCTTAATTTTTCCCACGCGCCCTTATGGGTTTTCACGTGGCAGGATACCTAGTTTTGCTCGTAGCGCCCTTGTGGGTTTTCGCCACGACCGAGTTTCGAGCCATTTTTGCACTTACCTAGGGGAGGCTCTAAGCAAGTCCGGCGGGGCACCTCGATTTTAATCCCCTCTTTTCTTTTCTTTTTTTTTGACTTTGACAAGATGTCTACTGTTGGTACAGCTCGATCATTGGCACAAACGGAAAAGATCTGGGCCAAGAGGTTGTATTCATCAGTTCCGACAAGGTGTCAGATGTCAACATGGTTTAATCATTGGCATGTGGTTAATGCCAAAGCAAAGGAACATTTCATTCATTGGCTTAAATGGAAGGTCTAGGTTAAGGGTAGTGTGTTCATTAACTTAGCTGAAGTGTCTGATGCTAAAGTGGTTTAGTCATTGGCATGGAGTTTGATGCCAAAGCGAGAAGATATTTTGGTCATTGGCTTAGACGGAAGTCTAAGCTAAGGGTAGTGTGTTCTTCGACTTTAGACGAGGTGTCTGGTGCCGAAGTGATTTAATCATTGGCACGAGGTTAGTGCCAAAGTAAGGAGGTCATTTTGTCCATTGGCTTAGACGGAAGATCTAGGCCAAGAGTAGTGTATTTGTCGGCTTTAGACGAGGTGTCTAGTGCTGAAGTGATTTAATCATTAGCACGGGGTTAGTGTCAAAGCAAGGAGGTCATTTTGTTCATTAGCTTAGAAAGAAGGTCTAGGCTAAGGGTAGTGTATTCGTTGGCTCAAACGAGGTGTCTGATGCCGAAGTGGTTTAATCATTGACACGGGGTTGGTGTCAAATCAAGAGAATATTCTCTTCATTGACTTAGATGGAAGTGTTAGGTCCCTTAGGTGCAACTGGATCTAGAAGGGGAGGTTGAATAAGTCTGGTACAAACTTTGCCCAATTAAAAACTTAGCCAAGCTAGTCTAGTTATTTAATGAAAACACAGTCCGGTCATTAACAGAGCTGCAGATGGCTGGAGCAATGATGAACCCAGCTAGATATGCAAGGCTCGGATTAGGCAGACCTTCAAAACAAGGCAATCACAACACACAGTGCGGTAGGTAGCTAACACAAGGTAGGATGTAATACAAGTGCTTGTGTGCGAGTGAATCAAGCAGGGACTGGTTCTGCAAGTGTAGTGAATGTCGAACATGTAAGATAGTGCAATCAAAATGGTACAAGTGCAACAGTGAAATGCTTGCATTCTTGTGAATGGAGATAGAGGAGATGGATCAATCGCACAAGAACACACCCACTACACCAGATATTTTTAAGGTGGTTCGGTTGCAAACTCACAACCTACGTCCACCCTTCACCAAATCCGGTGAGACTTTACCACACAAAGACGAAGTCCTCAATACACATACACAAACAAAGAAAACAAGCTGCAAGTGCAGCAAAAACACTTCCGGTCTCTCACAAGAGCACCGGACACACACTGTTAAACAGATGTGGGTTGCAAATAAAGAAAGTAGGAAACAAGGCAGAACATCAACTATAGCTTCAGATAAAGATCTGGAAGCTTGGCTGTAACTTCAGATTTAGATCCGAAGATCTTCTTCTTCAAGCTCAGATGTATGCAAGGCTGCTCTCTCTCAAGGCCTCTCTCATTTCTTCTTCTCTTCTTTCTTCTTCTCTCCTTTCTCTTACAGCATTGGACTGAGACGGCCAGATGTTGGGCTGCTAGCTCTCTTCTCACAAGTTTTTCTTTAGCACACGTAGGCTTTTCTCTAAGACAGCAGCAGCTTCTCTTGTAGAAGCTTCACATATTTATAGAAGAGTCCAGTGGAGGATTTTCCCTCCAAGAAGATCTACAATATGACCGATTCAAATTAAAGTATCTTCTTTGACCACTGACCTTCCTCTAGCAGTGCTTGACTTGATCCACCAGGAATAGAGAAGTGGATGGGAAGACAATTTTCCCTCCTAAATCTTTTCTTAGCTTTGAAGCAGATATTCTGCATGATGTTGACTTGAGGTTGCATGGCTTTTCAACCCCGTCCTAGGATAGGACGGTGGTAGGCAGAGAATAGACTTTATTTGAGAGCTTGTAGCAGAGCAGAGCCAAGGTAGTTTTCCCTCCAAAAATCTTCTTCCCTAGAAGCATGTGTACTACATGATGTACACTTGAGAACCTTTCCAGATTTGGTGGCTAACCAAGTCTTCCCCAAAAGATTTGCACAGATCTGTCACGATGAAGGGGCAGAAGCTCTGACCTGGGATCTTCTTCCATACCTCGAAATCAACGATTTTAGAGGTTTACGCCTCACATTTTTAGTCACTGGATTGGTTCTCGCACATGCAGGTTGAGCAGAGGAGCATGGCTTGAAGTTGCTTCAAGTGCGTTGACACACTGTGACCACTGTGTTGGCGCATCCAATTGTTCTTCGCTACTTGACTGCTGCTAAAGCTTTGATGGCGTCGACGCGCTGTGGAGGTGGCGTCGACGCAGCTAAGGCCGCTTGTTGGCCATATCAGCCATTTGTCTCCCTTGTAATCTATTTGTCTGCCTTACAACCTATTTTTCACCCTTAGCCATATTGAGCCATCGCCACTGCTTCTTCTTTAGCCTTGCGGGCTTCAACAGAACTGGAGTTGACTCCAAACTCCTTTAGAGTTGACTCCGCTTCTACACTTTTCTCCCTTGAGGTGCTATTGCCCATTTTTCACCCTTGGCTTTCCATTTTTCACATGTAACTTCTATTTGTCAACCTTTCACACTTATTTGTCACCGCCAGCCATGGGAATCGTCGCCTTCTACTATTTTCTCTTCTTTGAGAGCCATCGCCCTTGTTGGCGTTCTCACTTATTTGTCACCCGTATAGGGTGATCTTCACCCTTGAACCTCCATTTATCTCCCTTCCCGTCTTTTTGTTACCTTTGTAAGCCATTTGTCACCGGTGATAGCTATTTGTCACCCTTGTGGGACATTCTTCAGCCTTGTTCATCAATTTTCACCGGTATTACTCTTTTGTCATCCTTGGAGACCATTTGTCAGCCCTACTGACTGGGGTTGACTGCTTTGACTCCAGCTGAGCCTGCGTTGACTCCTTCTTGTGAAATGGCATTGAGGTAGCTGGTGGACTGTGGACTTGGCTGCGTTGACTTTGGGGCTTGGCTGCTTTGATTGCTTGGAGTGCTCGGAGTGCTCTGAGTGTTGGCTAGTGCTCGGAATGCTCGCTACAGTTGCTCGTGTGTTCTGAAGTCAACTCTAAGCTCGACTCTTCTTCTAGTAACTTCATGTCAATATGAGGAGAGCCCTTTGCTCCTTTGTGTGAGCACATCAAAGCTTCCTTATTTGCACTGCCATTTCTGCTGCTATTTCTAGCTTGAGCTGATGGCTTCTATCTTCACATGCTTGACCTAAGCTATATATACTTTGACATCATCAAGTGCATATCAGGCTCATCAATGAAGTTCATAGTCAGATATCATCAAATGCAAGTGGGACTCATCAATGGCTCATAAGCAGACATCATCAAAACCAAGGAATCATGCGTGTACACACACATGCACAACAGGAAGGTCTAGGCCAAAGAAAGTATATTTATCGGTTTAGACTAGATATCTGACGCCGAAGTGGTTTAATCATTGACACGAGGTTAGTATCAAAGTAAGGGAATATTTCGTTCATTGACTTAAACGAAAGGTCTAGGCCAAAGGTAGTATATTCATCAGCTTAGACGAGAAGTCAGACGTCGAAGTGGTTTAATCATTGACACGGGGTTAGTGTCAAAGCAAGGGAATAGTTTGTTCATTGACTTAGACTGAAGGTCTAGGTCAAAGGTAGTATATTCATTGGCTTAGATGAGATGTCTAACGCTGACGTGGTTTAATCATTGACATGGGGTTAGTGTCAAAATAAGGGAATATTTTGTTCATTGACTTAGACGAAAGGCCTAGGCCAAAGGTAGCGTTTAATTCTAGTGGGACTACTGGTTGGGGTCCACCAATGAGTTTTCCGTAAAAGGGGTTTTAGTAGAGGACTTTGAGTAAAGGGTTTCTGCAGGGAATGTTGTTGTGGTCGCTCAGGTGACACCTAAATCACCAACATTACCAAAACTCTTTTTTTCTCATCATTTTTTTCTTTTTCTTCTTTCTTTTTTTCCCTTCTTCTCTTTTTTTTTAATGGACATTGCGGTGTCTCACGTGAAATCTAAGACACACGTTAGTTCAATGTGACTTGTGGGCTTTAGTTGATCATCGAAATGAGGAAGCAATGCATGATATAATTTTAAATGCCTTCCATTGAGGGGTACAAATTGAACTTCCCCACGGCGATTGATAATAACATGCGCACCTCTTTCATAAACTTTCTGGACTACATAAGGTCGTAGCCAATTTTAATTCAATTTGCCCTTGGGATTGGCAACCATGACCTCTTTCCTTTTGACCATGACTAGGTCTCCTTTCTTGAATTCACATTCCTTGACGAGTTTGTCGAAGGCCTGGGCCATGCGGGCCTGGTACACATCCCTTCCAGATCAGAGAGCTCCTCAAATCTTCTTTCTATGTTTGTTCAGTCATCCTCGACCAGCCCGTGTTGAAT
This sequence comes from Amorphophallus konjac, assembly GCA_022559845.1. Taxonomy (NCBI): domain Eukaryota; kingdom Viridiplantae; phylum Streptophyta; class Magnoliopsida; order Alismatales; family Araceae; genus Amorphophallus; species Amorphophallus konjac. The sequence continues at coordinate 27,939,464 of CM040117.1, forward strand.
TATCACTCTCAACGAGGGTACCTCCAGCTCTATGGGGACGACTGCTTCAGAGCCATATACCAGAGAAAATGGTGAACAACCCGTTGGAGTTTTGTACACCGTGCGATAAGCCTACAGTGCCTCATACATTTTTTCTTCTCAGTCCTTCTTGCTAGAGCTAACTGTTTTGGCCAATACGGTACAGAGGGTCTTATTAAAAGCTTCAGCCAACCCATTTGCTTGCGGGTTGTAGGGGGTGTAGGTCCTCCAATCAATCTTGTATTTCTCAACCAATTTGTAGACCTTTTAATTCTTGAAGTGACTTTCATTATCCGAAATGAGCTGGTCGGGCACACTGAATCGAAATATAATGTTTCGATGGACAAATCTAGTCATGATTTCTTGCGTCACTTGTTTTAGCACCACGACTTCTGCCCATCTAGAGAAATAGTTTGTTGTTGTTAAGATGTATTTGCATCCTGACGAGGACGCTGGAAGTGGACCCATAACATTTGTGCCCCACTGAGCAAACAGCCAGCTAGGCGTTGTCGAGTGTAGCTATATTGGGGGTCTTCTTAGGACCGTTGCATGCTCCTGTCATTTTTGACATGATTTGGCATATTTACAGCAGTTATCAAACATAGTCGGCCAATAATAGCCCAACTTCTTGATTTTGATTTTCATTTTCGGTCCGGCCTGTAACGACCCAAGATCTAGATACCGGGAGTTACCTGATACCATTTGAATATTGGCCTGTCACCTACGAGCCGGAAGGCTCGGAAGGGTTAATTGGTGTGTGGACATACATTGAAATTTAAACTAATGTAGGAAATAACTATAGAACTAATTATTCAAATAATATAAATAAATTATATTTTTAATTAAAAAATTAACTACAGAGTCCAGTCCAATGAAGTATACCCTATAGGGAAAGAAACGTACTCAAGTGCCAGGTATGCCCCCAACTCTGGTGAGCTAGTAACTACGAATCTCAGTGATGCACCTCCGAACCTCAAGGAGGAACCACAACACTTGAAAAGAAAAGGGGTGAGCCTCATCTCATTGGCTCAGTAGGGGTCCCGCGGATCGCCACCACTAAATAACGGCAATAAACAGTAGCGATAACAACGATAACAACGATAACAATAACAGTAACAGTAGCGAACGTAGCGGCAATAGTAAAGGAAGAAGGCGGCGGAAAAATAGATCTCTAAGCTTCTCCGAATGGCACGAAAAGGAAACCCCGATCTCGTAGTTGGGATTGCCGAACCACTGGTAAAACTACGGCAATGCTACTGAAAGAAAAATCATGGCATCCCTGTCATGAAGGCCCCTCCTCGTAGACAAAGGCCTAACTAAGATCACACGGTCTGAGGGTACAATCACGACCTCACTGTCGTGAACCCTACATTGTCTATGGGTGAAACCTCGATAACCTTACCATGAGCCCTAAACCTCGGTAGCACGTAGAAGCTACCTGAAGAACCATGTCTCGTAGATAGAAAATTAAACCTTAGGTCAAGAGAGTCACCTATCACGTGACAGGAGCGTTGTCCACTAGAAGCAAGGCTGGATGCATCCACTGACGACTTAGTCCACGCCCCGGGTGTCTCCCTACTCGTCCAAGGTGAAAACTGAGACACCATACAAAGTAATTAAGGACAAGGGTCTGGTCAGAATCATGCTCGTCAACACACGTCCAAAGTCCCTGACCACATGTGCACACACTGACTGACTGCGCTACATCAGACTATCTAGCTGGTTTTCCTCCCAGCTTGGACTCGAGCCGCCACAGTGGGAGGCCCTACGGCAACCAGCCTAAATCCGTATCTCCTGGGTCTACTCTCCACCACTCCCAAGTGGGTCCGCACACATGTGCGCAGGAAAGCTATGACTAGAGGGAGAAAGTTACTAGATGAAGGAACTCTTAGTAGAGAAGAAACCACCGAAACACTCACGGCCTACGTACGCACGCATTCGTAAGTATCTCGAAGTACCAGGTGGCTCAGTGCCACCAGACTCTATACAGTCAACTAGACCTACTAATCCAACGGTACTTGAGTCACGTGACTCAGGCCAAGACCGTTGTACAATACGGCTCCATGCCGTCAAATTATCCTAGTCCTAGAGTCAAAAATCACAGTCTAGAGGACTCTCAAGGCAGCCCACAACTGCCGAGTCCATTCCCTCTATAAGGGAGACTAAGAAACCCCCAGCCCCAGGCGGGGTCACAGGACTCACAGTCAGTGGCCATACATATGGCCCACATAGAAAACACTTTCCTAAGAAGTTAATGTTGTGCGGGAACAACCCTATGCACCTACACAAATACACGGTGACTTGATCTAGCGGAACAAAGAAGCTTGGAACACATGGGGTCACTTGGACCCTCAAAATCATATGGGCATGCTAATCAAGGTATCATGATCCCTCCGGACACCCAAAAACACAGTCTTGATCCCCACGGGGTGTCCGGGACATCTAAGGAGACAAAGGTCTACCAAAGGGTCTCAACTAGGTCGACCGAAGGCCAAAACGGGTGAAAGAATATCATTTCAGTCAACCAACCCGCTGGGGTCGGTCCACCTAAGGGGGCCGATCGACTAGACCCACAGGGTTGTCGACATGGCCTGCATCCCTACTATAGGCAGTCCTGGTCGGTCGACTGAACCGGTTGGGTCAGTCGACCGAACTAGGGCAGTTCACCCTCCCGTGGTGAACGCCCAACCGGTTGACCAAACCCACTGGGCCGGCCGACTGATTCCGGTGACGCAACCTCGAAACCCCACCCGAGGGGCTCGAATCCACATCCCAATCACCCCGTGTGATGGGAAAAATAAGGGGGAACCATTCCCCACCCTCTAGACCACCTAGAGGCCCCATTTAAACTACCAAAACGCGATTGAATCGGCGAATCCGTTGCCCATCCCAAAATTGAACGTTTTAACACCGGCATGAAATAAAACCACTCTCGGCCTCATCTCGGCCTATAAAATGTGGGGAAATGGAAAGGAAGGGCCAAGGATTTGTCCCCCTACCTTCACCGATGATTTCCTACACCGAGGATGTCGATTCCACGTAAAAATGAACCTCAAATCGCTGTCGAGCTCGTAAACTCGTGAAGGAAGCACGCCGCGCCACCGCCCTTAATCCTTGCTCCACCATCGCCGCTCACTGCCTCCGCGTCGCCTCCGCCTCACCCACCTCCAACTCTGTCGGCCGCCCGGAGAAGAGAGGGAGAGAAACGAGAGGAGAGAGGGAGAGAATGAGAGAAATGGGGAAAGAGAGGTGTGGGTTAGTTTATATAGGAAAATATTTGGGGTTTTTTTTAATCTAGAAAATAAAAAATAAAAAAAGTCATCCCATGATCCTCGATAAACGCACAACGCACATGTAATGTCTTGGAGTCCGAAAACATAACGGCTCATCCCACACGGGGATCTGAAGGCCCGATAGCCAAAAATCCGATTTAATCATCAAACTCGATCTGGGACCCACGAAAGCGCTCCGAAACCCATAGATTCTAATCCGAAAATCCAGAACATTACAGTCTTCCCCCCTTATAAAAATTTTGTCCTCGGAATTTGAAGCAATGATCATCTCATAGGGGAAGAACAATTCATCCAACTGGCAACGCTCCCAGAGCTCCAACTACAACCTCAATTCTAGCGAAAACACAGTTCCTGAGGGACACAGCCAGACTATGATCATGAACAAAATCATCTTGCTCCATATCCCAAAACACACTGATTCTCAAAGCAACCATGGCACACAAAGAACACAAGTCTGGCACCACCTCAGCTACAATGGAACTCCAACCATGGCATCGGTGCCACCATCTCGCATACCGAGGAGACGCAACTCGCACCACGAATTCCTACCATTGATAAAATCCATGCTCTGCAGACCAACCAAACATCAACTTCTCATCATGCTGACTGACCTTACGCCCTCCATAAGGGACAACCATTTCTGAGCCTCAACCGGCTCACACAGTCGCCTCAATTGACTGCCACAATCCCATCGGCTCCATGCCACTCTCATATCCAGTGAGCCGAACGCCAATAACACCACTGGACCAACTCTAGTCCAAGCATAAACCTTCTATGAACCCAGGTCCAATCTGGGGAAAGGTATATTATGATCGGCCACCTAACACCTAGCCTGCACACGGCTCTCCCCTATCTCGATACGCCTCAACAGGCATCTGCTGGCAGCGAAAATCCATATGCTAGCAACTAACTATTCATCAACAAAAAGTTCTTACTACCTCGAGTTTTCTTTACATGCTCCCTCACCAGGGCCGATAACCTCATTCTAAACCTCAACGGCCCATCTGTTGACTTTTACACAAACCATTATTACTTTTCAAGTCGGTCCTCACTCGGACATCACATCCGATTCTGATCCTCATGCTAACTCTACCCTCTCAGGGGAGCACAGTGAACCAACCGACGAAATTCCATAATTCTCGGTCCACAATAACTCTAGACTCAGACTTACATGGAATTCTTCCCACACTGGCCACAAGACCGAGGCTCTTACCTGGTGACATCTGTAATATCACGGACCTTTCGGATCCTTTCTTTTTGGGTATCGGATCTGCTTTCTCAGAGTGTCCAGCTTCGTTGTGTCCAAAATTTCATTTCGGACATCTTTCGTGTTCGGATTGGTGCGATCCGGAGTCGTTTCGGAGGCCCGGAGTGCGTCCGCGGCTTTTTCACACGTGTTTTCTGATTTCCGCGTGCGGGTTTCGGCAAATCCTTCGGAATCTCGTTGCGGGTGAACCGGGTTGTTCACCTAGACGAGAGTGGTACCGTTGCGATCAGTGCTTTCCGAGGATCGCGAAAACGTGATTTTTAATTTTTTGACATTTTTTGGAATTTTTGGATTTTTTATAAAACCCCCCTATTTTCCCTTTTTCTTTTTCTCTTCTTTCTTCTTCCTCTTTCTCCTCCTCTCCCATGCGCACGCGACCGTGGCCCCTCCTCTTCCGGCGACGACTCCGGCGTGCTCCCCTCCGGCTGCAGACGGCGGTGAGACGACGGTACTACGGCGACGGTGGCGGCGTGGTGATCGCGGTGGCATGCGATGCTCGGTGAGATCGTGGGAGCTCGAGAGGGTTTCAAGCGTTCTTCGCGATTTGTGGACGATCTGGCGTGCCTCGAAGCGAGATCGAGGTAGGGTGACGTTCCCTAGCCTCTTGCGTTCTTTTCCCGTGATTTCTAGCCCGAGGGGAGGTCGAGAGATGGGTTTTCCTGCCGGGTTGGGGTTTTCCATGATTTGGGGAGAGTTCGCCCTATCTATGATTTTAGGCCGTGATTCGTCGTTTTAATGGCTTAGATGCATGCTAGGGGTCCTTAGGGGGCTTCCCCCTTGATTGTCCCCTCTCCTACGGAGGCATGGGGGCGTGGTTGGCATTTTTAGGTATTTTCCGTCGTTCCACCGTCGGGACGGTGTGACGGTCCTTCCAGTGACCGTCACAGCCTGTGACGCGCCAAGGTAGGTGCGCTACAGGGTATGTTTTGCCAATTGGGTGGTCAGTGGGCCTGACGGTCCCACGATAGACCACCAGGGCGTGTGACGTGCCTAGGTTAGACCGTCAGGTGACGATTTGATCGTTGGCATCCGACCGTTGGGTTTTGACCGTTAGGGGTCAAGGTCTGTGACACACCTAGGGTGGCGCGTCAGAGCCTTGTAACGCCCCTGTGTGGGAGCGGCAGAGCTGACACATCCCCAACCCGTAACGCACCAAAGGGGGTCCATTACAGACTATGACGCCCCTAGAGGTGTGTGTCACTGTTGTTTCCTTCGTGTCTTCTGATGCACCAGAATAGGCGCGTCAGAGACCGTGACGCACTAGGGTTGTGGCGTCACGGCCTGTTTTGCACCGAACGTGTGACGCCCCTGTGTTGGACCATCAGACAGCTGTGACGGCCCAGTGATAGACCGTCAGAGACTGTGGCGCACCTAGGGTGGACCGCCAGGCTCTGGACTGTACCGGGTGGTTCGCAGTCCCGTTTCTTCTCTGACCATGGTCACCGTGCTACGGTTCTGGTACGTAGGATGGTCCCCGTGCTTCGTCGGGTTTGGACGTTGTTTTCCGTTGACTTGAGAGTCTACTCCTTCAGTGACCCTCCACTAGTCGTAGCCTGCTTACATGCGTGTGGTCCCCCCATGGAGTGGTGGAGAGGCTACCATGAGGATGATTTTTAGACCGGTTTCTGTCGGGCCCCTCGTCTGTAGCCAGAGTCCGGCTCAAGGGGAAAATAAGTTAGAGGACAGACCTAGGACACATGGTCTGTGTGTGCACACGTGGTTGGGGGCAGTTGGACACACGCTGACGAGAGTGACCCTAGCTAGTCACTTGCTTTGTGGTTACTTGTACGATGTCCTTGCCTCCGCCCTAGGGCGTGGTAGGCCATCAGCTACGGTGCGGTGTAAGACGTCAGGGGACGCTGCCGACTGTGCTTCTAGTGGGAGGTACTTCTGTCAAGTCGGGAGTGACAGACAGTCAGTCAGTCTCCGTGACTTCGACCTTCGGGTTTTGGTCGTGTTGACCATTGAGTTCCGGTTGTTTCGCCATGGCACGTGTGTTGGTTTTCGTGCCGTAAGACTGGTGTTTGTAGTTGCAGGGCTGTTACTTCTGAGGTACTCGCTTAACCGCTAGCATAGTGGTTTTCCGTTTGCGAGGTAGGGTTCGAGTGATCCCTACTAAGTCTTGTTCTAAGACTCATTCCATGTGTGTTTTCACCGTGTTTCAGGTGAGGCACGGCCTCAGAGGAGCGTGACTGAGGGTCAGCGTGGTTCAGGTGCCCAGCGTTAGTGAAAGAGGTCAGAGCCGGGGTATGCCCCGTATAGCTGTATTTTTCTTTATTGTCTCTGTACTAGTTGTGGACTACTGTTGTTATTTTGTTGTATCTTGTGGACCATGTATCATGTAAATTGTTAAGTTTTTTTCCTGCTTAATCATATAAACTGTTTAATTTCTGCAATTATTTGTGATACTTGTGTAGTCTCCACACCATCCTTTTAACCTTTCCGAGCCTTCGGGCTCGTGGGTGGTTGTGCGAGTCTCAGGTTATCGGGCCTTCCCGGTAACCAGATTCTCGGGTCGTTACAGCTGGTATCATAGCGCGGTTGTGGGATTATACGAGAGTCATAAGTAATTGTAGTGGTCCACTAGTCCACAACGATGATGTACAGTTGACGCTGGTATAGGGCATCGTGTGTTTTCATTGACCTTGCCATTTTCGTGTTTTCTATCTTTTGCTTCAGGAGCGAGTATGGCACCGAGGCGGAGCACTCGCTCTCAACAGGGGCAGTCGGCTGGGGCTCAGGAGATCCAGCAGGAGGAGCAGAGTAGAGTGCCACCAGCGGCCACCGAGGCAGTGAATACTATGAGGTTTCTGGGGGCCGAGGATTTCTTCCATGGCATGTACCAGCTTATGTCGCAGCAGTTCGGCGGAGAGGCTGGTGAGGGCTCGTCGACCAGGGGTGGGCCAGGCCGAGCAGTGAGGGATTTCATGCAGTTCCATCCACCTTACTACGGCGGTCAGCCAGACCCTGATATGGCTCGGAGTTGGCTCGACGAGATGGAGCGGGTGTTCAGTTCCATGCGGTGTACTACGGAGGACAAGGTGATGTTGGCCTACAACCAGTTGCAGGGCACGGCTCGGGAGTGGTGGTCTTCCGAGTGGAAGACGTCCTTTCAGTCACGTCCCCTTGAGCAGATTGCGTGGAGTGACTTTGTCAGTGCTTTCGAGCGTGCTTACTGCCCAGAGTATATTGCTACGTAGAGGATGCATCAATTTTTGGAGCTGGTCCAGGGTGACATGCCCCTGTTACAGTACAGGGCCCGATTTGTTGAGCTGGGTTGTTACGTACCCCATATCATGGCACATGAGAGGGTGAAGACCGCGCAATTCGTACAGGGTTTGAGGCAAGAGCTGAGGCACCATTTGATTGCGAACGCTGCCACTGATTTGGAGACGGCTTCTCGTGTAGCGGCGTCCTTGGAGATGGATATGCAAAGGACTCGGGGACCGATTAGCCAGGGGCAGTCCTTGTCAGGCTGCAACCAGCAGATGACTACTCAACAGCAGAGCACGTTCCAGCTTTCTTCTGGTAGTTTAGGGGCTTCGACCCCGGCAGCATCACCGGCAGGATCTACATCATTCATCGCTAAAATGAAGAAGTTCTTTGGGAAGAGTTTCCGGAAGAAGAAGAAGAAGAAGGAGGAGGGCCGTGAGCAGCAGGCTTCTTCAGGCAGTGTTAAGCAGTCGGCACCTCTGTAGCGGCAGGGTTCAGTCGGTGGATCTCGTTCGGGGTGTCCCCGGTGTGGCGAGTCGCATCCAGGTAGGCAGTGTACAGTGCCAGTGATCTGCTTCAGGTGTGATTAGCCAGGACACATGGCATGTGACTGTCCGCAGCGGCCGCGTCAGCCACCCCAACTTCCTCAGCAACAGCAGTAGCAGTACCCACAGCAGCAGTTTCAGCAGGGTGGTCAGTTTCCGCCACTACCACGGTCAGCGAGTGCGGGCAGGCAGAGAACTCGAGGCCAGATTACTCACATGACCAGGGCAGAGGTAGAGTCGTCGCAGCTTGTGGAAGGTACTGTTATGATTTTGGGTTGCGCGGCACGGGTTTTGTTTGATTCTGGCGCGTCCCATTCGTTTATTTCAGAGGATTTTGCGCTGAGTATTGAGGACCCGGTATCCCAGATGTCTTGTGATCTGATGGTGGAGTTGCCGTCTGGTGACTTCATGATCACTCCGTATTGTTTCGAGAAGGTTCCGGTTTGGATCGAGGGGTGGAGTTTGCCAGGCAAGTTGTATGCATTGCAACTTCGGGATTATGATGTGATTTTAGATATGGATTGGCTCGAGGCCCATGGAGTAGTGGTGGATTGTGGGATGAAGAGGGTCTGTGGGATGAAGAGGGTCTACTTTCAGCATCCTCATTGGCGGACCTTCTACTTCCAAGGTATATGTTCCACCTCTCCTCGTTTCCTCATTTCTGCGATTCGAGCCCATCGTTTGCTTGATTCCGGTTGTCAGGGTTTTCTCGCTTCTATGGTCTTGGTAGACCAGCCGTGTCCGGATGTCGAGGACATTCCGATGGTGTGCGAGTTTCTCGATGTTTTTTCCAATGATTTGCCTGGATTGCCTCCCTAGCGGGAGATCGATTTCGTTATCGAGGTTGTGCCTGGTACGGGACCTTTGTCAAAGGCTCCTTACCGTATGGCTCCCGCTGAGTTGAGAGAGTTGAGAGCACAGTTGCAGGAGTTGCTGGCCAAGGGGTATATTCGTCCTAGCTTTTCCCCTTGGGGTGCGCACGTGTTGATCATAAAGAAGAAGGATGGTAGTCTGAGGTTGTGCATTGACTACCGGCAGCTGAATGAAGTGACCATCAAGAACAATTATATGTTGCCGCGGATTGATGATTTGTTCGACCAGCTTCAGTCTGCTCGAGTGTTCTCGCGGATTGATTTACGGTCTGGTTACTATCATCTGAGGATTCGCGAGTCCGATGTGGAGAAGACTGCGTTCAGTACGAGGTACGGGCATTATGAGTTTTTGGTAATGCCGTTCGGGCTTACCAATGCCCCCGCAGCCTTCATGGACTTGATGCAGAGGGTGTTTCGTCCCTATCTGGACCAGTTCGTGGTCGTGTTTGTGGATGACATCCTTGTTTATTCACGGTCTGCGGAGGAGCATGCGTACCATTTGGGTGTGGTGCTGTAGACGTTGCGAGATCACCAGTTGTATGTGAAGCTCAGTAAGTGTGAGTTCTGGTTTCGTGAGGTGCACTTTTTGGGGCACGTGATCTCTGGTGATGGTATTTCCGTGGACCCCGCCAAGGTCAAGGCAGTGATGCAGTGGTCAAGGCCGAGGTCTGTGACAGAGATCCAGAGTTTCTTGGGGCTTACAGGCTATTATCGGAGGTTTATCTAAGATTTTTCTTGCATTGCGGCCTCGATGACCAGACTCACGTGGAAGGATGTGCCATTCGTCTGGACTGATGAGTGTGAGCAGAGTTTCAGGGAACTGAAGAGATTGCTCACCTCAGCTCCGGTGTTGGTTTTTCCCTCTGGATAGGAAGGTTTTGTGGTGTGTACAGATGCTTCCGGGGTCGGATTGGGTGATGTGTTGATGCAACATGGTAGAGTGGTGGCGTATGCTTTGTGGCAGCTGAAGTCATATAAGGAGAACTACCCTACCCACGACCTAGAGTTGGCGGCTGTGATCTTCGCGCTGAAGATCTGGAAGCATTATCTGTACGGTGAGAAGTTCGAGGTGTTCACTGGCCATCAGAGTTTGAGGTATGTGTTCACGCAGAGGGACCTTAACCTCAGGCAGAGGCTTTGGATGGAGTATATGAAGGATTATGACTTCACCCTGTCTTATCAGCCGGGCAGGATGAACGTCGTCGCCGATGCCTTGAGTCGGAAGGTCGCGGTCAGTGCCTTGATGTTGAGGAAGTGGAGGCTATGGGAACAAGTACCCGAAGTGTCATTCAGGCTCAAGATTCCCCGAGAGCCAGGGTTAGCGGTGCTCGCGAGTCTGACAGTCACTCCTGCTATCCGTCGTCAGGTCACAGAGGCTCAGCATATAGACCCTGAGTTACCCCGAATTTTGGCCATGACTAAGGTGGAGCTAGTGAGGACGGTGCTGTGAGGTTCCGTGGTAGGCTGTACGTCCCAACCGAGGAGTGGGTTCATCGTGCGGTGTTGCGTGAGGCTCATGGGAGTAGGTACACCGTACACTCGGCTGCGACAAAGATGTATCGAAACTTGCGGAGGCAGTTCTGGTTGCCTGGCATGAAGAGGGATGTTGCCGAGTTCATGGCCAGGTGCCTGACTTGTCAGCAGGTGAAGGCGGAGCATCAGCGACCAGGAGGTGTGCTTCAGCCCTTGGATGTTCCCGCGTGAAAATGGGACCACATGACCACAGATTTTATGGTGGGATTACCGAGGACTCCTAGTGGACAGGACATTATTTGGTTGCTAGTGGATCGGCTGACGAAGATGGCTCGGTTGTTACCGATCAAAGTCAGCTGGAGCGTGACCAAGTTGGCCCGTCTTTATGTGGAGCGGATCGTTCCGTTGCATGGAATTCCCATTTCCACTGTGTCAGATCGAGATCTGCGTTTCACTTATGGATTCTGGAGGAGTTTCCATCGAGCTCTTGGCACGGAGTTAGCATTTAGCTCAGCATATCATCCGCAGTCGGACGGTCAGTCAGAGAGGACCATCCAGACTTTGGAGGACATGTTGAGATCATGTTGCCTGGAATGGCAAGGGAGTTGGATTCACCATCTACCATTGGTGGAGTTTGCCTACAACAATAGCTATCATTCGAGCATCGGCATGGCTCCTTATGAGGCGTTGTATGGGCGCCCGTGTCGGACTCCACTTGATTGATTCGAGGTTGGTGAGCGTGTTTTGACGAGACCGGATTTAGTGCAGTAGTGTGTGAATGTCGCGCACCTGGTTCGTCAGAACATGTTGGCGGCCCAGAGTCGGCAGAAGAGCTATGCTGACCGGAGGAGGTAGCCTCTCACTTTCGCCATTGGCGATCGTGTGTTCTTGAGAGTTTCACTGATGAAAGGGGTGATGTGCTTTAGACGGCGTGGGAAGCTGAGTCCCCGCTATGTCGGTCCTTTCCTTATTGTGGAGCGCATTAGTCAGGTAGCCTATCGACTGCAGTTACCTCCTGAGTTGACGACGGTGCATGACGTGTTCCACGTCTCGATGTTGCGGAAGTATATGCCCGATGACTCTCATGTGCTTGAGGATTCTGTTTGGCCCGAGGTGACTCCAGATCTTTCTCTCCCAGAGTTTCTCATCCGCGTTGAGGATATGCGAGAGCAGCGCCTGCAGAACAAGGTCATCCCCTTGGTTAAGGTGGTGTGGTAGCGGCCCTCTAGTGGTGAGGCTTCTTGGGAGCGTGAGGACGAGATGCGTCAGCAGTTCCCTTACCTATTCGAGTGAGTTCCCTCTTCTTCCCCCGAGCTTTGTTCTTAAATTTCGAGGATGAAATTTGTTTAAGGGGGGAGGGATGTAATATCCCAGACCTTTCAGATCCTTTCTTTTTGGGTCCCGGATCTACTTTCTCGGAGTGTCTGGCTCTATTGTGTCCGAAATTTTGTTTCGGACATCTTTCGTGTTCGGATCGGTGCGATCCAGAGTCGTTTCGGAGGCCCGGAGTGCGTCCGTGACTTTTCCGCGCCTGTTTTCCGATTTCCGCGTGCGAGTGTTGACACCTAAAATATACCAGAAGAGACCGAAGCAGATTCATAGCTTTGAAGATCAGTCGAGGGCACAGCTCACGTACCATCCCCGGAAGTTTCGAGAATCAGAATAGAAGAGACCCGCTATTCCTAACACTTTGTTCGGCTAAAGCCATCCCTGGCTAAGCCGCTGTCCAGTACGGTTATCATTTAGGTAGCCGGGCTGATAAAACCATACCAACATTCAGACAATCATCTGTCTGCTAAGAAAGAATGCTCAGATAATTCTGATTCTCCGAAAGCGGGATGAACAGTGCCTCATACATGTTTGTGAATGCAAGGTGTTAAAACAAGCCCCATGAAATCTTGATATATATGCCAAGAAACCCACTGTCGGAAGCAGTCTATTAAGTGGATCCTACGCTGAATGACAGGAAATGGGCCCAGCCCAATATGAGCCGGGCACGCCGAGGATTGCATGCGCCGAAAAGCTGGATGTCGGCGCGTCGGGGAGCTCACGTCGACAGTGTGAGGCCTGGCCTCTATAAGAAGGCTGCCCTTCGACACAACGAGAGAGAGAGAGGGATACAGAAGGGTCAGAAGAGAAGAAAAAAACAGCGAAGGAAAAGAAAGAAAGGGGAAGCTCGAGAGCCCTTCATAGAAGCTGAAGATAAGAGAGAGACAGAGGGTCGAAGGAAGGAGCTAGGTGGGGTGTGCCGGTGTGCCGTTCGGTGTCTTGGCTGCAGCTTCTCTTTCCTTTTTTTTTCTCTCCTCTTTCTGAATATCGTTCCCCCCTTTTCATTTGTATCTTTGCTTTCTAGCATCTCTGCTCCCGTAGCATTGAATGCCAATGTGATCCTGCAGTCAGGGATAGAGCCGGTCTATGCTCCTTATTCTCCCGAGTTGGATTGGTGTATTTTTTTTGTGTTGATGAAATAGTCAATGAAAGGTGGGTTAAGTTCTCCCCCGCCATCACTCTTTTGTTTCTGCCTCTGTACTATATATGCTATGGATATCGATGGCTGCACATATATGCATGCTTTACCGTTTTGGCTTTCTGAGTCTCTTGAATGTTCGTTCATCGTATGATTCCTTCGACCTTACACTCACAACGAGAGCCTGAGATAGCCTATCTCATGGCTTCTTGTTTGTGAAACGAGGAAAGATGAATCCGAATCGTGAGGTTTTCGTGCATGGCTCTGCTCCCAGTGAGGCCCCAGAGGGAAGGTCGTCTCCATCCCGTGCCTTCAAACCCTGGCCAAAGAGACCTTATTCAAACTGCTGAACAAATCCCTTTTTAAAAAATGTCCAAAGCCCCTGCCTTCAAACCCCTCTAAAACCTCATTTCTGAACGCCTCTCGGTGCAAGCACCTCTCGACGCAAGTTTCGTGCCGAGGGTATGCCGCGTCGGTTGGTTTCCTAGTTCGCGCCGAGGGCCTTCCCCTTCTCCGTGCCGATCCCTCTACCCCTTCGACCACTTTGATGAGCTCGTGCCGATGACGTCAGGCCGTGTTAACCTTGCTTGTGATACCTATCCCATGGAGCTACACTGCCCTTCCCTCCATCCTCACGGGAGCTATATCAAAGGGGTCAATTCCCCTACATTCTACAACCCTGTCTAGTCATGGAGCCCTGCCGTTGCATGTTCTCTATTGACTGTACAGGGGGACATCACAACAGGGGGGCTAAAGTCCCATACGATTTAGATCCCCTGGATCTCGGGCTACGCCCGGCTCTCATTTTGGTTTCCACTCCGACAGTTCGTGAGTGGATGACCTATAATACCCTTTCGGCACGCTCCCAAAATAAGGGGAGGTGTTGTCAAAATCTGTTCAGACTATCACTCGATCGCATAGTATGATGTTTTCATCGGAATTGTGCGTTTAACCCCCCCCCCCCCCCAACTACGTGGCAAGATGATGAGCTATGTCATCTCATGGTATCTCGGCCACTACAGGGAATATATCTTACAGTTACATGATCTCTTTCGACCCCTTGGTGAATGAATCCACCCTCACCTTCTATTTCATCCTATCATTGCCACGAAATCCCTGTTGAACACAGAGGATCCCCTTGGATCCATCAGAACCCCTCAGGATATCTGAAGAAAACCAACAAAAGTGGCCATCGGCGCCACTTCCTCCCGGCGCCGTCGCCTTCCGGCGCCACCTCCTCCCGGCGCCAATCTCGCGCCTGGTGAAGGGCGCGCCGAGAAGCTTGCGCTGTTTGCCCTTCTTTCCAGCCACGCCGATTGCTTGCCGTGCCGACGCCCCTTTAGCTTCTCATCGTGCCGGGATCCTGCCGTGCCGTCTGGCCCCCGCGCCGGTTCCCATCCGTGCCGTTTCATCTTGATAACACCTGCCATCCGAATATCTGATATTTCAACAACCCCATTAAACCCAAATCAACTCAAATATTCCATTCCTGTCAATCTCCATGTCAGCCTTCATCACTTTACAAGGGAATCATGGTTCTTCATCTGAGCCCACGGAGATACATTCATGGGGGTCTCACCCCTACATTATACCGAATACGATGTTTTTTCTGTCACCCCACTGACCCTCGGAGTTCTGCCATTGCATGTCCTCCAGTGGTCCTTTGAGGGGAACATCAACAAACGTCGTGGTAGCAGACATTGTCCCGTCACATTCAAATCCTTTTTGGATTCAGGGCTACGCCCGCCTCTCTTTTGGCTTCCATCCCGACTTTCGTGGGTGGATGACCTATATTTCCCTTTGGCATAGCCCAAGAGAAGGAGATATGCTGTCGGGTTTGCGTTGTAACATCGCTATCACGTCCCGCGTAGCACAGTTTTCTATGCATGTTTTGCATCCCGTCAGCGGAGTTAGCGTAATAGTCGTATCTCATTTTGCCCCTGAGGCATCCTTTCTTGGCAATTAATCAAGGGTTGTCCTTTTTTGGAAAGACGTAATTAACGTCATAGCCTTTATGGTATGACGGACTTTCGGTCCCGACACGAATATCACAATCAGCTGACTGAGTCAAGTCGAGCGCACAATAAATCGTCACCCCGGTGACTGGCACGCCTAATAAGCCCAGTTAAAATAAACCTAAACAAAAAAAAACGTCCCCACAGCGGGTTTCGGCAAATCCTTCGGAATATCGTTGCGGGTGAACCGGGTCGTTCTCCTAGACGAGAGTGGTACCGTTGCGATCAGTACTTTCCGAGGATCGCGGAAACGTGATTTTTAATTTTTTGACATTTTCTAGAATTTTTGGATTTTCTATAAACCCCCCTATTTTCCCTTTTTTTCTCTTCTTTTTTCTTCCTCTTTCTCCTCCTCTCCCGTGCGCACGCGACCGTGGCCCCTCCTCTTCCGGCGACGACTCCGGCGTGCTCCCCTCCGACTGCAGACGGCGGTGAGACGACGATACGACGGCGACGGTGGCGGCATGGTGATCGCGGCGGCATGCGGTGCTCGGTGAGATCGTGGGAACTCGAGAGGGTTGTAAGCGTTCTTCGCGATTTGTGGACGATCCGGCGTGCCTCGAAGCGAGATCGAGGTAGGGTGACGTTCCCTAGCCTCTTGCGTTCTTTTCCCATGATTTCAAGCCCGAGGGGAGGCCGAGAGATGGGTTTCCATGCCGGGTTGGGGTTTTTCATGATTTGGGGAGAGTTCGCCCGATCTATGATTTTAGGCCGCGATTCATCGTTTTAATGGCTTAAATGCATGTTAGGGCTCCTTAGGGGGCTTCCCCCTTGATTTCCCCCTCTTCTATGGAGGCATGGGGGCATGGTTGGCATTTTTAGGCGTTTCCCGTCGTTCCGTTGTCGGGACGGTGTGACAGTCCTTCCAGTGACCGTCACAACCTGTGACGCGCCAAGGTAGGTACGTCACAGGGTATGTTTTGCCAATTGGGTGGTCAGTGGGCCTGACGGTCCCACGATAGACCGCCAAGGTGTGTGACGCGCCAAGGTTGGACCGCCAGGTGACGATTTGACCGTTGGCATCCGACCGTTGGGTTTTGACCGTTGGGGGTCAAGGTCTGTGACGCACCCAGGGTGGCGCGTCAGAGCCTTGTAACGCCCCTGTGTGGGAGCGTCAGAGCTGACGCGTCCCCAACCCGTAACGCACCAGAGGGGGTCCGTTACAGACTGTGATGCCCCGAGAGGTGTGCGTCACTGTTGTTTCCTTCGTGTCTTCTGATGCACCAGAATAGGCACGTCAGAGACCGTGAGGCACTAGGGTTGGCGCGTCACGACCTATTTTGCACCGAACGTGTGACGCTCCTGTGTTGGACTGTCAGACGGCTGTGACGGCCCAGCGATAGACCGTCAGAGACTGTGGCGCACCCAGGGTGGACCGCCAGGCTCTGGACTGCACCGGGTGGTTCGTAGTCCCGTTTCTTCTCCGACCGTGGTCACCGTGCGACTGTGCTGGTACATGGGATGGTCCCCGTGCTTCGTCGGGTTTGGACGTTGTTTTCCATTGACTTGAGAGTCTACTCCTTCAGTGACCCTCCACTAGTTGTAGCATGCTTATACGCGTGTGGTCCCACTAGGGAGTGGTGGAGAGGCTACCCTGAGGATGGTTTTTAGATTGGTTTCCGTCGGGTCCCTCTTCTGTAGCCAGAGTCTGGCTCAAGGGGAAAACCAGTTAGAGGCCAAACCTAGGACACATGGTCTGTGTGTGCACACGTGGTTGGGGGCAGTTGGACACATGCTGACGAGCGTGACCCCGGCTAGTCACTTGCTTTGTTGTTACTTGTACAGTGTCCTTGCCTCCGCCCTAGGGAATGGTAGGCGGTCACCTACGGTGCGGTGTAAGACGTCAGGGGACGCTGTCGACTGTACTTCTAGTGGGAGGTACTCCTGTCGAGTCGGGAGTGATGGACTGTCAGTCAGTCTCCGTGAATTCGACCTTCGGGTTTTGGTCGTGTTGACCGTTGAGTTTCAGTTGTTTTGCCATGGCACGTGTGTCATTTTTCGTGCCGTAAGACCGGTGTTTGTAGTTGTAGGGCTGTTACTTCTGAGGTACTCGCTTAACCGCTAGCGTAGTGATTTTCCGTTTGCGAGGTAGGGTTCGAGTGATCCCTACTGAGTCTTGTTCTGAGACTCATTCCCTACGTGTTTTCACCGTGTTTCAGGTGAGGCGCGGCCTCAGAGGAGCGGGACTGAGGCTCAGCGTGGTTCAGGTGCCCAACGTTAGTGCCAGAGGTCAGAGCCGGGATATGCCTCGTGTAGCTGTACTTTTCTTTCTTGTCTCTGTACTAGTTGTGGACTATTGTTGTTATTTTGTTGTATCTTGTGGATCATGTATCATGTAAATTGTTAATTTATTTCCTTCTTAATCATATAAATAGTTTAATTTCTACAATTATTTGTGATACTTGTGTAGTCTCCACACCATCCTTTTAACCCTTCCAAGCCTTCGAGCTCGTGGGTGGCGGTGCGAGTCTCGGGTTATCGGGCCTTCCCAGTAATCGGATTCTCGGGTCGTTACAACATCCCTCCTAGGATCTCCGTACTCAGGCATCGTCCATAATACATTCTCATCGAATTCTTCATCTTAATTATTCCAAATGGACACCTGCTACCCTCAGCTCTGCTCTCACCACAGAGCCACAGGACACAATCTCAGCCAATCACAATACACATTTCCAAGACAGACAAGTGTCGTCTTCTACCATAAGAACCTGGTTGACAACGTCGCCACCAATCGACATGGACCTCTAAACATCACAGATTCTTGCCATAACTAGGTCCTTCTCACAACATTCTGAACTCTCGGACTCAACTGGGCCTCTTCCAGGCATTATCACAACTGACCACTCGGCTAGCCTCCCCAGCCGCTCACAGCTATTAACCGGGACCCACAATTCTTTCCTTGGAAAACACATCTCTAGGACTATGATTCCATCCTGACGACACAGCTCCCAACACGAGTCAAGCACCTTGCTCATCGACTCCGAACATCGCGTCCTCGTCCTCTGTCAAGCTATCTCCCTTGCAACCCCCAACTGGGTTCACTACCAAACGCTTGACACTGCTTCCATTGGGTGGATAGGGTACTCGTCCGGCACATATGCCGTCATATTTCCCCAACTCTCTACTCTATCAGTGCCATAAACCATAATGCCTCGAGAAATGGCACGATAATCGACATGGCTCACACAGCCAAACCAATTTTACACCGAGGAAATGACATTCTCTTATCGGTCAAAAACCTCCGGCACTCTACCAATTCTCAGGAATCCTTCTAATTCCTGCCATCATCACGAATGCACGATCCTATACCTGTGGGTCATGGGCCCACCATACTTCCGTTGTGCACTTGGCAGAATGCCCACAATCATCACAGGCAACTTGACATCCGCATTCCAAAATATTCTTAACATGGCTGGCTAACTCCGGACAACAGGGTGAGGAAAGCTCAGATACCTTGAACCCAGAGCACAGACTCTCTCTCTTGATCTGACAATCCTCCTGCAACTCCGCAAGCTCCGATCCACAACGCATCGGGAATCACAACACCAGCCATGAATCCTCACACACATAGCCCAGTTGGCACACATCCTTCCATAATAGCGCTAACTCAACCTTACGCATCAAGGGATGGGCATAACTTCTCACAGGCAACCTCATTGCCGTCATGCAGAGCACTTCTCACACAGACTCCTTGGCATACAAGAGGAGGCCAACCAATCTGAACATGCAATGCAAGACCGCAGAACTCAACCAAAATGCAATTCTCTTCAACCAAGGGGACGCCAATTATGCCTTTCACGAAGCATAAGATTTCCACCTTGACTCAACCTTGAATCTCACGCATGTTTGGAATCTCGTCTTCCAGCGCCAAGGTAACCATTGCCACCATCAGGTCAACTTTTCCAACACCACTTGCCAAGTATCCCACCATACCACACTTGTAACATCTGCTAGCACAATCATTGCAACTCGCCAGAAAGCGACTCACCATGCCTCGAGCACTGACCCTGATGATCGCCAGCCACACTCAGCCACAAAGGTTGAGCTAGCCACTGCCACACACTCCCTACCTATACTTGTCTCTGATCCCAGAGTCATCAACACGTCAAAACGCTTACCCAGGAGCGAAGAAATCACTAAAGATGCCAGGTTCGAAGGCTGGTACATTAACAATCTCAAGACATGAGTCCATCCAATCTGTCCTTGCTGACACCAACCCATTCTCAATTCTCGAGTCCTCAAGATATCCATCCCCTGAGCTACTATAGCACGGACCACCATGCCAAGAACCATGACACGAACCATGATCGGCACCTGTCAAAGCTTATCCTCAGATCTCGAATCTACCATGGAACCTTCATATTTCACATGCCACCTCACGCTTATTTAGTGTGGTGCATAACGGCCCTAATTCCACAACTTGGGCCCCGAAATTAAATCATCGCCATACTAACTTGAACCAACTCCAGAGTTAACACAGCCCATTCACACGCAGGCGCACAGGACTTAGGACTCACTTGGGCATCTCTACCCAATCCTACCTTGAAATCCACAAAAATAATTGGGACTGGAACGTCATCTCCGATGCCACATAGCATGATGAGAAAGTCGGACTTAACAATCAACAGCTCACCAAAAGAATCTTTCCCTCGTCCGAGCACTCTCTCGATCAAAGCATCCTCTCCATTACCTTCAACCACGACCTTAACACCTCAGGGGCTGGCCAAACCTCAAGCTGAAGTGGACAAAGTAACACTAACTCCCCCGGATCACACTCACAGCCACCTAGCCACGAACTATCCTCGCCAGCCATGGGCCTCGTCATTGGTATCTCTGATGATGCATCACAAACTCACACCTGCCAAAAATAATTCTGCTCAAGTCAGTGCAACTAGGGCCACCACCATTGGGGAAGATAACTCTCTATCTCACTCCTCAGGCCCCCCCGGCAACCGGAAAATAACCGAAACTGCCTTCACAGCGCCACCACTGCGCAGTCTAGCTCTCACGAGAGAAGCAATGCGGTAAATAAACACAGAACCCTATGCCAAGTGCCGATTGTGCTGGACCTTGTGAACTCTGGTGCATTGTAATAATCTCAAATTCCATGTACATCCGCAACCACCCTTTGATACCAACTGTAATGACCCAAGATCCAAATACCAAAATTACCCGATACTAGGCCTCACAATTATCCGTTTAAAATTCAAACTGAATTCAAATTCGTATTCGTTTAATCGGATAAATATCCGAATAAAATATCCGACGGATAATTTAATCGGATATCGAATATCCGATTATTAATTGTATATGAATTCGGATATTGAGATATCCGTGTCGAATATTATCCGACCGAATATGAACCCTTAGATAAAAATCTAAGGGTACACATATTCTATATATAATTAACGCAAATCTTAATTTATTTTTTGATTACCCTATTTTATTCTTTTTTATCTCAAAATATAATTTGAAAATAAAAAATCCACGTACACCTATATGGTAAGTTATCTCCTATTTTTTAGGATGAAGTCTAATCTTTTGATAACATATCCCAAAATAAAAATAATGTTCACTCTTTTTTTTTTTAGAAAATAGCATACGATGCTCTCACACGGCTCATACGACTCACCTCTAAGTAGGTCTAGCAATTATCCGTTTAAAATTTGATCCGAATTCGAATTTGTATTAATCTGATAATTATCCAAATAAAGTATCCGACAGATAATTTGATTATTAATCGGATACAAATTCAGATATCACACTATTCGCTCTGTATCCGATCTATTTACAAGTCTACCCGATACCATTCGAATCCTGACCTGCCACCCACGAGCCGAAAGGCTCGGACTGATTAATTAGTGTGTGGAGGTACATTAAAATTTAAAATAATGTAGGAAATAACTATAGAATTAACTGTTCAAATGACAGAAATAAATTATATTTTTAATTAATAAATTAACTACGGAGTCTAGTCCAACAAAGTATAGTCTACAGGGAAAGAAACGTACTAAAGTGTCGGGTACGCCTCTGGCTTTGGCAAGCTCACAACTATGAACCTCAGCGCTGCACCTCCGAATCTCGAGGAGGAACCGTAACACCTGAAAATAAAAGGGGTGAGTCTCATCTCATTGGCTCAGTAGAGGTCCCGCAGATCCCCACGACTAAACAACGACGGTAAACAACAATGATAATAACGATAACAACAACAACAGTAACAATAGCGAACGTAGCGGCAATAGTAAAGGAAGAAGGCGGCGGAAACATAGCTCTCTAAGCTACTCCAAACGGCACAGAAAGGAAACCCCGATCTCGCAATCGGGACCACCGAACCACCGGTAAAACTATGGTAACGCTACTGAAAGAAAATTCATGGCATCCCTATTGTAATGCCCCAGATTTTTTAGATCCCTCTTCTAGGGTCTCGGATCTGCGTTTTCGATGTATCTGGCTCCGTTGTGTTCGAAATTTCGTTTCGGACATCTTTCATGTTTGGATCGGCGCGATCCGGAGTTGTTTCGGAGGCCCGGAAGCGTTTCGCGGCTTTTCCGCGTGTGTTTTCCGATTCCCGATGTGTGTTTCGGTAATTCCTTCGGAACCTCGTTGCGGGTGAACCGGGCCGTTCACCTGGGCGCGAGGGGTACCGTTGCGATCGGTGCATTTCGAGGATCGCGGAAACGTGATTTTCTATTTTCGGTATTTTTTGAAATTTTCAAATTTTCCTATATAAACCCCCTTCTCTCTCTTCCCTCTCATTTCTCACTCACTCCCCTCTCTCTTCTCTCACGCTCTCTTTCTCCCCTCGCCTCTCCAGCGGCCGACGGAGCGAGGCGGGGGCGAGGTGGAGGCGGCGCGGGCGAGGATGGGCGAGGATCGAGGCGGTTGCGGGCGTGATCCCTCGGTGGATTCCGAGATGACGTCGTTCGCGTTCCGGGCGGTTTTTGGCGTGGATTAGTCGCTTCGGCACGCGGTTTCTTCGGTGGAGGTAGGGTGACGGAACACTGCTGCGTTCTGCTCGTTTTCCCTATCATTGCACGTCGTTCGGTGTGGAAACAGTTGTGTTTGGGTCCGTTCTAGCGAAACCGTGACTTTGTAGGTTTCGTAGGGTCGGTCGAGAAACGGCGACGGTTTCTAGATCGGTTACTGTCAACGGATTCCTTGGGGTGAGAGCGTTCTTTTCCCTCTGATTTCGTCTCGATTGGTGGTCCCGTTGGACCGGTAGAGCTCCGGGAAGCTCGGTAACCCTTTTTGGGTAACTTCGGTAGAATCGTTCACTTCTCGCAATTCGTGCGTCATTTTGACTCCGGTCGGAGTCCATGTGATTGCCAGGGTGGTTGTGATTGTATCCCCTTCGTTTCGGCACGAACGGGGCATGGAAAGGCCGCGATCGGGCGACCCCCTGGGTTTACCCGCTGTGATGGTTGGGCGGTCGAACCGGGCCCGTCCATCGCATGGGCGGCTGCCTTTGGCCCGTTCATCTTCTCTTGGTTTTGGGGTTGTGCGGTCGCATGATAGACCGCACATGTGATGTGCGGCCAGGTGAGAACCGCATGTCTCCCCCGTGGGCGGCTGGTCCCCAGCCGTCTGTCCTTCTGTGGGCTTGTGCGGCCATGAGCTGACCGCATATCCAAGTTGACCCTTGGTCAACAGTTTAGTGTCGGTTGGCTTGTGCGGTTTGGTCAAAACTATTTTGACCGGCACTGGAGTAGGTCGGTTGGGTTGTGCGGACGATCCTTGGCTGCACATCCCCTTGGGCGGTCCAGCCCTAACCGTCTATCCTCCGTTTAGGTTAGTCCGATTGGGTTGTACGGCTCCTACCTGACCGCATGTCTCTTGAGCGGCTGTGACCCAGCCGCACATCCTTTGAGCGGCCCAGGGTGAACCGCACATGTGCCAGGCTAACCTGGTGTTTCCGTTTTGATCGATTTGAGTCCCGGGTGTGTGGTTCTCGAACCACGTACCGACCCGTGGCCTGACGGATGCTGTGCACGTCGTCGGGGCCAGGTGTCGTGGTACGTTGTAGTCCCGGGTGCAGTGTTCTCGACTCGTGTCACCGTGTGTTGGCGTGCATCGTCAGTTTCTCCGGAAAGCGATTCCCGAGTGGGTCCTGTGGGAGGCCTTAGGCTGCTAGCCCAGTTGTCCAGTCTGGGGCTGGAGGCTTCCCTCTTCTCCTTGAGTTGGGCTGCAGCTTGGTGGTGTGCAAGTTGCCTTGGGAATCGTGCTTCTGTGCTTTCCGCCTGGGCCGTGTGTATGGCCTTAGTCCTGTGAGTTCCCTTCCCGAGGGAATGGTCTCGGTGGCTCGTGAGCTGTCTCGGTACGCGTGCTACCGTGGTTTAAGACCTAGAGATTGGACTAGATTGATGCCCTTGTGCTGTTGCGTGCGACGGTCTTGACCCCGAGTCTTCTGACTCAAGGACCGTTGGCTGTAGTGTGTCTAGAGGACTGCCCAGAGTCCATTGGCTTAGCGTCACTTGGGTTTTCTCGACTCTCGCGCAGGGTGCGTGCGTAGCCGTGGGCTACGAGTCCCGTTCCTTCTCTGACTGTGGTCGCCGTGCGACGGTGCCGGTACGTGGGATGGTCCCCGTATGACGTCGGATTCGGACGTTAATTTTTGTTGACTTGAGAGTCTGCTCCTTCAGTGACCCTCCACTAGTCGTAGCCTGCTTACACGCGTGTGGTCCCACCAGGGAGTGGTGGAGAGGCTACCCTGAGGACGGTTTTAGACCTGTTTCCGTCGGGCCCCTCGTCATTAGCCATAGTCCGGCTACGGGGGGAAACCGGTCAGAGGGCCAGACCTAGGACGCATGGTCTGTGTGTACACACGTGGTTGGGGGCGGTTGGACCCACGCCGATGGGCGTGACCCTAGCTAGTCACTCGTTGTGGTTCTCGTTCGGTGTCCATGCCTCTGGTAGGCGCTACCACGCTAGGCGGTTCGGTGTGGTGTAAGTCATCAGGGGACGCAACCGGCCTTGCTTCTTGTGGGAGGTGCTCCTGTCAAGTCGGGAGTGGCAGACTGTCAGTCTTGTGACTTCGACATTTGGGTTTAGTCGTGTTGACCGTTGAGTTTCGGTGGTCTCGCGGTGGCACGTGTGTCGGTTCTCGTGCCATGAGGCTAGTGCTAGTAGCTTTACTGAGGTTGTATCTTGCTGTGCGGTACCCGTGACCTGGTGGTCGGGGTTGCACCTTGGACAGCGTGTCCAGGTTGACCGTGTCCTGGGAGACAGGCATCTACGGTGCGATTACCGTGGGTTTCTACTTCGGTAGGTGGTACTAGTGTGGTTCGATAGCCTAGACTGCAAGATCGAGGTGTGCTTTCTGGTACAGTAGGAGTAGCTGTAGTGTCGTGCTTTGACCGGCCACCGGGTTTACTGTTCCTGCTGTTACTATTGCTCCCGTGGTTACAGCTTTCTGTGCCGCCGTTGGTCCTTGGTGGGGTTCCGCGGGATCCCTGCTGAGTCTCTATTTTGGAGACTCACTCCCTGCCTTTCAGGTGTGGCGGTTCTTCCTCGAGGTTCGAGGTGCTGTTCGGAGGTTCTGAGTTGCCAGCTCCCCGGGCCGAGTGTTCACTCGGCATGTGGTGCGTTTTTACTACTTTAGACTGTACTTTCTGTAGGACTGGACCCTGTGGCAGCTGTAGTTGTTCTTTTGCTTGTTGTTGATGTTTGTCCTGCTTTATTTTCTATTTCTTTGTGCCTCCACACTCCTTTTAGTCCTTCCAAGCCCTCCCGGCTCGTGGGTGGCGATTCGAGTCTCGGGTTATCGAGCCATCCTGGTAATCGGATTCTCGGGTCGTTACAGGTGGTATCAGAGTGGAGGTTGTGGACGTACATATGAATTCGAAATATTGCAATGATCAGAGTCCATAAGATCCAGTACAGTCGGCAGTTGGCTTAGGATTTTGTGCTTGTTTTTCCGCTCTGCTTCTCGCTCGAGAGCTTGAGTGCGCTGCGTGGCGCTGTGAAGGTGGTTGCTGTCCGCGGCTTTCGTGCCAGCATGGGGTCTAAGGATCGAGGTCGAGAGCCTTCTCCTTCATCGGTGGTGGCCCTGGTTGCGCTGCGTTGGGCAGAGGTTACTGGCAGGCGTAAGCTCGCGGTGCTGCGTTCGAGGAATCTGCAGCGTGGTCAGGTGGCTGGCAAGGATTGTTTATGGTTAAGTGGCCGTGAGCGTGCTCTGACGGAGCTGCTGTCGGTTTTGGCCACTCCAACTTGAGGTTGTCCAGCCCCTGAGGTGTTAAGGTCGTGGTTTGAGGCATTGGAGCGAGTGCTCTGGTCGAGAAGTGTGCTCGGGTGAGCGGAAGATCTTCTCGGTGAGCTGATGTCTCGTCGAGCCTGGCGTTCTTATCGTGCTCTGTGGCGTCAGAATGACGTGTCAGTCCCGATTGTTTTGCGGATTTCAAGGTAGGATTGGGCTGTGGTGTCCCAGTAAGTCTTGCTCCTGCGCTATTGTGTGCGAATGGGTTATGTTCGCTCTGGATTTGGCATGAGATGAGCAGGTTCCTCTGTGAGTTCGGGACTCGAGGATGAGCGTTGGCGGTTGTCGTTATGGCTCGTGTTGCGGCTCTTGGCATGGTGTGTTGCAGTTCGAGGAATTACAACGGTGGTGCATCGAGAGATGATGTGACTGTGGTCTGACATGACACTCGTTGAGTGTGTCGGAGGCGCTGACCTGACGTGGTGATGGTTTTCTCGGTGCTGGAAGCTGTTATTTCCAGCGTGCGCGAGGTTCGAGATCTGGTCGGGCGTGGAGTTCTTCTGTTGGTCAGAAGGGCCTTTGGTCTCCCCTTTGGTTGGGGAGATTGTATTTGGCTAGGATTGAAGTCTTGCATTGTGTGCCCGGATTGGTTGGCCTTGTGTGCCATGAAGTCCGTGCGAGACGTGCTCCTTGTCTTGGCAAGCTGGTTGCCTGTGAGAAGTTGTGCCCATTCCCATGTCGTGTGAGGGTGTTGGCGCTTTTCCGAAAGGATGAGTGCCAGTTGGGCGGTGTTTTCGAGAATTTGTGACTGTTCGCGTGGATCAGAGTGTGCAGCGGAAGCGTGGTGGGCTTGCGACCCACTGGTTCAGGATCGTAGCGTTGGTGGCTACGGGAGAATTCCTGAGTTTGCGTTGAGCATTGGAGGATTGGTTCCTCTGTGTGAAACGTGTTGTTGCCGTGCCGTTGCTCGAGATATTATGGTTCTTGGCACTGGCAGGATTGAGTGTTGGGGAATATGTTGGCAAGTGTGCCGCATGAGTACTCTGTTCCTGTGATGGAAGTCGTGTCAGGCGTCGGTGTTTGACCCGGATATGGTTGTTGAGGATGTCGCCTCATGGTGGTCGAGAATGTGTTGGTCAGAGTCGGTGGCTTGGTGCCCGACTTGTATTGGAGGTTGTGTCCTCGGTTGAGATCATTTTTTGAGAAGTGATCTCTGGCAAGCTGTGGGTTCCTATTGGTAGCTGCGAGTGACTGGTAAGGCTAGTCTCGTAGCCGACCACGGTGAGATGTTTGTTGCTTTGGGACTCGTGAACACTGTTTAGGTGGTGTCCCGTGGCTCTGTGGTAAGGGCAGAATCGGGATTGGCAGGTGTCCACTTGGATTGATAGAAGGATTTGATGAGACCAGATGGAAGAGTGACGCCTGTGGGCGGAGGTCTTTTCATGAGGTTGGCATTGGTTGGTGGTCCTTGATGGGATGCTAGTGTCGCAATGGTTATCCCTAGTTTGGTGACCAGCATGGGATGGTTCCCCTGTAAGTTTGAGTCGAGTGAGGCGATGACTTAGGACACCAGGATCTTGTCATCTGGTTTTGTCGTGCTCCCCGAGAGGGTCGAGTTGGCGCGATGTTCGAGCTCGGATGCGGAGTCTGAGAGGAGTGTAGCTTGAGGTGTGGCATCGGTCTGTGTGGGAGTCGACGGATGGCTTGCCGAGGTTTGGAATGTTTCCTTCGGTTCCGGTGGAGGACCATGAAAGAAGGAAGAACCTGAGCGAGCGGTTGGTGATCGTCGGCGCGTGGTCTTTCACAGACAAAGGATGCTGGTTGTTGGGGCTCAAGCGTAGCGAGAGCCGTGTGCCAGCAAGACCTTTGGTAGTCGTTTTTGAGATGTGCCTTTTCGGACGGGATCTGGGCTCTGTCGAAGTTTGTCCTCTGATAGAGTTGGCACAGTGTTATATCTGGCTTTCAGCTTTCCATGTGTTGGGTGTTTCTTGGCGCTGAGCCGTTGTTCTGGTTGCGATCTATTGAGATGGCTGCGTGAGCCGATGGAGGCTCTGTGTTGGTTGTTCCCTTGCAAAGGGTGTGCGACCTGTCAGCTGGTTGTGAAGCTGATGTATGTTTTGTCTACCGACCATAGGATGGATCGATAGCTGTTGCTCGTGTCTGTTGCTTTGTTTTAATTATTAGATTAGATTCCTATCCCGCCCCCTTTAAATACATACATGCATAAACATGTGAATCAAAGACAAGGGGATGAAAGGATGGAAATACTAACCGTGATCGCCACCAAGGATTAACAACGCCGCAAGGATGAAGAAAGGAGTGCAACGGCGCCGTATACCTTGGAAAGAAAACTTGATCGCGCTTGAAACGGGGTGCGGGGAACTTGTGGATTCAAACCTCCTCTCCTTCCAGCCGGCTAGAGGAAGAGGGCCTCACGTTGTATTCATGCTCTCCTGCAAAACAAAGATGAAACACAAAGGCAAAAACCCATTAGAACATGCATGTGTAGTATCAATCCCGGAGTGATAAAATAGTGTTAGAAATTGAGGGCAAACTCACCGGGGGGAGGTTTTTAACCCCTATGGAAGGGTGGAAAAGATAGGTGTGTGTGTTGTGCATGCATGGGATTTGAAATCACGAGATTTGATTGAGAGAATTGAGAGAAATCAATGATGCAAAATGGAGAAAAATGCATGTGTAGCAGAAAAGTGCAGAAAACTGTGATGATTTGTGATTTTGAAGAGATTAGAACTAAGAGTGTAGATCATGAAATCAAGCCCAGAAGGATGAAATTGAAAGTTAATACTTCCCTCTTCAAGATGGGGTCGAAGTTGTGAGTCGACGGTGCAGCATGGCTTCGCCCCACGTCCGGAAAGAGCCCCCTGTCGCGACTGCGAGCTGGGCAGTTTTTATAGAGTTTTGTAAGAAAACCTCATCTTCTTATCACGACTCCCGGAGATAGAGTCCAAGATAAATCGAGTTCTCTGGATCAAGCTCGAGATAATACTAAGGACAAGAGATAGGAACAAACGGGGATCAATTCAGAGGAGGATTCTAGAAGATATGTCTTTTGGAAGGCATCCCCGGAGCATTATCTGCAGAGTTTGAGTTGAACTAGGAAACATAAATCCTGATCTTGCGACCCAGATCCCAAGAGATATAGCCAATGAAAATTTGATTCCTATGAACCAAATTCAAGATAATACCAAGGGCTAGAAGCAGGAAAAAACGGGGATCAATTTGGATAAGAAGTCAAGAAGTTATGGACTCTTCAAGAGGGCCACGACGCACAGAAACGGAGCAGAGTCCAGCACGAATTGGACTCTCTGGTGCATGTAACGGTCTATCGTAGGACCGTCAAAGTTATGTAACGGACTAGGATAGGTCCGTCACACTCTGGAGGTCGAACGAGACGTTTTCGGATGAGATTGGATGTAACGCACCTAAACAGGGCCGTCACTTGGTCTAACGGTCAAGGATAGGACCGCCACACTCTAGGGGTTGAACCGGGCTGTTTTGGGCAAGTTTTGGTGTGACGGTCTATCGTAGGACCGTCACACTGAAGTAACGGTCTTCATTGGGCCGTCACATCAATGAAGTAACGCACCTGCAAATGACCTTCACATCGATGAAGGCAGATTCTGGGCAGACTGCGCGCGACTTTAGAAATCGAAGCGTAGCTCTCAAACGGGGCAGAACTAGACAAAGTGGTAAACATAGAAGTTGTAGATAACTGAGAGAGGAATAACTGTTATGAAGAAATAAATGTGAGAAAATGATTGGAAGAGGGTGAAAATAGGGCTGGAAGAGAGAGGAAAATTCTGGAATGTAGGTGAACAGCACAGCCTGCTGGAAAAACGTGAATAACTCACAATCAGGGCAGAACTGGCCAACAGTGTAGAAGAAGAAATTGTAGATCTTTGAAAGATGCACAACTTTGATGAAGACAACTTTTTGAAAAGAAGATTGGAAGAGGGTGAAAAAGAACCACGTTTAGGACTGCACAGTGAGAGAGAGCCGATTACTTGAGGGAAGCCGGCATAAATGGGCCGAAAGTTGATTTGGAAGCCGGAATTTGATAAGATAAGCTCCGAGGCTCTAAGAAATCATGATCTCCAAGACTCAAAGGATATGAAATAGTAAAAATGGGCTTGAAATCCATCCAAGGAAGCTCCAAAATAATGGCTAATTCGGGACATCAAAATGATGAATAAGAGAAATGACACAACTTGCGGGCTAAAACGGGTGTCAACAGATGCCCCTCCTTGATGTCCGCTTTGCAAGGGAACGAGCGAAAGCGACGTGGAGGCAAAATGGAAAGGAGGTGGAGTGAAAGCAACAGCGACGTGAAATGGAGATGAAGCGGAGATGAAGCGGAGAGAACTGATAAGTAGGCATCAAGGCAAAAAAAAGACACCCGTCACAACCAACAAGCGACAGGAATTCTCCCGAAAATGCCGAACTAACCACCTGAAATGATTGACAAGAATGAGACATGTCTGGAGAACTAAACTAAAGGAGGAAAAAAGAAACACGACCAGTCTCATCGGGGACACAATCCACGGACAATGAGTGGGTCGGAAGGAACACAGCATAAGAGCTGGAAAGGAGAGATAAGACTGAGATAAAATCCAGACAGGAATCACGCTGGCCAGCCAGACCAAGCGGCAAGATCAGAGAAATCGTTCAAATTCGGAGTGGAATGAAGAATCTCTTATCTAAGAGAACTGAGTGCAATCAACCACTGCTGAGGAGAAATCCTTGAACGGATCACGAGACATGAATGCTCAAAATGACATGATACATGCTAGGCTAAAATAAAGAAATCATTAAAACGAATGCAAAGAAAGATAAAATAGAAAGTACTCAAGGATAATATTGCTAGACTGAACCAAGACGGGGTCAAGAGTCTTCTTGCAACCACGGCGTGCGAGACAGAGTCTATCGTCCCCCACTCGACTCAACCGAGCGGCCTATCCAACGATTAACCGTATGCTCTTAGATCATCATCGTTTTTGTTAAAGGGGAACATCAGATCCCAGAACACACGGGCAACCAGCCGGTCCTTGAGAGGTTATAATAATGTAGATACCATATAGTAATGCAACAATGAGCAAGGATAGAGAACCATACCTGACTTACCTGCCAAGCGAAACGGCATTTTTTAGATTTTTGATTTCTTGATTTTTGTGGATTTTCATCATAAGACAACAATATGAATGACCATGATGTGAACATGAACGAATATGAACGAGCATGACATGATAAGAGAAATATGAACAAAATATGTCACAACATAACATAACGAAGATGGATGAAACATAACAAACAAACAAATGGCAAGCATACATGCGACTAAAGGCACGGTGGGACAAGACAACACGCACACAGCGGGACAGCACACATGGTGGTATAAGGACATGGTGGGACGAAGACACGTGGGATGACAATACCATGGAGGACAAAGACACGTGTGATGAATGACACGGCAGGATAGGGATACGTGTGACGAATGACACGGCGGGATAAAAGACATGGTGGACCATAGAAATATATGACAAGGACACACTCTTCAATCAAAGCCCAAGATCAGATGAAGCGAAACCGCCAAGTTCAAAATTGTGGGACAATGCCCTCTCATGGAGACATGATTAAGCAGATAAGCAAAAGCTGAGAAAGCCATGAGCTTCAGAATAGATCCAGAGATAGGATTGAAGAGATGAGAACATATCGAAGAATATGAGCATGAGACAGAGCGAATGATAGAGCAAGGAAAGCTTGAACCTGCAACCTGCAGCCTGCACACTTAGCAAACAGATTACGTATATGTCCTCAAGATAAAAATAAAAGGAACAAAAGAGAAGTATTTTTGGATTTTTGTATTTCTGATTTTTTTTTGCCATATTCAAATTTTTGTTATTTTTTGACATATTCAATTTTTTTTTTGGAATTTTGAAAATATTTCCTTTTTTTTCAGTATTTTGACATATTTGATTTTTTTGGATTTTGAACTATATTTCATTTTTTTGGATTTTGACATATCAATCTGCAGCACCCAAAGACGGGCTCGAACTACTGGCCAGGGATCGCCGTCCCTCCCCTCTCATTAAAGGCTTCCCTTAAGCAGGGCGTGCATGTGAGGGTGGCTTACCATAACCAACCGCCTCTAAAGAACGGTGCCCCTACTAAGGCCATACCCGGGATACAACCCAGCCTAAGAGGGAGATAGAAGAAAATTGGAGACAAGCTTTATGCAGGATGGGAGACATCGGGATTTGAATTCCTTCCAGGGCACTACCCCTCAAAGAGTAGGTCTGTTGCGCTGGGGCTTCGTGTCTTTGATTTTGAGACCCATATTTATCAGGCATGCATGCGACCGGGCTCATGACGTCCCGCGGGGAACTGTACTGCCACTCTTGCCATGCCTTTGATTCATAATTTTGCATTGATTCATTTTCTCATTGATTTTTGACAGCCCTTGTTGGCTAGATATTGCATGAAAGCTCACTTTTGAGGGTCAAGACTGCCCCTATTTGAGACCTCTCTCGTATTAGGGAGCGCCTAGGTTGGTCATCTTATCCATCAACCTCTTGCCCTTGCACTTGGCCGAGTAGAGAAAAGAAAAAGACCTTTGTGCATACCCATGGTATGGCCAAAGCAGCAACGGTGTTGCACTAGAGAGATCGGCTATGGCTTGCCGTGAAGTGTGTGAAAAACCCATGCTCAAAGGTCACCCTCAACAATCAAGGAAAGAACTAGACTCCCAGCACGGAGCTATCACCAGAATAAGGATGCTGCAGAAGCGAACTCATTTTAAATGAACTAAGCAAATTTCTAAAAGCCACTTAACCATGTTGAGGAATAACGTTATAACCATGTGCAGAAACAATAGAAATAATAGAAATGAAAGCATGTTTCTTTGCTCAAAATAAAAATACCTTTGCAAATCCATGGCGTGGAAATCGGCATCCTGAAGTGATCTCGATCATCGAGCTTTAAGGAGCGCGAGTAGCTTTGTATTCCTTGCTTGTCAGGACGAAAGGGAGAGGATAGCAAAGGATCAAAGATTCCTCTACACAGAGGAGCGATAGACACCAAACTAGACGAAGGAGGAATAAAAAAGGAAGAGAGATGAGGGCTAGAACTCCCTCGTTAAGGCACTGAGGCCCTGATAACAAGGAACCAGATACAGAATAAACCAAATTAGCTGAGATCAAGGCGGACTAAATCCTCGAAAACAGCAAGAGAAAGGGCGAAGACCCCGAAAGGGTGAAGAGGAAAGAGTAGAAAGATGATAAGAAGAATCATCCGACGTGGTCGGAGAAGAGGGATGAGAATCATCCGACAGTGCCAGAGAAGGAGAATGGGAGACACCCGTCAAGGTCGGGGAATAAGAAGAACCCGGAGATACCGGAGGGGAAGAATCAGAGGCAACACCTGGAAGTCTCGGGGAAGAATAATCAGGTGATGTCCCGAGATTAGGATGGAATGATGACATAGGCCAGGGCCTAGAATTGTGAGAGGAGGGAAAATCTGGAGGATCCGGGGAAAAAAGAGAGGAATGGGGACGCATGGACCTATGGAAGGAGGAGAAAATGATGGAGATAGGATCAGATGGAGGAAGATACACCACCCAAGGGTGGGAACTGAGTAGAAGGAAGGATGAATGAAAAGAAAAGGAGGAAGAGGTGGACCCCTGAATGCACAACCGATAGCCATTGAGTTTACGTCGCCGCCTCTTCTTGGCAGAAATTTCTTGAAAATGGACCCACCTGGTGCGGGCTTGGACCTTCGGGCTTCTTAATCTGTAATACCTTCTCAAATAACGGGCCCACCTAGCAGATGACCTGGCCCGACTGTGAACATGCAACTTCATCGGTGCGGTTGCCCCTAGACACCCGGTGCTAGCAATATGCGAACATTCTTGAGCGAGTAACCCTTCAGAGTGATGAATATCACAAACCCACGAGGTTTTGTCTCTCGGCACTAGAAGCATGAGATTCGGTAACTCCACTCGGAACTCAGTCTTGAAGCACAACTCCCTTGATAGAAGAGACGGGTGAAGCTGAGGGAGAGTAATACACGGCGTTGACATGGCCGGTTTGCTAATAAACCGAGGAAGATTACATAACAGGTGCAGAATATCCTTGGAAAGTGTAGATGATACGGCCAATTGCCCCTTGAACATAGAACCCATAATCTGCTTGGTGGCCATATGTGTAAGCACAACGCGGGTAGAGAACCCTTCTTGGCCTGTCATCTGAACAGCAATAGAGCGAGGAGAAATAATAGCATCAACGGTGAACTCTCCGCGAGCAAGGAGATTGCCACCGGCCTCGCTCGGGAAGAAACTGGCATCAACTCAAGGGAACTCTTCTTAGCAACTGTCATCTTTGAAAGTAGAGACGCATCGTCCCCAAAATAACCAGGGACGAGGACACGAACCGGCATCCGACAGATAAAATCTTGAATCTTGAAATGCACGGCCATCACTGAATCATCCTGACTTGGCTTATTGTCTCCCTGGGGATTAGACCCGCGGGGCACCAAAGGAAGTGCACACCTGCTCCGTGGGGTGGAAGTGGTTGGAGAAGTAAAGGGAATATGCTTGGGTGGAACATGTGAGGTTTGGAAGGCATGGAGGCTCCAACGGGAGTGGTGATGGAAAGTGAAGGCGCAGGCGATGTGGCGATGATAGGCTCGGGTGGCGATAAAGGTGACGGTGAAGGCGTGGCTGAGGGTAGAGATAAAGGAAAAGGTGTGGCTTGCTCAGGCTCGGGCAAAGGTGATGGCGGAGATGGAGGCGAGGGTGGAGATGGAGGTGGTGATGGAAGCACTGGTGGTGGAGATGGAGATGATGGAGATGGCAATGGAGATGGCGAGGATAGTGATGAAGGTGATGGGGGTAGTGGACATGGAGGTGGAGAGGGTGAAGAGGGAGGTTGTGGTGTCCACCGTCGACGTGTCGACACAACGCGTCGAGCGGTGTTAGGGATAGAAGTAGTGGTAGTGGCGGTAGGGGAAGAAGGGGAGGCACTAGCCTGAGCAGAGGCTTGGGTTTGTGGCGGCGATGGAGCCGGGGTAAGACATGGTGGAGGTAACGGAGTAGGTGATGGAGCGAGTGCAGCACTAGACGAGAAATAATAGGGGTGCCCCTGACCTTGAAGTAATAGAGACGGCTGCCCCGGCGGCACTTCTTGCTGCTGCTGTTGGTTGCGAAGATGTAAAATGACTTTGTGAATAGCGGCCCAGTCAATCCTTTTCTTAGCTTCCAGATCATAAACATAATCCCGGAACTCAGGACAATCCTCAACCAAATGCCCCGGCTGGCGGTGAAAATCACAGAACTGAAGCATATCCCCGACTGCGGGTCGGCAAGGCACAACCGGAGAGAGCGGCAACGCATGAGTGGCCATCAAAGCCCGAAATATATCGGTGAAACACTCTGGCAACGGAAGATGAGGAGCCTGCTTCGGGCAAGGTGGATGCCGAGGGATATGTAATGGTGGAGAAGGTTGTGGAGACGGAAGTGGAGGTTGCGTAGGCAGGAGTGCGTGGCTAGTGGTGGAGGGCTTTGGTGATGGCATGTGTGGAATAGGATGAGGGGGTATGTAGACGGCATCTACTTGCTCGGGATGTGGTGTTCCCTTGACCGGAAGTGGAGATGGAGACGGGTATGTGGATGCGGGAGGCTGACTCATGGAAGGTTGATATGCTGAGGCGTATGGGTATGTAGAGGCAGGAGGTTGGCTCGTGGAGGGATATGTGGCGGAAGGCTGACTCATGGCGGCCGACTCATGGGAGCGTAGGGTTGACATGTGGAGGGTGAAGGTTGATATGTGGAGGTGGATGGTGGAGAATCGAGGTCAAGGGAATCTTGGATTTGTTGGCGAATGAAGCGGGCTCGGCTGTATAATTGTTGCCAGGAGGTGATGTCGTTGAGGGCTAAGATGAAGCGGTACTCGGGCGTTGCATTTGATATCAGCATCTTGATTTGTTCTCCCTCCGGTATGTGCCCCGGGACTTGCGCGGCCAAGTGACGCCAACGATCAGCAAAGGTAGAAAACTCCTCTTCGGGCTTCATCATCTCATGGGCCAGATCCACAATAGAGTACTTGGGCCCAACCTGGTCTTGATACTGCTGAATAAACTTTTCTTGAACGGCTTGAAAACTCACAACTTGCTCTTGCGGAAGAGAGAAGAACCAATCCCGAGCCGGGCCTTCCAATGACAGACCAAACAGATAAGCCATCAAGTGTTGGTCATGTCGAAATTGGGCCGACTCATAAACAAACTCCTTCAAGTGCACATATGGGTCACCGACTCCACTATAACGGCGATATGCAGGAATTTGTGAAGATGGCGGAAGCCGAAGACCTTGAAATGCGAATGGAACACTTAAGAGGATTTGGGATCGATCCGACGTTGAAGCTCATCAAGCTGGCGTTGGGTTTGAGCAATCATCTCCTGGGTAGGGAGAGATCGAGAAGAATATGGGCCAACTTGAGCAAGAGGTTGTGAATTAGGACCAGGAGCATGGTATTGGGCCGGATAAGAGGATCCGGGCTGAGAAGAAGAAGGGCCCATTCCGGAATGGAAGGATATGTGGGCCTGGAAGAAGCATGAGCATAAGGACCCATTGGGCTGGCAGCAACATGGGCAGAAGGATGAGGCCCATTAAGAGAATAAGTCCCATTAGCAATTGGGCCAGCAACATATGAAGGAGAAGGAGGAGGCCCATGAATAGAGATGGCCCATTATGAGAAGAAGGCCCATGAAGATGAGATGCAATAAGACGTTGGGCCTGGGCCGGGTCCATTTGGCGAACAAGGCTTGAAAGATGGGCCATGAGATTAGCCTGTTCCTCTGATGGTCAGAGGGACCACGGAAGATGGGCCCAGCGTGGGAAGAGGATTCCACGCGGGAATAGAAGAAGATTGGGAAAAAGAATGATACAAGGGGTTAGAATACTGCTCCATGAGGGCAAATGGAGACTTAATACATGGAGATCAAGGACAATACAAATGGGGAAGCAATGGCTTAATGGGCTTGAGAACAAGGGGGGACTGACCCACTAATGCAAAGAGAATGGACAACGGACCACGGGACAATGGACTAGACAATGGACACACAAAATGGCCTAAGCTAAATGGGCCTAACAATAACAAAACATGTGGATGATGAAAGAATGCAACACAAAAATCACTAATGAGCTTGGACAAGCCCAATCAACACGAACAATGCAATGTGAGAGTTTTCACCCAAGTCAAACAAGTTAATATGATGGGAAATCTTTTAGGGGTTTCAATAGACCTTTTAATGATTTGAATTAATAACAATTCCCTCAAGATAGGAATCTCATAGGAATAAGGTCCAAACTTTGGGTTGACTAAGGTTAACTCCCTCACACTTATGCAAATGCAAGCCTAAAGGGGTGGAAAGATACAACCGGCCCGGCGTCCGTGTGGGAA
The DNA here is from genome assembly GCA_022559845.1 of Amorphophallus konjac. NCBI lineage: Eukaryota > Viridiplantae > Streptophyta > Magnoliopsida > Alismatales > Araceae > Amorphophallus > Amorphophallus konjac. Next base: position 27,976,290 of record CM040117.1, read on the forward strand.
TCCACGGCTCACGGGGACTTATGGAGGTCCTTGATGTGTTTTCCTGGTCGGCTCCAAGGAATATGGAGACGAGAGGTCCACGCACCAAGGTAGGAAATGCAACTATGATATGCAATGTATGGCCCTATGTGCACCGGAGTGCATGCAAATTCTAGCTTAAAACTAGAAAATCAAGACTAGATTAAACTATGCAAACATGATCCAACAAAAACAAATAGTATATGGATGGAAAGACAATACAAAGGTCTGCACAACGGCCCAAGAACAGATCAATCTGACCCCGGGAGGTCAATCAAATCACTAGCAAAGATGCCCCCGTGAACCTATGCGCAGACCACATGCAGATTTTATGGACAAAATGCTAAAATGATGACAATTTTTAACTAAGCAAATGAGACCCAAATGATGCAAATAAGCTATGGATGGAAAGACAATACAAAGGACTATCCAATGGAACAAAAATCAGTGTAATCAGACATCGGGAAGGCAGTCAAATCACTCATTAAAGATGTACCTGTGAACCTGTCCCTGAGCCTGCCTGCAGAACTTATGCACAAAACTCAAAAAGTTGGACAAGATTAGAATATGCAAATGTTAACCAAATGATGCAAATGATATATGGATGGAAAGACAATACAAAGGGCTATCCAACGCAACAAGAATCAGCTCAATCGGACTCCGGGATCAAAAGTTATGCCTCGATGAACACGGCCCTGTGAGCATGCACGCAAGACTGCCAGAAGCCGTGTAACGGTCTACCAAAGGACCGTTACATGCATGTGACGGTCTACTGCAGGACCGTCACACTACCAGAGCCCTTAAAACACCAAAAATAGTTGGAGAATGGAAGAAATATCACCTAAACATGAACATGCACCCACCCAACCTACAAAAGAGCATGAAAACAAGCGTGATGGGCATTGGTGTCCCACCGTGATCGCCAAAAAACTGTTGATTTGTTTTTTAATTAGATTAGATTCCTATCCCGCCCCCTTTAAATACATACATGCATAAACATGTGAATCAAAGACAAGGGGATGAAAGGATGGAAATACTAACCGTGATCGCCACCAAGGATTAACAACGCCGCAAGGATGAAGAAAGGAGTGCAACGGCGCCGTATACCTTGGAAAGAAAACTTGATCGCGCTTGAAACGGGGTGCGGGGAACTTGTGGATTCAAACCTCCTCTCCTTCCAGCCGGCTAGAGGAAGAGGGCCTCACGTTGTATTCATGCTCTCCTGCAAAACAAAGATGAAACACAAAGGCAAAAACCCATTAGAACATGCATGTGTAGTATCAATCCCGAGTGATAAAATAGTGTTAGAAATTGAGGGCAAACTCACCGGGGGGAGGTTTTTAACCCCTATGGAAGGGTGGAAAAGATAGGTGTGTGTGTTGTGCATGCATGGGATTTGAAATCACGAGATTTGATTGAGAGAATTGAGAGAAATCAATGATGCAAAACGGAGAAAAACGCATGTGTAGCAGAAAGTGCAGGAAACTGTGATGATTTGTGATTTTGAGAGAATAGAACTAAGAGTGTAGATCATGAAATCAAGCCCAGAAGGATGAAATTGAAAGCCAATACTTCCCTCTTCAAGATGGGGTCGAAGTTGTGAGTCGACGGTGCAGCATGGCTTCGCCCCACGTCCGGAAAGAGCCCCCCGTCGCGACTGCGAACTGGGCAGTTTTTATAGAGTTTTGCAAGAAAGCCTCATCTTCTTATCACGATTCCCGGAGATAGAGTCCAAGATAAATCGAGTTCTCTGGATCAAGCTCGAGATAATACTAAGGACAAGAGATAGGAACAAACGGGGATCAATTCAGAGGAGGATTCTAGAAGATATGTCTTTGGAAGGCAGCCCCGGAGCTTATCTGCAGAGTTTGAGTTGAACTAGGAAACATAAATCCTGATCTTGCGACCCAGATCCCAAGAGATATTGCCAATGAAAATTTGATTCCTATGAACCAAATTCAAGATAATACCAAGGGCTAGAAGTAGGAAAAAACGGGGATCAATTTGGATAAGAAGTCAAGAAGTTATGGACTCTTCAAGAGGGCCACGGCGCACAAAAACGGAGCAGAGTCCAGCACGAATTGGACTCTCTGGTGCATGTAACGGTCTATCGTAGGACCGTCAGAGTGATGTAACGGACTAGGGTAGGTCCGTCACACTCTGGAGGTCGAACGAGACGTTTTCGGATGAGATTGGATGTAACGCACCTAAACAGGGCCGTCACTTGGTCTAACGGTCAAGGATAGGACCGCCACACTCTAGGGGTTGAACCGGGCTGTTTTGGGCAAGTTTTGGTGTGACGGTCTATCGTAGGACCGTCACACTGAAGTAACGGTCTTCACTGGGCCGTCACTTCAATGAAGTAACGCACCTGCAAATGACCTTCACATCGATGAAGGCAGATTCTGGGCAGACTGCGCGCGACTTTAGAAATCGAAGCGTATCTCTCAAACGGTGGAGAATTAGACAAAGTGGTAAACATAGAAGTTGTAGATAACTGAGAGAGGAACAACTTGTATGAAGAAAGAAATGTGAGAAAATGATTGTAAGAGGGTGAAAAGAGGGCTGTAAGAGAGAGGAAAATTCTGGAATGTAGGTGAACAGCACAGCATGCCAGAAAAATGCGAATAGCTCACAATCGGGGCAGAACCGGCCAACAGTGTAGAAGAAGAAATTGTAGATCTTTGAAAGAGGAACAACTTTGATGAAGACAACTTTTTGAAAAGAGGATTGGAAGAAGGTGAAAACGAATCACTTGCAGGACTGCACAGTGAGAGAGAGCCGATTACTTGAGGGAAGCCGGCATAAATGGGCCGAAAGTTGATTTGGAAGCCGGAATTTGATAAGATAAGCTCCGAGGCTCTAAGAAATCATGATCTCCAAGACTCAAAGGATATGAAATAGTAAAAATGGGCTTGAAATCCATCCAAGGAAGCTCCAAAATAATGGCTAATTCGGGGCATCAAAATGATGAATAAGAGAAATGACACAACTTGCGGGCTAAAACGGGTGTCAACAGTGTCGAGGACTATGTCTCCTCGGTGAGCGAGATCGTGGCAGCGGTGCCATGATTGGTTCTCGCGTTGTCTGAGGTGATGTTGGATGGTGTTCTTTGGTATATGCCTGCTCTGATGGCCGGTGTGCATGGCGCGCGGAGCGAGGTATTGTTTGTGATTGTAAGTATGGCTGTGTCCCTCAGGATCGGTGCTTTCGTGTGAATCGTGGTTTTCTGTGCTGGGGTTCTGACGGCATTGTCAGTGGGTTACGGCGTTCTTCCCATGTTCCTGTGCTTGTCCTGAATTTCGAGGATGAAATTCCTTTAAGGGGGGGAGGGCTGTAATGCCCCGGATTTTTCGGATCCTTCTTCTCGGGTCTCAGATCTTTGTTTCTGGTGTATCTGTCTCTGTTGTGTCCGAAATTTCGTTTCGAACATCTTTCGTGTTCGGATCGGCGCGATCCGGAGTTGTTTCGGAGGCCCGGAAGCGTTCCGCGGCTTTTCCGCGTTTATTTTTCGATTCTCGGTGTGTCTTTCGGTAATTCCTTCGAAACCTCGTTGCGGGTGAACTGTGCCGTTCACCTGGGCGCGAGGGGTACCGTTGCGATCGGTGCGTTCCGAGGATCGCGGAAACGTGATTTTCTATTTTTCGGTATTTTCCAGAATTTTTGGATTTTCCTATGTAAACCCCCTTTCTCTCTCTCTTCCCTCTCATTTCTCACTCACTCCCCTCTCTCTTCTCTCACGCTCTCTTTCTCCCCTCTCTTCTCTGGCGGCCGATGGAGCGAGGCGGGGGCGAGGTGGAGGCGGCGCGGGCGAGGATGCGGGCGAGGATGGGCGAGGATCGAGGCGGTTGGGGGGGCGATCCCTCGGTGGATTCTGAGATGGCGTCGTTCGCGTTCCGGGTGGTTTTCGACGTGGATTAGTCGCTTCGGCGCACAGTTTCTTCGATGGAGGTAGGGTGACAGAACACTGCTGCGTTCTACTCGTTTTCCCTGCCATTGCACGTCGTTCGGTGTGAAAAAGGATGTGCTTGGATCCATTCTAGCAAAACCATGGTTTTGTAGGTTTCGTAGGGTCGGACGGGAAACGGCGACGGTTTCCAGATCGGTTACTGTCAACGGATTCCTTGGGACAAGAGCGTTCTTTTCCCTCTGATTTCGTCTCGATTGGTGCTCCCGTTGGACCGGTAGAGCTCCAGGAAGCTTGGTAACCCTTTTGGGTAACTTCGGTAGAATCTCTCGCTTCTTGCGATTCGTGCATCATTTTGACTCCGGTCGGAGTCCATGTGATTGCCAGGGTGGTTGTGGTTGTATCCCCTTCGTTTCGGCACGAACGGGGCGTGGAAAGGCCGCGATCGGGCGACCCCCTAGGTTTACCCGCCGTGATGGTTGGGCGGTCGAACCGGGCCCATCCATCGCATGGGCGAATGCCTTTGGCCCGTTCATCTTCTCTTGGTTTTGGGGTTGTGCGGTCGCACGATAGACCGCACATGTGATGTGCGGCCAGGTGAGAACCGCATGTCTCCCCCGTGGGCGGCTGGTCCCCAGCCGTCTGTCCTTCTGTGGGCTTGTGCGGCTAGGAGCTGACCGCATATCCCAGTTGACCCTTAGTCAACAGTTTAGTGTCGGTTGGGTTGTGCGGTTTGGTCAAAACCGTTTTGACCGGCACTGGAGTAGGTCGGTTGGGTTGTGCGGACGATCCTTGGCTACACATCCCCTTGGGCGGTCCAGCCTTAACCGTCTATCCTCCGTTTGGGTTTGTCCGATTGGGGCCTTGTGCGGCTCCTGCCTGACCACATGTCTCTTGAGCGGCTGTGCCCCAGCCACACATCCTTTGAGCGGCCCAGGGTGAACCGCACATGTGCCAGGCTAACCTGGTGTTTCCGTTTTGACCGATTTGAGTTCCGGGTGTATGGTTCTCGAACCACGTACCCACCCGTGGCCTGACGGATGCTGTGCACGTCGTCGGGGCCAGGTGTCGTGGTACGTTGTAGTCCTGGCTGTAGTGTTCTCGACTCGTGTCACCGTGTGTTGGCGTGCGTCGTCAGTTTCTCCAAAAAGTGATTCCCGAGTGGGTCCTATGGGAGGCCTTGGGATGCGAGCCCAGTTGTCCAGTCTGGGGCTGGAGGCTTCCCTCTTCTCCTTGAGTTGGGCTGCAGCTTGGCGGCGTGCAAGTTGCCTTGGGAATCATGCTTTTGTGCATTCCGCGTGGGCCGTGTGTATGGCCTTAGTCCTGTGAGTTCCCTTCCTGAGGGAATGGTCTCGGTGGCTCGTGAGCTACCTCGGTACGCGTGCTACCGTGGTTTTAGACCTAGAGATTAGACTAGATTGACGGCCTTGTGCTGTTGCATGGGACGGTCTTGACCCCGAGTCTTCTAACTCAAGGACCATTGGCTGTAGTGCGTCTAGAGGACTGCCCAGAGTCCAGTGGCTTAGCGTCACTTGGGTTTTCTCAACTCTCGCACAGGGTGTGTGCGTAGCCGTGGGCTGCGAGTCCCGTTCCTTCTCCGACTGTGGTCGCCATGCGACAGTGCCGGTACGTGGGATAGTCCCCGTACGTCGTCGGATTCGGACGTTGTTTTCCGTTGACTTGAGAGTCTGCTCCTTCAGTGACCATCCACTAGTCATAGCCTGCTTACACGCGTGTTGTCCCACCAGGGAGTGGTGGAGAGGCTACCCTGAGAATGGTTTTAGACTGGTTTCCGTCGGGCCCCTCATTGTTAGCCAGAGTCTGGCTACGGGGGAAAACCGGTCAGAGGGCCAGACCTAGGACGCATGGTCTGTGTGTGCACACGTGGTTGGGGGCGGTTGGACCCACGCCGACGGGCGTGACCCCAGCTAGTCACTCGTTGTGGTTCCGGTTCGGTATCCGTGCCTCTAGTAGGCGCTACCACGCTAGGCGGTTCACCTACAGTGCGGTGTAAGTCGTCAGGGGACGCAACCAGCCTTGCTTCTTGTGGGAGGTGCTCCTATCGAGTCGGGAGTGGCAGACTGTCAGTCTTGTGACTTCGACCTTCGGGTTTAGTCGTGTTGACCGTTGAGTTTCGGTGTTCTCACGGTGGCGCGTGTGTCGGTTCTCGTGCCATGAGGCTAGTGCTAGTAGCTTTATCGAGATTGTATCTTGCTGTGCGGTACCCGTGACCTGGTGGTCGGGGTTGCACCTTGGACAGCGTGTCCAGGTTGGCCGTGTCCTGGGAGACAGGCCTCTGTGGTGCAATTGCCGTGGGTTTCTACTTCGGTAGGTGGTACTAGTGTGGTTCGGTAGGCTAGACTGCGAGATCGAGGTGTGCGTTCTACTACAGTAGGAGTAGCTGTAGTGCCGTGCTTCGACCGGCCACCGGGTTTACTGTTCCTGTTGTTACTTTTGCTCCCGTGGTTACAACTTTCTGTGCCGCCGTTGGTTCTTGGAGGGGTTCCGCGGGATCCCTGCTGAGTCTCTATTTTGGAGACTCACTCCCTGCCTTTCAGGTGTGGCGGTTCTTCCTCGAGGTTCGAGGGTGCTATTCGGAGGTTCTGAGTTGCCAACTCGCCGGGCCAAGTGTTCACTCGACATGTGGTACGTTTTTACTGCTTTAGACTGTACTTTCTGTAGGACTGGACCCTGTGGTAGCTGTAGTTGTTCTTTTGCTTGTTGTTGATATTTGTCCTACTTTATTTCCTATTTCTTTGTGTCTCCACATGCCTTTTAGCCCTTCCGAGCCCTCCCGGCTCATGGGCGACGGTTCAAGTCTCGGGTTATCGGGCCTTCCCGGTAATCGGATTCTCAGGTCGTTACAGCTGGTATCAGAGCGGAGGTTGTGGACGTACATAGGAATTCGAAATATTGCAGTGATCAGAGTCCATAAGGTCCAGTACAGTCGGCAGCTGGCTTAGGGTATTGTGCTTGTTTTTCTGCTCTGCTTCTCTCTTGAGAGCTTGAGTGCGCTGCGTGGCGCTGTGAAGGTGGTTGCTGTCCGCGGCTTTCGTGCCAGCATGGGGTCTAAGGATCGAGGTCGAGAGCCTTCTCCCTCATCGGTGGTGGCCCTGGTTGCACTGCGTTGAGCAGAGGTTGCTGGTAGGCTTGAGCTCGCGGTGCTGCGTTCGAGGAATCTGCAGCGTGGTCAGGTGGCTGGCAAGGATTGTTTGTGGTTAAGTGGCCGTGAGCGTGCTCTGAGGGAGCTGTTGTCAGTTTTGGCCACTCCAGCTTGATGTTGTCCAGCCCCTGAGGTGTTAAGGTCGTGGTTTGAGGCGTTGGAGCGGGTGCTCTGATCGAGAAGTGTGCTCGGGTGAGCGGAAGATCTTCTTGGTGAGCTGCTGCCTCGTCGAGCCTGGCGTTCTTGTCGTGCTCTATGGCGTCAGAATGACGTGTCGGTCCCGATTGTTTTGCAGATTTCAAGGCAGGATTGGGCTGTGGTGTCCCAGTAAGTCTTGCTCCTGCGCTCTTGTGTGCGAATGGGTTGTGTTCGCTCTGGATTTGGCATGAGATGAGCAGGTTCCTCGGTGAGTTCGGGACTCGAGGATGAGCGTCGACGGTTGTCGTTATGGCTCGTGTTGCGGCTCTTGGCGTGGTGTGTTGCAGTTCGAGGAATTACAGCGGTGGTGCATCGAGAGATGCTGCGACTATGGTCCGACATGACACTCGTTGAGTGTGTCGGAGGCGCTGACCTAACGTGGTGATGGTTTTCTCGGTGCTAGAAGGTGTTGTTTCCAGCGTGCGTGAGGTTCGAAATCCGGTCGGGCGTGGAGTTCTTCCATTGGTCGGAAGGGCCTTTGGTCTCCCCTTTGGTTGGAGAGATTGTATTTGGCTAGGATTGCCATCTTGCATTGTGTGCCCGGATTGGTTGGTCTTATATGCCATGAAGTCCGTGCGAGACGTGCTCCTTGTCTTGGCAAGATGGTTGCCTATGAGAAGCTGTGCCCATTCCCTTATCGTGTGAGGGTGTTGGCGCTTTTCCGGAAGGACGAGTGCCGGTTGGGCGGTGTTTCCGAGAATTTGTGGCTGTGCGCGCAGATCAGAGTGCGCATCGGAAGCGTGGTGGGCTTGCGACCCACTGGTTCAGGATCGTAGCGTTGGTTGCTACGGGAGGATTTCTGAGTTTTCGTTGAGCATTAGAGGATTGGTTCCTCTGTGTGAAACGTGTTGTTGTCGTGCCGTTGCTCGAGATATTATGGTTCTTGGCACTGGCAGGATGGAGTGTTGGGGAATATGTTGGCAAGTGTGCCGCATGAGTACCATGTTCCTGTGATGGAAGTCGTGTCAAGCGTCGGTGTTGGAACCAGATAGGGTTGTTGAGGATGTCGTCTGATGGTGGTCGAGAACGTGTTGGTCAGGGTCGGTGGCTTGGTGCCCGACTTGTATTGGAGGTTGTGTCCTCGGTTGAGATCATTTTTGGAGAAGTGATCTCTGGCAAGCTGTGGGTTCCTGTTGGTAGCTGCGAGTGACTGGTAAGGCTAGTCTCGTAGCCGACCACGGTGAGATGTTTGTTGCTTTGGGACCCGTGAGCACTGTTCAGGTGGTGTCCCGTGGCTCTGTGGTAAGGGAGGAATCAGGATTGGCAGGTGTCCACTTGGATTGATCGAAGGATTTGATGAGACCAGATGGAAGAGTGACGCCTGTGGGCGGAGGCCTTTTCATGAGGTTGGCGTCGGTTGGTGGTCCTTGATAGGACGCTGGTGTCATAATGGTTATCCCTGGTTTGGTGGCCAGCATGGGATGGTTCCCCTGTAAGTCTGAGTCGAGTGAGGTGATGACTGAGGACACCAGGATCTTGTCATCTAGTTTTGTCATGCTCCCCGAGAGGGTCAAGTTGGCGCGATGATCGAGCTCGGATGCGGAGTCCGAGAGGAGTGTAGCTCGAGGTGTGGCATCGGTCTGTGTGGGAGTCGACTGATGGCTTGCCGAGGTTTGGAATGTTTCCTTCGGTTCCGGTGGAGGACCAGCAAAGAAGGAAGAACTTGAGCGAGCGGTTGGTGATCGTCGGCATGTGGTCTTTCATAGACAAGGATGTTGGTTGTTGGGGCTCAAGCGTGGCGAGAGCCGTGTGCCAGCGAGACCTTTGGTGGTCGTTTTTGAGATGTGCCTTTCCGGACGGGATCTGGGCTCTGTCGAAGTTTGTCCTCTGACAGAGTTGGCATAGTGTTATATCTGGCTTTCAGCTTGCCATGTGTTGGGTGTTTCTTAGCGCTGAGCCGTTGTTCTTGTTGCGGTCTATTGAGATGGCTACGTGAGCCGATGGAGGCTCTGTGTTGGTTGTTCCCTTGCGAAGGGTGTGCGACCTGTCCGCTGGTTGTGAAGCTGATGTGTGTTTTGTCTACCGACCATAGGATGGATCGATAACTGTTGCTCGTGTCGAGGACTATGTCTCCTCGGTGAGCGAGATCGTGGCAGCGGTGCCATGATTGGTTCTCGCGTTGTCTGAGGTGATGTTGGACGGTGTTCTTTGGTATATGCCTGCTCTGATGGCCGGTGTGCACGGTGCGCGGAGCGAGGTGTTGTTTGTGATTATAAGTCTGGCTGTGTCCCTCAGGATCGGTGCTTTTGTGTGAATTGTGATTTTCTGTGCTGGGGTTCTGACGGCGTTGTCAGTGGGTTACGGCGTTCTTCCCCAGTTCTTGTGCTTGTCCTGAATTTCGAGGACGAAATTCTTTTAAGGGGGAGGGTTGTAATGCCCAGATTTTTTGGATCCTTCTTCTCGGGTCTTGGATCTGTGTTTCTGGTGTATCTAGCTCCGTTGTGTCTAAAATTTTGTTTCGGACATCTTTCGTGTTCGGATCGGCGCGATCCGGAGTTGTTTCGGAGGCTCGGAAGCGTTTCGCGACTTTTTCGCGTGTGTTTTTCGATTCCCGGTGTGTGTTTCGGTAATTCCTTCGGAACCTCGTTGCGGGTGAACCGGGTCGTTCACCTTGGCGCGAGGGGTACCATTGCGATCGGTACGTTCCGAGGATCGCGGAAACGTGATTTTCTATTTTTTGGTATTTTTCGGAATTTCTGGATTTTCCTATATAAACCCCCTTTCTCTCTCTTCCCTCTCATTTCTCACTCACTCCCCTCTCTCTTCTCTCACGCTCTCTTTCTCCCCTCTCTTCTCCGGCGGCCGACGGAGCGAGGCGGGGGCGAGGTGGAGGCGGCGCGGGCGAGGATGGGCGAGGATCGAGGCGGTTGCGGGCGCGATCCCTAGGAGGATTCTGAGATGGCGTCGTTCGCGTTCCGGGCGGTTTTCGGCGTTTAGTCGCTTCGGCGCGCGGTTTCTTCGATGGAGGTAGGGTGACAGAACACTGCTACGTTCTGCTCATTTTCCCTGCCATTGCACGTCGTTCGGCGTGGAAACGGCTGTGTTTGGGTCCGTTCTAGCGAAACCGTAGTTTTGTAGGTTTCGTAGGGTCGGTCGGGAAACGGCGACGGTTCCCAGATCGGTTATTGTCAACGGATTCCTTGGGGCGAGAGCATTCTTTTCCCCTTGATTTCGTCTCGATTGGTGGTCCCGTTGGACCGGTAGAGCTCCGGGAAGCTCGGTAACCCTTTTTGGGTAACTTCGGTAGAATCGCTCGCTCCTCGCGATTCGTGTGTCGTTTTGACTCCGGTCGGAGTCCATGTGATTGCCGGGGTGGTTGTGGTTGTATCCCCTTCGTTTCGGCACGAACGGGGCGTGGAAAGGCCGCGATCGGGCGACCCCTGGGTTTACCCGCCGTGATGGTTGGGCGGTCGAACTGGGTCCGTCCATCGCATGGGCGGTTGCCTTTGGCCCGTTCATCTTCTCTTGGTTTTGGGGTTGTGCGGTCGCACGATAGACCGCACATGTGATGTGCGGCCAGGTGAGAACCGCATGTCTCCCCCGTGGGCGGCTGGTCCCCAGCCGTCTGTCCTTCTGTGGGCTTGTGCGGCCAGGAGCTGACCGCATATCCAAGTTGACCCTTGGTCAACAGTTTAGTGTCGGTTGGCTTGTGCGGTTTGGTCAAAACCGTTTTGACTGGCACTGGAGTAGGTCGGTTGGGTTATGCGGACGATCCTTGGCCGCACATCCCCTTGGGTGGTCCAGCCCTAACCGTCTATCCTCCGTTTGGGTTAGTCCGATTGGGGCCTTGTGTGGCTCCTGCCTGACCGCATGTCTCTTGAGCGGCTATGCCCCAGCTGCACATCCCTTGAGCGGCCCAGGGTGAACCGCACATGTGCCAGGCTAACCTGGTGTTTCCGTTTTGACCGATTTGAGTCCCGAGTGTGTGGTTCTCGAACCACGTACCGACCCGTGGCCTGACGGATGTTGTGCACGTCATCGGGGCCAGGTGTCGTGGTACGTTGTAGTCCCGGGTGTAGTGTTCTCAACTCGTGTCACCGTGTGTTAGCGTGCGCCGTCGGTTTCTCCGGAAAGCGACTCCCGAGTGGGTCCTGTGGGAGGCCTTGGGCTGCGAGCCCAGTTGTCCAGTCTGGGGCTGGAGGCTTCCCTCTTTTCCTTGAGTTGGGATGCATCTTGGCGGTGTGCAAGTTGCCTTGGGAATCGTGCTTCTACGCTGTCCGCGTGGGCCGTGTGTATGGACTTAGTCCTGTGAGTTTTCTTCCCGAGGGAATGGTCTCGGCGGCTCGTGAGCTACCTCGGTGCACGTGCTACCGTGGTTTTAGACCTAGAGATTGGACTAGATTGACGGCCTTGTGCTGTTGCGTGCGATGGTCTTGACCCCGAGTCTTCTGACTCGAGGACCGTTGGCTGTAGTGCGTCTAGAGGACTGCCCAGAGTCCACTGGCTTAACGTCACTTGGGTTTTCTCGACTCTCGCGCAGGGTGCGTGCGTAGCCGTGGGCTGCGAGTCTCGTTCCTTCTCCGACTGTGGTCACCGTGCGACGGTGCCGGTACGCGGGACGGTCCCCGTACGTCGTCGGATTCGGACGTTGTTTTCCGTTGACTTGAGAGTCTGCTCCTTCAGTGACCCTCCACTAGTCATAGCCTGCTTACACGCGTGTGGTCCCACCAGCAAGTGGTGGAGAGGCTACCCTGAGGACGGTTTTAGACTGCTTTCCGTCAGGCCCCTCATCGTTAGCCAGAGTCCGGCTACGGGGGAAAACCGGTCAGAGGGCCAGACCTAGGACGCATGGTCTGTGTGTGCACACGTGGTTGGGGGCTGTTGGACCCATGCCGACGGGCGTGACCCCAGCTAGTCACTCGTTGTGGTTCTCGTTCGATGTTCGTGCCTCTGGTAGGCGCTACCACGCTAGGCGGTTCACCTGCGGTGCGGTGTAAGTCGTTAGGGGATGCAACCGGCCTTGCTTCTTGTGGGAGGTGCTCCTGTCGAGTCGGGAGTGGCAGACTGTCAATCTTGTGACTTCGACCTTCGGGTTTATTCGTGTTGACCGTTGAGTTTCAATGTTCTCGCGGTGGCGCGTGTGTCGGTTCTCGTGCCGTGAGGCTAGTGCTAGTAGCTTTACCGAGGTTGTATCTTGTTGTGCGGTACCCGTGACCTGGTGGTCGGGGTTGCACCTTGGACAGCGTGTCCAGGTTGGCCGTGTCCTGGGAGACAGGCCTCTGCGGTGCGATTACCGTGGGTTTCTACTTCGGTAGGTGGTACTAGTGTGGTTCGGTAGCCTAGACTGCGAGATCGAGGTGTGCTTTCTGGTATAGTAGGTGCAGCTGTAGTTCCGTGCTTCGACCGGCCACCGGGTTTACTGTTCTTGCTGTTACTGTTGCTCCCGTGGTTACAGCTTTCTGTGCCGCCGTTGGTTCTTGGTGGGGTTCCGCGAGATCCCTACTGAGTCTCTATTTTGGAGACTCACTCCCTGCCTTTCAGGTGTGGCGGTTCTTCCTCGAGGTTCGAGGGTGCTGTTCGGAGGTTCTGAGTTGCCAGCTCGCCGGGCCGAGTGTTCACTCGGCATGTGGTACGTTTTTACTGCTTTAGAATGTACTTTCTGTAGGACTGGACCCTGTGGTAGCTGTAGTTGTTCTTTTACTTGTTGTTGATATTTGTCCTGCTTTATTTCCTATTTCTTTGTACCTCCACACTCCTTTTAGCCCTTCCAAGCCCTCCCGGCTCGTGGGCGGCGGTTCGAGTCTCGGGTTATCGGGCCTTTCCGGTAATCGGATTCTCGGGTCGTTACACCTATCGTGTAGGTCTATCCTCACAGACAAAGGCCCAACTAAGGCCACATGGTCTGAGGGTACAATCACGACCTCGCTATCGTGAACCCTACACTATATACGGGTGAAACCTTGGTAACCTTATTGAGAACCCTAGACCTCTATGTCATGAAAAGCATGTAGAAGCTACCCGAAGAACCACGTCTCGCAGACGAAAAACTAAACCTCAGGTCAAGAGAGTCACGTGTCGCATGACAGGAGTGTTGCCCACTAGAAGTAAGGCTGGATGCATCCATTGATGACTTAGTCCGCGCCCCGAGTGTCTCCCTACTGGCCCCAAGCGAAAACTGAGACACCGTACAAAGTAACCAAGGACAAGAGTCTAGTCAGGGTCATGCTCGTCAGCACGTGTCCGAAGTCCCCGATCACGTGTGCACACACTGACTGACTACGCTACGTCAGGACCTCTAGCTGATTTTCCTCCCAGCCCGGACTCAAGCCGCCACAGTGAGAGGCCCTACGGCAACTAGCTTAAAATCATCTCTCCTAGGTCTACTCTCTGCCACTCCCAAGTGGGTCCACACATGCGTGCGCAAGAAAGCTACGACGAGTGGGGAAAGTCACTGGAGGAAGGAACTCTCAGTAGAGAAGAAACCACCGAAACACTAACGGCCTACGTACGCACCCATTCGTAAGTATCGTGAAGTACCAGGTAGCTCGGTGCCACCGGACTCTAGATGGTCAACTAGACCTACTAATCTAACGGTCCTTGAGTCACGCGACTCAGGCCAAGACAGTTGTACAATACGGCTCCATGCCGTCAAATTATCCTTTTCCTAGAGTCAAAAAGCACAGTTTAGAGGACTCTTAAGGTAGCCCGCAACCGCCGAGTCCATTCCCTCTCTAAGGGAGACTAAGAAACCCCCAGCCCCAGGCATTGTAACGAGACTCACAGTCATTGGCCATACACATGGCCCACACAAAAAACACTTTCCGAATAAGTTAATGTCATGCGGGAACAACCCTATGCACCTACACAAATACAGGGTGACTCGATCTATGGGTTCACCTAGACCCTCAAAATCATATGGGCATGCTAATCGAGGTATCACGGTCTCTCCGGACACCCAAAAATACGGTCTCGGTCCCCACGGGGTGTCCGAAACATCCACGGGGCCAAAGGTGGATCAAAGGGTCTCAACTGGGTCAATCGGAGGCCAAAACAGGTGAAGGAATATCATTTCAGTCGACCTACCTGATGGGGTCGGTCGACCTAAGGGGGCCGTTCTACCAGACCCATAGGGTCGGTCGACGTTGCCTATAGCCCTACTGCATGTGGTTCTGCTCAGTCGATCGAACCAGTTGGGTTAGTCGACCAAACCGGGGCAATTCGCCCTCCCATGGCGAATGGCCGGTCGACCGATTCCACAGGGCCAGTCGACTGATTCCGGTGATGCAACCTCAAAACCCCGCCCGAGGGGCTCGAATCCACACCCCGATCACCCGAGTGATGGGGAAAACAAGGGGTAACCATTCCCCACCCTCTAGACCACCTAGAGGCCCCATTTAAACTACCAAAATGTGATCGAATCGACGAATCCGTTGCTCACCCAAAAATCAAATGTTTTAACCCCGACGTGAAATAGAATCACTCTCGATCTCACCTAGGCCTATAAAATACGAGGAAATAGAAAAGAAGGGCCAATGATCTGTCCCTTTATCTCCACCAATGATTTCCCGCATTGAGGACGCTGATTCCACGTGAAAATGAACCTCGAACCACCGTAGAGCTCGCGAACTCGCGAAGGAAGCACGCCGCGCCACTGCCCTCAATCCTCGCTCCATCCTCGTCGCTCACCGCCCCCACGTCGCCTCTGCCTCGCCCACCTCCAACTCTGTTGGCCGCCCGGAGAAGAGAGGGAGAGAAAGAGAGAAACGAGAGGAGAGAGGGAGAGAATGAGAGAAATGGGGAGAGAGGGGTGTGGGTTAGTTTATATAGGAAAATATTTGGGGGTTTTGAAAATTCAAAAAGTAAAAAATGGGGAAAAATCATCCCCATGATCTTCGGTAAACACATAATGCACCTGCAATGTCCCTGAGCCCAAAAACATAACGGTTCATCCCACACGGGGATTCGAAGGCCCGATAGCCAAAAATATGATCTAATCACCAAACTTGATCCGGGACCCACGAAAGCGCTCTGAAATCTGTGGATCTCTGATCTAAAAATTAGAGGCGTTACATAGCCTAGTGTGCGCCAACTGATCCGACATGAACTTCCTTCATAATCTTCTAAGCCTCCTCCATAGACAGGCATCAATCGGAGCAATACTTTTCTTATGGCGTCCGCCATTATTCGAAACAACATTCCATTCCTGACTTTGTAGGACTCTTTCATTCTGATCAGTCTGATCTTCTCTTCTCTTTATTTGGGCAATACTGGTACTTAAATCACTACATGGCGGGCTCTCTCTAGTCGGGTGAGCTGACTAATTCTGCTATCACAGTTTTGCATTCTTCTTCGCTTGGCTCCTCTTCTATCATGCTGGGAACCTGGTGCTGGTTTATCACCAATATATTGAGCGATTCATTTGGTAGGACAACTAATGAGCTCGCCAACTTTGCCAGTGCATTAGCTTGCGCATTCTGACTTTCGCTGACATAGTTTATTTCTACAAAGTATAATTGTTCCATAAGCTGCTTTGCCCTGCTGTGGTAGGGGAGTAATTTGGGCTTCCGGACATCAAATTGTCCATGGACTTGTTTAACAATTAGCATTGAGTCCCCAAACACCTGCAGCATTCGGATCTCCATATGAAGGGCAACCTGGAGACCGATGATCATGGCTTCATAATCTGCTTCATTGTTTGTGCATGCCTTATTGATTGAGCAAGAAGTGTGTAGGACTTCTCCCTCCGGAGATTTTAGGACCATGCCTGCCACAGCTCTTATTCTTGTTTACCCTGATAAAGATGTTTCAGTTCTTGAAGCCTCATCGAAATATAACTGCCACTCGGCTTACCTGACTTTGTCTACTTCCAGAGTCTCGTCTTCCAGGAGCTCTGTGATCAGGGGAGAATTTTCAAGCGCCGGGTGTGCTGCAAAGAAATTTGCAATAGCCTGACCCTTGATAGCTTTTTGCAGCAGATAGGTGATATCAAATTCCATCAAAATGACGGCCCATTTACCCAATCACCCCTTTAGTGCTGGCTGGGAGAGTATATATTTGACCGGATTAGCCATGGATATCAGCTAGATTTCATGTGATAGCATATATTGCCTTATCTTCTTGACTACAAAGACCAGTGCGAGGCAGACTTTCTCAATTGCATGTATTTTTCTTCTATCCTGACCAATCTTCGGCTAAGGTAATAAAGAGCATGTTCTTTCCCCTCATTATTATTTTGGGCGAGCATTGTCCCCAGAGAATATTCAGTGGCAGCGATGTACAAAATCAATAGCCACCCTCTGACAGGTGCCCCCAGCACCGGTGGGGTTTTTAAACTCCAAGTCCCACTGGAAACTCATTTTTCAGTGAACTATTTAACCTTGGTCAAGGATTTCCTGAGTACCGTTCATAGGGTATTCTCTCTCATATATAATTTTCCAGTGAAC
This sequence comes from Amorphophallus konjac, assembly GCA_022559845.1. Taxonomy (NCBI): domain Eukaryota; kingdom Viridiplantae; phylum Streptophyta; class Magnoliopsida; order Alismatales; family Araceae; genus Amorphophallus; species Amorphophallus konjac. The sequence goes on from CM040117.1 coordinate 27,992,959, forward strand.
TGTTTAACCTTGGTCAAGGATTTCCCAAGTATTGTTCATTGGGTATTCTCTCTCGTGTTGTATTTGAGAGTGAATGATCAACTTTTGTCACTCAATTATCTTCGCATATGTTCGGATGTATCCGAATACCTGAGGATCCAGAACTTGTGACTAAAGTTCCTTTGCCATGAATTAAAATATGGGAGTCCTCGTGTAAGGTATCATGCATTGATGACTCATGTTCAAGAACCAACTATGCTACTATGACTGAAGAATCTCTTGGTGGACAGTTAGATATAGTTATCATTCAGAAATTCATAATCGGATAAGTTCAGCGAACCTTATTATTCTAATGACCACCTGCACATATATCTTAGTGTCTCAATATCAGTGACTATGAGATCAGTCACCCTCATCGTATGAGAGGATATCATGTGCACTGATCTATCTGGATTCTTTGATGTTTTGTCTCAAAAATCTTATGACCATAAACATTTAGAGCACATGAATTTGGAAGGTTTGTCTTATTGTCATAATCTCATTATGATCCAACATTCATAGCATGCGTTCAAAGACTTCATCACATCAAGAGGAAATGCATAATATAATGAAGAAAATGACATAAATATTATTAATACAAATGAGAATGTCCAAGAAATGACATCATCACTTCATAAGTGATTTGCTTGCATGGCATACACTTCTTTCACTACTTGCTCGGTTAGGGCGTCAAGCTGCTGCTTTGAGACTCCCTCGACAAGAGTCTACTCGACAGATGAGCGTCGGGCTTCAATGTCAACGTCAGCTCACACTTGGGTTTTCTGGGAAGGTGTCATGGCTTCTTGTCGGCTCTCATAGATGGCGCCAAAGTGTTGTGTAACACTTAAACTTATACTCGGGACCGAACAAGAGAGCTTGGAAAACAACAAATGGAGTTCCCAAGAGACGAGTTGAATGTTGAGTTGAGCACCGGGTGTCGACTGTCCTTCGAGCGCATGGAGTGATCGCCTCATAGAAGAGAAGGGGCGAAGGGAGACGAGCAACGACGCTAGGTGTTGAAGTCGATTACTCTCCTGCGAAGAAAAAATTCTCAACGGGGGGGGAGGTGTCTCGGGAGAACCATCTGATACTTAAGTCAACCACATGTAGAGAAGAAAGGAATTAAGGAATTAGAAGGAGCAATTCTTGCATATCTTACGACGTTCATGTACTGTACCTTTTATATGTCTCCGGGTCTACAGACGTGCACCTCCAGGGGTTTCGCCCTAGTCATGATCGTGGGTGAAATAAGAGGCATGTCCTGAGCGGATTTAGACGTAGTTATGGAGAGTTAGAGAGTCCAAAATAGTTACGGAGATGAGCATGATCTGAGATGATAACACAGAGAAGATTGCATCGGATTCATTTTGTGCCCCGCATCTTAAAAATTAAACTAGGGTTAAGTGGTCCCTCCAAAATAGACCAAATTAAACACTACTCTATTTCAACGAACGGTTTGATTTTCAAATTACTAACATTGTTCAACATAGGCAAGGCATGCCTAAGTCTCCTTTTTATTGATCCCACGTTAACCTTATAAAGGGTCTTTCCCATATTAGAACTTGGATTTTTATTTCTTAATGCTTTTATTTATATCCTTATGGGCTGCCCTAATTGTCATCCGATTAGTGGTTGGGCTTTCATCAAATGGTCTTATCATATGAATTTAAAAGAATAAAAAAATCTCTTGAAGAACCAAGGCTGTCTCATTTTAGTTCCTTTTTTTTCAAATCTTAAATAGATAAATAAACAAAAATGATTTCACATTCTACTTATAATTTGAGGGTGAAAAATAAAACAACAATTATTTTCTCTTTTTTTAGTCTAAGCAAACCCAAGTGCTATTTCAATGGCATAGGTTTCCATTCTCATTTGACCGAAAACATTTTCCATAATCACATCACATGATGGTGGACTGAAGTACTCCCCATGCTATTAATGTATGTCATTGCCTTGAACCAAGGTTTGGCGGATCATATGGGATCACGGCGTATCATGCGTGCTAGTGAAAAATTGGCACGGCATCACACCGTCATTTGATACTAAGTCACTGACGACCTACAATGGCTGCGATAGCAATAACAACGGTTAAGGGGGGAGGCCGATCTTAGAGAGAAAGACATGGGAGCGGTGAGGCAAGGCGCTCCGATGGGGTCTAGTGAGGAGGGCGAGGTGGATGGTGGCGGCGTTGTCATTGGGTCCGCCCTAGGGCGGGGGCTGTTCTGGCGATTCTATTGGGACGTCGACGGCTGCATGTGGCTCATTGAGGTGCGGCTAATCTCGGCAATGTAGTGGGGAGATCGGGCGGGTGTTCACATAGTTCTGGGGGAAGTTCGTGGGGGTGAGACCGGTGACGACGCTAGTGGACAGAGAGTAGGCGGCGAGAGAGGGAGGCAGTGTGAGTAGCGATGGCGAGCGACATAGCGGAGGGTGAGAGAGGGAGGTGGCGTGGACGAAGATAGCGCTCCATTGGGCGGTTAGGGTTTAAGCCCAAGAGATGGGTGGGTCAATGGAGTATGAACAAGAAATGGGCATTTTATAGGATAATCCCTAGAAAATCAGCTCTTTGTCATTTGGGGTCAAAAAATATTCTCATACTATACCATTTCGAATTGGACTGTACTGTGGCAAAATCGGCACGGTTACGTATCGTGATCTGGCGGAGACTCCAGAGGGGAAAAAGAAAAGAGAGAAAAATAAGAAGGGTGGTTTTGCAATTTACTTTGGTCATAAAACGACAAGAGATTGTTATTGTTACTATCTCCCTTAGGTATTCTATTGTTCACCTGCTAATTACCTTCTCTAAATTCCAAACCCCCTCTCCCCTTAAGTTGTGAGACAAAAAAGGAGGTACAAAAATTGGCAATTAAACTTCTTGTTGTCATTTGAAATTGTGATTAAGAATTAAGTGTGATAAAACTAACAAGACACTAAGGCAAGGGCAAGTATGAAGCAATCTTCACCAAGATACATGAATGAGAAAGAGAAGGGAGCTCAGGGCGGGAAGTGTTGACGCTGGTGGAGGCATGCGCTCTCTCTCTCTCTCTCGCTCTCTCTCTCTCCACTTTCTTCCTCACCCACCAGTCGAAATAGCCAAATCCGGGTGCAGCCGAGTGTGGAGACTTCGAGCGTGCCAAGAAAGTCGCGAGCTTTCTCTCTCTCTCTCTCTATATATATAAAGCTTTTCTTCTTCTTTCATTTGTTTCTCTTTTTTGGTGGGGGTGTCATGATCCCTTCTGTCTCTCTCTCCGAATAGTTTAATGTGAGATGAAGAAGACTAAAGAGCGAAACGAGCAACGAAAACCAGACGAGACGTGGAGTCTCTCCCTGAAGCCTGCCCGCCCTTGTTTTCCCCATCTCTCTCTCTGTTTCTGCGCTCTCTCTCTCTCTCGGTGGTGGAGGCCATTCGTGTTCTGGGTGAAGTGGTAGAGGGGGCATGTGGCTAGGTTTCTTCTGACTTCACGAGGAACGGAGCGTGTGAAAATTCCCGGGTCTGCACTTGTTTGATGCTGGAGAAGCAGAGGAGGAGCCATGAGGAAGAAACTCGACACCCGTTTCCCCGCAGTATGCCGTCGCCCTCTCTCCCTCCGTCCCGCCCCCCTCTGTTTGTTTCTGTCTGCCTATGCCACCGGAAGATGCATCTGTTCGCCTTATTGGTCATTAGTTTGTAAACTTGCTTCCTTTGGCTTGTTTTCCTTCTGGGTTTCCGTCTGACTCGTGATATTTGGGTATTTTGCTCTTGGGGCTTCCGACGGGGGCTGCTTCTGTTCGAGGGCTACATACTGGGCAGGAGTAGGGTTTCGTGCTCTGGTCTCGTTGGTGATTAAATAAGATTTTCCCTTTTCTTGTTGTTTTGGAAATCAAATTGTTTTGTTATTTCGTGTAGGTAATCTTATTCTCTTTGTAGTCGTGCATCTCTGCAGTCTGCATTTAAACTCATTCAGTGACACTGGAAAAGTTTTGTCCCTCTGGGTTTGTGTAACTTGTACGAAGTTCCACCAAAAGCAACTTATGACCCTCCCCAAAGTACGAATTCTATGCTAGACATAGAACATCGAAGCTTACCTTTGCATTCACTGAGCATCATGGTTGACAAGGTGTCCAAGGCAATGACACACTGCCTTACTGCTTAGGCGACAACACGAGTTGCCTAGGCAAAGCCTAGATTCTATCACGAAGTGCATATCAAGAGGCCAGTAATCTAAATTTTCTACCATATACACTCTAATCTTCAATCAATACAAAAGTGATATTAACAAATATTCAGCACATACATATGTGTAAAAGGAAAAAAAGAAACAGAATAAATGACACATCATCAAAATAGTATTGAGAAAGCTGTGCAACTGTCAAATCCTGTAGAGGAAGGGTTGTGTGTGTGAGAAGCGTCCGAGAGAAATTGGGAAAGGAGAGGGAAGTCCAACAGTCCATCGCTAAACTTAATGCAACATGCATCACTTTTTCAAAAAAAGCCCCTAAGTTTTATCTAAACACCAAAACATATCCCAAATAAGGTGGGTCAGCTTCATGCCAAGGCGGGCTAGGCAGGCCCAAGGCGGGCTAGGCAGGCCCAAGGCAGGTTTCGCACACGAAGGTGGCCCAGACGAGTGCGTTAATGGGCTGCTCGCCTAGGCAACCAGATGATACCTTGAAAAGAATGCTGAGGATCTTAACAGAACTTTGTTCGCATCTTGAGTCACCATCCAAGTTGGGAACACACAGGAGTAATGCAATATAAAAAATTAGTGGTCATCAAATCAATTCCCAAAAAAGAATGATTTCCAGAATTGCCATGGAAGAGAATATGGATAGATGTAATAGATATAAATATAATATCAAAAATGGATAATCATCAAATCACTTCCCAAAATTAATGATTTCCAGAATTGCCATGGAAGAGAACATGCATAGATGCCTATCCAATTTTCACTTCATAAATGTCTATCTGATTTTTTTTCACTAGCCAACTTTTAAACTCTCAGACTATTACATTAACCTGTGGTTGTTCTTTTGGTAAATATCTTTGCACTGGTTTAAAAGATGAGTCTTGGGTTGGGGGAGGCCCTATAGCTGACTGGTTGGGATGACACCGGCTAACGAACTGGAGTTCCTGGGTTCAATTTCGCATGGGGACAGATGAACTGGTGTTCTGGGGTCCCCCCACCTCCAGCCATTCAGGGTTTACGGGCAAAAGTCTGTTTCCCTCGTCATCTGAAAAGATCAGTCTTAGGTATTTTGAGTATTAGAGTGGTGCCCTGCCTTGTTCTCACATCCGTTGCCAATCTAGTGTATATGGTTGATCAATGTAAGGAATGGATGATTTCATTTAGAAGCGTACTTGGTTGACTTCCTGTCACTGTTCAAAATCCCAAAGAAGGGGAACAAAAGGATCGAGTCATTTCAGTGTAGATTCTTGTAGCACAAGTGGTTAGAATTGCCGGGGCTGTTGTGATTTATGTTGGGATATGATTTACAAGGGCAAGGATATTGGCATATAGGGAACAAGAGCATTGATGGCTTGAATAAAGGTTTGCTGTGCAAACACTGGCTGCAGAAGTTGGGTGAGGATTCTGTTCTTTGCCTGTAAGTGATAAAATGGAAGTACCATCAAAGTAGCTGAACATGCCACATGATTCCTGGAGTCTTCAATAGCTTTTCATGCCTATGGAAAGGGATCCTGCAAGTCAAAGATGTCCTGTACTTTTCCGTCTCACCGGGCAGTCTGGGCAACGAGCAGAGGGCTAGATAGCCTAGATTTTAGAGGGACAAATGGGGTGGCAATAAATGTTTGGTAGAAGCCTATGCCATCAAAAGTGATCGTCTCCCTCACAAGGTTTTTCGTCTTGAATATCAGTTCCGTCTCGAAAAGGTGGAAGAGAAGAGGTCTTGGAGAGATTTTGGAAAAATCTCGGGAGATCGGGTTCGGTGATTTCAGAATTTTTTTTATATATAGTCTATTTCTAAGAAAATGCTAAATTTTTTCTACTAATCACTCAATTTCACAAACATGTTTTTCTAATTGACAACTCAATTTTACAAAATAAAGAGTAATGATAACAATAACAAATCTATTCACATGCACCAATGTTAATATACATCAAAAGTTACACAAAAAAGATATATATATAAAATGGTATATGAATCACAAACTGAAGAATACATCAGAAATCATTAAAAATGGTACATATATCTTTGTTTTCTCCCCTCTTTGTCTCCCTCTCTATCAAACAGGGAGAGAGAGATGAGAGAGAGAGAGTCCGAGGGAGAGTGTCACAGAGAGAGAGACAGAGTTCGAGGGAGAGGGAGAGACAAAGAGAGAGACTGGGGAGAGAGAGCTTAAGGGGGTCGAGGTAGGGAGAGGCAGGGAGCGAGGAAGGAGAGGGTGGGGTAGAGAAGATCTCGGTCTCAGGGGATTCATTTCTCGCGACCTTTGGAGAGACAAAGATCTCGGACATCTCCTAGGAGATGGCAAACCATGCTTCCTCACCTTGGCAATGAGGCAAGGTGAGGCGAGCCAAAAATGCATTGTCTCACCTAATGTTCACCTCACTCACCTAGCCTATGTGTCTATGCCAGATGCTTGTACTTTTTAATTATGTGATTTTTTCTATTTTCAATTGTTGTGAAATGACTAGTACCTCTTTTAACAATGTGTATTGCTCTTTTCCTTTTAAATACTTCCACATTTTTTTCTTGTTAATGATGATTCCCAAGACCATCCACTACTTATATACGAGTACTTTATATAAATTGACCTTTTTATATCTTAGACATCATTAGTGTTCCCAATATCATGTCTTGTTTTTTTATTTTTTATTTTCTTCCTACCGACATTTTCTTCCTCGGTGATAATGTATGGAAGAAAGCCGACTGCCTTAGATGCAAAGGCTCTCCCTTAGGCACTTGAGCTGAGGCAAGCCCCTAGTCGCCTCACTTGCTCTCACCTTTAACTACATAGATGGAAGCTTTTCTTTGTCCCTTTACTTTATCACAGACCATGACACATGAGAGGTAGAGTGATATATGTAACTGGTAGTGAGGGGAATTGGGTGGGCTGGGCCGGGTGAGGAGTGAATTTGGGCTGGCCCAAATTCACAAGTAGCCCACCCCAAATTTGACTCCGCCCATATTAGTAATGTGGGTTGGATTGGGCCTGCCTGAATTGGCCTGTATTCATTGTAAACCCCCTTTCCACGTGGTTTCTCCCTCTCTCATTCTCTCAATGCCCAGAAAAAAAAGACCTAGCCATTTTTAGTAATGCATAGTCACGCCTCTCTTTCTCTCTCATCTTTGTTTCATCCCATTCACATCTCTCTCTCACACACATTAAATAGGGAAAGAGAATTTAAGAGAGAAATTCATGGGTGGGAGAGTCTTCATGTCTCATCTCACCTCAAGACTCTCATTGTCCTTTTTTCTTGAGACAGAGAAAGAGAAAGCATTTAAGATAGGATTAAATAGGAAAAGAAATTTTAAGAGAGAGATGGGGAATTTAAGATAGAATTAAACATATAAAGAAGGGACATTAATATAGAGAATTTGTGTGACAATGCGAGAGAGAGAGATTTGTTGGATTATGGGATCCAGCGTCTCCCTTAGGGATTCGCTGTCTCACGTGGATTATGGGGTCCACGTGGGACATCGGTGCTTGACAGCCCAGCCCGCCACACGGATTATGGGGTCCATATGAGAAGCCCCTCAGGCCCGCCCACAACACGTATAGATGTGGGGTTCTGCAATGCCATAAGGAAATGCAGTTCGCTTTCGCTAACAACTCGAGCTTTTAGTGCAACGGTTGGGGCTTGATCCTACAAACTGATATCAAAGAGAGGTTGTGGGTTCGAATCCCCCGGGTGTTGCTCGGGGGGAGATTGTTGGATTATGGGGTCCAGCGTCTCCCTTAGGGATTCGCTGTCCCACATGGATTATGGGGTCCACGTGGGACATCGGTGCTTGACAGCCCAGCCTGCTGCATGGATTATGGGGTCCATGTGAGAAGCCCCTCAGGCCCGCCCACAACACGTATAGATGTGGGGTCCAACAATGCCATAAGGAAATACAGTTCGCCTTCGCTTTTAGTGCAACGTGTAGGGTCATTGGAATGGCTAATCTAGAGGGGGGTTAATAGATTAGCACCCAATTAAAAATCTCGATTAACTAATAAAATCAATTAATGATGGATGAACAATCTAGATAATCAATAACACTATAATTGAAAGGAGATCGCTCCTAAGCATCCATCTAGCGCAATAGATACAGCCACACAAGCGCAATCAACCACACAGAGATAGGGATTTTTTAGGTGGTTCGATCTCGATCTCGAGACCTACATCCACCCCTCACTTAACCAAGTGAGGCTTCCTAGTGCAGCGCACTAAACACGGGGGTCAAAACTCCAGAACATCCGCTGACTCATAGCTTGCTAGAGAGGATTGCCCTCTCACAGATTCGCTGACCAACAGCTTGAGGGCGCTCGGCCCAACTACCCAGATCTAAGCACCCTTGCTAGATCTGACCCTCCTACTATCACTAGTAGGAACCCTGTACAATGTAGAACGAATGTAAGAGACAATAGAAGAAGCAAATGATGAATGCATAGATCGAGGTAGGAAGAAGGAGCCTCAAACGCAGCAGCCTCGATCTATGACGAGATCAGTCCGAAAGAGCTTGGACTGTCTCGATCTCTACAATGTGGGATGGAGTTCCACAATGCTGCTCCTCCTTGGCCTGAAACACTTCCTTCCTTCAATGATCACCACGAACGAGGCAAGAGGGAGGAAGATCTTGAGCGAAATCTGGAGCTCTGCTTCTGGAATTGGACGCAGCGGGTCTTCCCAAGGTAGCAGCTCGCTCCACAGGCTCTTGGGAGGAAGAAGGAGCTTCGAATTCTCTCTCTCTCAGTAGGAGCTTCTTCTCCAAGCTTCTTCTCTCGCTCTCTGTGTTCCCTCGATCGGATATTTTCCAAGGAGGATGGCAAAAAAGTGATTCTCCAATAGAATCTCTCTTGGGGTCCCACCATATCTGAATTCTGTTAAAGAGAATATTCTCCCGCTGGAAAAGGTGTTTCTCGAACGTGGGAACCTCGTACCCACGATTTTTCCAATCATTGGACCTCGGTCCATGGGCCAAAGTGGGACCCGACGCCGGTTCGCCACGTCCGCGTAACGGAGTGTGTCGACGCACTGGATGTGGTGTGTCGACACAACCTTCTTTGCCTTGCGAGGCTGGCGAGCTGGTGCTGTGGCGTCGACCTCATGCCTTGCATTGTGTCGACGCAGTGTCTCTTTGCTGCTAGTGCCACCTGTGTGTCGACGTAGTGCTGGTGGTGTGTCGACGCAGTCACTCCAAACAGAAGCATGTTTTTGGTCTTTTTGTTCTGATGCGTCGACGCACCGAGTGTGGTGCGTCAACCTGCTTGAGACTCTGTCAGGAAGGCTGTCCAACCTCTCACTAATTTCTTTGTATTTTGAACTGCTGCGTCGACTCATTTTGAGTCCTGTGTCGACGCAGAAAGGCTTCAGTCCTTGATATGATTTTCTGTCATTCTGTACCTGTTTATTTCCACAAAAATATTTGGAATTACACATTTTTTTTGGAATAATTTTTTCATCATACATATATTAATGATTCATAGTGTGACATCATCAAAATCAGGGACACAACATTTCCCCCCTTTTTGATGATGGCAACTATGAGTCATTGCCTTCAAAGCATTCAACACAATTAGCACACAATTTGGACTCAAAACAGTTCTATCATTCATTTCATTCAACCATATGTACAGGACTCATGCGTTTACTAAATGCAATGCAACAAAATGCATCCAATGCATGACTTATGACTTTCTCTTCTCTCTACAACTGACTCCCCCCCCCTCCCCCTTTGACATCAGCAAAAACCTAATCTTTGGGGGGTGTAGAAGATGTAGAAGCATCATGTTGATCTTCTGTCTGAGTGGAAGCATCTTGTTTGGTTGGCATGCCTGCCTCAATTCTAAGTTATTTCCACTGCCTGTTCATCTCATTTGTGTTGTCAGTCAGCCTTTGTGCAACAGTTGAGATCCTTTGATTGACAGCCACATTTCTCTCATGAATGAACTTCTGAAGGAGCTCCAGTTTTGAGTTAAGACTATCAAACAGACCATGAAACATGTCGGCTATGAATGTGAGCTGTGCATCCTCTTGAGATGCACGGAAGGGCACATAGGATGATGATGGTGCCTCTGAAGGATATGCATCTGCCACATCTTCTGGTGCAGGCTGTGGATAGTGATCTCGCAGAACGTTAACCATGTAGGTTATGTCGTCACCTATCAAGTTCAGCTTGTCTGTCAGATGTGCATATCTTCTACTCAGATTTTCTTGTTGTGACTGAACTTCTCGAAGATGTTTGGTGCCTGCAGAGAATTTTTCATCATTTTCACCAAATCTGTCGTGCAGTATTCCCAGCATTTTCCCAGCTGCAGCAAGCACTTCTTGAATTGATTTGACAAGTGCATGGAATTTTCTGTCAGACTGTTCCTTTTCTCTTTGAATCTCAACATATCTGCTATCCACTTTGAGTTCCAATTGAGTGATTTTCAGTTCAAGTTTGTTTGACATCTCTCTCATGGTAGAGTTTAGCAAACCAAATTGTGCAGACATGAATTGATATAAGACTGGTGGTATGCTAGCAGAAGAAGAAGCATGCAAATGAGTCGAAGGTGAAGCTTGAGTGTGAAACTCAGGTGGTGCCTCTGACTCAGTGAAGATGGTAGGCCCTGGAGGTGAGTGAGGCATGGGGAAGTCATCATGCATAGGAGATTCATGAGGAGGAGGAGGTGGAGTAGGAGTATAGACACTCCCAATGGGTATCACTGCCCTATTCAGGTTTCCTTCTTGGACAACTGTCTCTGCTGGTGGTGGTGGTACCTCAGGAGCTGCCACTGGTTGTGGTGGCTTCTCATGTGGTGGGTCTGCCTGCTGGCCTGGCCAGGCAGGTTTCTTACCACCCTTCCCCCTTCCCTTTTAAACTTCATGAATTTTTCAATGTTCTCCAAGCAATAGACATTAGAGTTTGGAATATCTTTCTTTCTTTCATTTCCTAAGGGTATCCCAACCCTTTCAAATACAGCTGTCAGATGTGCAGCGTGTGGTAAATTCCTCTTCTGTCCCTTGCACCTTGCCATATTCTGAATTATAACATCAGGAAGGCATACCTTGATATCATTGAACATGCAGTAGAATAGAAATCTCTGAGTTTCAGTCAACTTGTTTCTCCCACCACCTTGAGGTGTAACAATTGTAGTGAAGATATGGTGGAGAAGTCTTTTCAGAGGAGGAAACCTATTTGTGTTGAAACTTGTGACATAGGTTTGCTTTATATTTTCTGGATCACTAGGCTTTTCTGTCAGTAAGGTGTAGGCATCATGTTCATCATAATCAAACACTGATTCCTCTCATCCTCCTTCTGGGATTTCCAATGCTTTATGAAATAATCTCTTTGTGAGTGTGATTTCTACCCCTTTCACAACTGTCCACAACCTTTTTGATTTTGGCTCATAGGTGAGGTTTTTATACCACTGCTGAACCAATTTAGGGTAGTAAGTTCTGTACCTACTCACAAATTTCCTCCATCCTTGAAAATTAAACGGTACTAATTGAGGAAAAGTATCGAGCATGTTCTGAACATGAATATTGATGTATCTTGGAAACAAAATTATAGTGGATCCATTGTGCTCTTCTTCTTGTGATGGAGGTGCAGTTACCTGTCGTGGCCTAGCTACACTCTTGCCTTTTTCCTGTGCAGTTGCTCTCTGCCTTTTGGCCGGCGGATCCGGCATTCTCTTTCCCTTTCCTTGAAGATTGCGGCTGCTGTGGCTGTGCTTTTCTTTTCCCAGTTGCAGAAGAAGCCTCCACATCGTGAGCTCGCTTGGTGCGGGGCTCTATGGTGGTGTCTGCCTCAGTAGGAGGTCGCCTCTCTGGTGCGGGAGCCTTTCCTTTGCTGTGGGTGGCTGGAGGAGCCATCTCCGGTCGGAACGGTGAGGAAGGAAGAGAACTAGGGCTTCTATCGAGGTCTCCGGCAGTGGAGGACCAGTCTCCGGTGATCGCCGGAGCTGGAGCAGCGATTCCGGAGGTGGTGAAGAGGGTGGAGCCCTAGCGAGAGGCGTCTAGAGCGACAAGGTGAGAGGCACCGCGTCGACACGAGAATAGGGTATTTGAATCCCTTGAACCGAGGCGGTTCAGCCACTGTAGCCGGTGAACCGGCCCAGAAAACCAGAGAACGGTGTGTCGACCTCACAAGCATAAAAAAGAATTCAAGGAATTTTCTGGAAAAAGAGAAAAGGGGTTTTCAAGAATGATAAAATCTGACATATTTGAGTATTTCAGGAATTTTTAAGATATTAAAAATTTAAAATTAACACCCTCTTTCTTGAGATTTTTATTTATAACCCTTATTAATTTTAATGGTTCAAAGCTCAAGCTCAAATCCGAATATTAAATATCCTGAAAATACCTGTTATGCACATTTAATAGAATTAAAACACCACTTTAAAAACATTTGCCCACCCCATTTCTTTCAATCTTACTTATCAATTTCACGAGACACCTCTAGGAGGAAATTTAATTAGTATTGAAAATTAACACCTTAGAGGTTCTGAATTTAGCTTTGAGTCAACCATTTTTCATTCATTTTTCTTTTTCATTTTCCATAATTCTTGAGTATTCAAGTGAAGCACACATCTTTTGACGCGAGGAAACACGTTGATCAGACGCCCGAGTCCCCGGTTACTCAGTGTGGCTAACTATTCTGCCTCTTTTTGAATAGAGTTAGCATGCTCCATCATGAACACCATCCATAGCATTTCTTTGATGCAAGGAATCAGTTTCTTTGTGAATTCATGCCATTGCTCTGCCATTTTCTTTAATTTCATGGCGTATTCCCTCAGCTTTCTTCAGATTTTTCTTGAAATGATTAAGAACAATACTTAGCTTAAAATTCTTCAACCAAAGTTGCCCCTTTTAATTTTCAGAAATTCAGAAAGGGTTCCAGACAAAGTCTTTTCAGAATGTTTTAACCCTATTCCATATACAAGAATGGTGAGATTCAAGACATTTAACTTCAGATTTAAAGTTTATAAGCAATAAACCATTCATTTATTAGGGGTCGGTCAAAAGTGACCAAAAATCTCTCAAAGAGAGAGTGTTCATTTTAACTCCCCCTGAATCAATGAATATTGCTAGACTTAAGCATTTATAAACTCCCCTTTATGAAAAAGGATTTTCAAGAGGTTATTTTCAAGAGAAAGATGCAAGCCACACATAAGAGAATTTAGTGGAGAAATATGGAAATGTGAGCAAGAAATGATCAGAAAACAATGATTTATAGAAAAGATATTCAAGAAAAAGCTTTGGAACACAAAGAATCAATGTTGGATGAGAAATGATCAAGATTGGCTCAAGCAAGAAGGGTGTGTCGACGCATATAGATTTACATCTTTAAGAAGAGAGCTTGGTTTGTGTAAACCTCAAAACTCTGATTAATTTGTTTGATGAATTCATGATGATTGTTGAATAAATGTCCATAAATTTTGATTGTTGTAGAATGCATCAATGTTGGATGAGGTAACGTTTGCCACGGAATATGTCCATAAAGAACTCCGTTTGGTCTATGTTGGCCACGAAATATGTATTTATATGGTTGGTGTTCTTTTTGAAAAGAAACATTTTTATGAGGGTTTATTCCGTGGGTGCGCATCGTATCAGACGATTTGGGTTCGGGTGCTGGACCTTTCCTCACTGACCGCAGTCAGTGTTGATTTACATCGGCCTAACGTCCGAACACCTTTGTTTAACTGTCAAAGAAATCTTAAAGTCTCCCGCATAGGTTCTGATGTTGAGGGCATGCGCGCTTGGGTGACTCACAATTACCACTCATTCACCACCTACAGACTGACGGAACTAGGGTTTCATCAAAGGTCTCTTAAGTTCAGGCGAAACCCCAGAATTTAAGAGTATGAAGGCAATTCTGTAGGAGCTGTAGACATTTTTGAAGTAGAGGGAGATTTCCTGGACCTCGGGGGTACTTTGGTAATTTTACGTTTCAAGGGGTATTTAGGTAATTTTACCAGGCCAGGAATGTTTCTGAAATTTTCGGGTTGGAAGGAAAGTAGGGTAGGATTCCTGACCTCCCAAGGCGCTGAGGCTATTTATGGTGGGTTTTAGGGGCTACTAGGTCATTTTTAGGTCACAAGGGTATTTTAGTAATTTTACCAATCCCTACACAGACCTAGGTTTGAGGCGGCACCCAAGTGTCGGGCTGAGCTGACAATGTCCTCGAACCAAAGGAATGACGAGGGGCTTCATAGAAGGTGCACATGTGTCAATTTTGCCAAAGGAGGGGTATATATGCAATTCTCGAAAGTCGGGGGTTTTCTTATAATTTTTCTGATCGGTGTGCAGAGAAAATCTGTAGACTACACCAGATACATTTAGGGCTCAAGTGGGTACAAAGGTTGTCGGCGAGTTGTCGACTATACATCACAGATATCCACACTAACACGGGAAGTAGGGGCGTAGCCCCAATTATAAAAGATTGTAGGGTAAAACTGTAAACAACATGATTTTTGTTTCTCGCAATCCCGGGGAGGATATTTCCGAAATTCCCCATCATAGGGGCGGAACTATGTCATTTAGCCGTCCTGGGACGTAGAAACTTACAACATAGTCCGCAGAGGGGCACAATTATAAAATTATAAAAATACCCCTTAGGGGCATAAATACAAGACCCGGGGATCACCTACGCCTCAAGGGTCAAAACAACGAACACGTTTCTTCTCGAATGTGTAGGAGTCCTTGATCTCTCATAGATGTTGAATGTCCAATGCTTCGTGCCCCCTTCTGGACCCTTGGGGGTCTATTTATAGAAGTGGGGGGGGGCTACTCAAAGGTGGTTGAACCCGTACGGGGTGAATGGGCTAAAAATGACCCTCCCCGGGGTCATTTTCTCCTTTTTTTTCTCTTTCCTCTTTTTTTTTGCTCGCGTGAGAGGGAATGGGGGGGGGGTCAGATGACCCCGGACCCACCCGGGGTCAAATGACCCCGGGCAGGTCCCCCGACCCCGGACAGACCCCCCTAGGTCAAATGACCTCGGGCAGGTCCGCCGGGGTGCGTGCGACCCCGGGGGGGGGGGGGGGTCCTCCCTGTCGCGCGCGGACCCCCGCGGGGTCGGGCGACCCCGGACGGGTCCTCTCGACCCCGGTCGGGTATCCCATGCCCTTTCTTTTGTATAAACCCTGCCTTTTGGGGTTTTTTCGGCCTGGTTCTCACAGCACGTCGCGTGGAGAGAGGAGGGAACGCTCTTCTTGTTCGTTTGTCATCTTCCCCGTGCCGTGGGCCGCGAAGAGGGGATTTGTTCTTGTCCAAGTCGCGTGATACATGTGCGTGGGATTTCTTTGGCGGTGTGTACATCATCCTTTGCATCTCCCTCCTTCTTACTGCGAAGTTTTCTTTGTTTATGTCGAGCACCCGAGGGATAAAATCCTCCCCTTTCTAGGGTTTTGCCCGGGATCACGCGATCCTGACAATCGTGGTGGTTTAACCCGGTGCCCGACCACCTCGCTTGCTGCGAGGGGTCTAAAATTGTAGAACTAGACGGGCTACAAAGTCCCAATGTGTTGAAATATTCCACGGAGTGGCGATACGCCGAATAGTGAACTGCGACCAGGTCGAGGGTAATGTCTCAATTTATCCGAGACAAATAGTGGGTGCAACAGTCTACAATATTTGTAGAATCCTTATATTGAAAAATGACTTTAACTACGTGAGTCCTGGAAACCTTTTTTTTGATCTACTTCAGTTTAAGGAAGTTAGTGTGCAAATACTTCATTCAGTTTGATATATACAGTGATTTTTATCAGCCACAACCAAGCAACAGCAAATGTGAAAAAGAAAAATGCAAGAGGAAGAGCGTTCCCTTGCATAATTTTTTTTTGAGACAAATGCTCAATTAAGAAGCACAACTTGGATCCAATTTCACATAGGTTATATTGCTCTAAGAAGGGCCAGGTGCCTCACTGTTGACCTTTGATGATGCTAGAGCAACATCCATGTTTCCTCACTCTGCCATCCAAGAATTGTAACTTGATAAATGTTCGCCACCATCTGTCTTGGGTCCTAAATATGTTCTTTTAATTCCATATCATCAAAGATACTGCATATTGCTCTACCCGAAACCTCATGATTTATGCATCCGCAGTGTCCTCTTGGTACTCGCTGTATCCTTAATAAAGGATGGAATATATTCGTTTTACTCCAATAGGTGTAAGCTTTTAGATGTTTGGGGCCTCCCATTGTATTCTTTTTGTTTGAGCTCCAAATCCAATGGCATATGGATAAACTTCCTTTATGTGGAAAAATAAATGATAGAATCCGCCCTGAATGTTGAGTGAAGATGATATCAGACCATGCCCCATAAAAGGGGTAATGAAATTATGAAAATTAGATGTTCAACTGTATCCTAAATTTCATCAGGAAGCATGCCGTTTTTGTTTTTGAAGGTGGTTGGTACCACTAAAGTATAAAAGTAAAAATCAGGGATATATAAGTATACTCAAAGATGTCCTGAAAGATCCCTCTATAAAAATTGTGCACATCAAGTTGATGTGACACTCACTAACCTCCCCAACAAAACAAAAAATGAAGAATTATGTGTCTGCACCTTATATGAAATCGAAACCCACTTCCTCACTCTCTCCAAAAATGAAAGATACCACCCTGTCTACAGCTCTAGCTTCCCTTCTAAAGATTTTGCTAGTTCTTTCTCCCCATGGAGTCCAAAGGGTCGCATGAAGAATGAGCCACCAAATGAGCCAATCACCCTTTAGGATCCATCTCTTGTGCCAATTCCTGATCATCTGGTCCACCTTGTCTTGTGGGATGTTAGCCCCGGGGAGCCTACTCAGTACCTGTGTGACTGTGTCCAAACCTCCTGTTGGACCCCAAAAATGTTATTGTCAATTTCTGATATTTTTAGAAAATTTTCAGAAAGCAAGAAAAAATGGAGGAGTGTTATCGTAAACGGCCCTAAAGCGACATGTTCGCCGCCGTTGTAAACCCCATAAACGTCCCATAAAAAATATAGGGACCATGTACAATTTCATGCATGCTTCTGTGCATAAATTTTTATTAAAGATGGTCTAAACCTGCACACCCGCGTGAGGATTCCACTACAAGGAGATATTTTCTTCTTCGGGATGTCCGGACGGTCAACGGGAATGATTTCTCAACCCTAGACCACAAGAAAAAGCCAAAAAGCCATAAGGGCCAACTTTACACTTGGTCTTACCACAGTAAAAACCTTTTTTTAATCCCCGGGGACACCCTTTTATAGCCAAGAGGGGGCCAAGCCCCCCCCTCTGCCTCTTCCCCCTCTTCTCTGCGTGGTGGAGGGTCCGGAGGGACCCCCTCCGATACATGGACCGGAGGCGGGCCCCCTCTGGTAGCATCCGCACCGGAGGGACCCCCCTCTGGTACCTTTCGACCGGAGGGGGACCCCCCGACCCCCCTCTGGTACCTTTCGACCGGAGGGGGACCCCCCTCCGGTGGCCAGCCAACCCTTTAGGATCCATCTCTTGTGTCAATTCCTGATCATCTTTTTGTACAATTTACATAAAGAACCCCTCATGGGTGTACTTTTGACAAAAATACCCTTCCAATGCATAAAAGGGTATTATGTTGCCATTTAATTGAAATACATTGTACTCAATTATTAAAATCAAGCAATCATGAAAATATGTCATTTTATTCTCTGTCAAATTATGCAATGGCCCCTCAAGGCTCGAAAATTGCACTTTTACCCTGAAATTTCCCAAAATCGTGTAAACGTATACTTGTTACAAAAAAAAGAGAGAATTTAAAACAAATGATGAAAATTCAAGGGAGCTTTCTTTTTTCTGGGGAAACTCCCCATTTGTGAGAATGTCCTCTCTCAAGGCTAAATTTTTGAAAATTGCATTTTTACCCTGGGATTTTTATAATTATGCATACGCTCCGAGAAAAATCTTCTTAAAAAATGTTGAAAAGTCCACTACAATTGCTTGGATTACATACGGCCGTTAGTGGCACCAGGGACTTTAAACGAGCCCTTTTCTAAACATAGAAAGTCATGGTCAAACCCTCCCCCGGGGGGGGGGACTATAAAGGCTTCTCTTTTATTCAAAGGTATGGGCCATGAGGGCAAGAAATGATCTTTAGCAGTTTTAATCAAGGGTATTCGGACTTGTCCGATGTAAATTAACACTGACTCTGTTCGGTGGGAAAAAGTCTAGTACACGAACCTTAATTGTCTGATAAACCCAAAAGCGTGGAATCAATATGCTCAAAATAAATAACAATACGCATATTTGCCCGTCGAAACGGGCGCCGAAAATTCTGCGTGTAAATAGACTGGCACGTCCGGTGGGACTTTTCCTGCCTTTCATTTTACTGCTAAAGTTACTAATGCCCTTTTAAAGGCCTTAATACCCTTTCTTCATCCATGCAGGAGAGAGGGGGAAGGAGACGAGGCACCAAGTCGCAAAGGCAAATTTCAATTTTCTTTGCTAAGCTCAAATGGCAGCTGTCACATATGGCCCTCTCGTCGTCAGTGCCCATGCCAGATTCGGATATCTGGCTACCCCGATCGTGTTCGGGGACTTCCCTGCTGTAGTCGGGTCTCCCTTCTTCTTGGGGGTGGTCCCAGTCATCCAGGAAACCCTGGTTATGTCCGCCGCACCAGCGCCTGTCACAACTGGGGGCATCAACCCCCGTCCTGCTCAGGGCCGAGTCTTCTCGGTCCATGTCATCTCGGCTGGCGCCATCCCCGCCAAATGGGGGCAACACCGTCACCGTCAAAACAGGAAGCCGGTAGCGGCAACTTCAAGGTCTGGCAAGACTATATTGATTGGCGATCTCCGCGTACGCCTTAACGGCGACGGCCCAATCACGCCACGGGTCAGCCATGTCCCGGCTATACCGACTTCCAATCGTTTTTCGCTCCTCAACAAGGTACGTGAGGACGCCCCGGACTATAAAAAGAAGTCCAGGCCTTCTAGCGGGGGCAAGGTAGCTGAGCAGCATCCCCGAACGATGAAACAAATTTGGGTCACTAAACAAGAGGCCCGTGTGATCAAGCAAGCCAGGGCCGCCAAACCCGGGCAGATGCAAGCCTAGCCAACTACGACATCTTTGGATGTCAAACCCCTACGCCCGCAGGGCCAAAAATGGAAAGGGGTTGTTTACACGCGGAATTTTTGGAACATCCATTTTTGTTGGATGGATATGCGTATATTTTGGGCATATTTGTTAATTCCGCGCTTTTTGAGATTTATCAGACGATTTAGGGTTCGTGTATTAGACTTTTCCCCACCGACTGGAGTCGGTGTTAATTTACATCGGACAAGTCCGAACACCTTTGATTAATTGTCGAAGAACGCTTTTTACCTCTATCTGTTGTGACATCAATGATCTTGATGATCGTCCATTACGGGTACATACTCTTGCAAAGAGTTTGGTGACTTTATTTCTTGAACATATATAATTGGAATTACAATCGGTTCTTAAGGATAACATCCGGTCGCAACCAGAGTTTTTGAATTTGCTTCAATCTGCATTTGGATCTTTGAATTTACTTTCGTCTTGATCGGGCCATTGAATTTACTTTTGTCCCCTGATCGGACGGTTGAATTTGAATTCCATCACAAGGACCGTTGGATCGTCAATATGATCCCCGTTGGTCCATCGGAGTTACTTCATGGTCTTGATCACTCTTTTGATTGTGATCGGACCCTTAAGTCGGCTTGGTGTCCATAAAGAATATTTCTGCCTGAGGCGGAGTATATTTGTAATTTTCCTCCGTCAGGGTATTCCTGTAACTTTCCCAAACTTTGGGATGTTCTTGTGATTTCTTACTTTATTGGAGATAGCCCCGTCACTTCTTGCTTCTTGGACATTCTGTCTTAATGACTTTTCGACATATGTTTGGCATTTCTTGATTTCTCGAAGATAGCCCGGTCATGTTTTGACCAGGGTTTGCCGACCCGCCCGACCCGGCCGACCCGGTCTCGGTGCGGGACGGGTCGGGTCGGGCGGGTCGCAAAGCGACCCGGTCCGCCCTTTGGCTCTCCACGCGATTTTTTTGGATTTTTTTTTAAAATTTTTAAGAAATTTATTTTGAAAGATTAAATGGTATATATATATTTAAAAATATTAGAATGTATAATTTATTTATGATAATAGATCCATACTACATTATACATATTAAATTATATAAAAATTACATATTACACTGCTTAATTAAACATCCTATTATATATAATACATAAAAATTTATTTTAATTACTAAATATGTAAAAGTAAACAGTGACATAATAATGACATTCATTCATGAAGTATAAAATACAAAAACTCACTAATCCGTGTCCATCTGTGAAGTCCGAATCCCAAAACTCACTCATCCTCCTCATGTGTGTAATCCGAAACCCAAAACTCACTAATCCTCATCATCAGTGAAGCCCGAATCCCAAAACTCATCATCAGATACATGAGACTGATCACCCGTATAATCTAACTCTATCCTAGTGGGTGGAGGTACATATGGGTGAGACTGAAAATATGTAACCATCTGCACAAATGATGGGTCGTGTGCTGCGGTGGAGGGTACATGAAAATCTGTAAAAAAAGTCCTCACTACATCTATAGCTTCAATTCTATCATGTGCGACTGGTGCTGGTGCTGGTGCTGCTCGAACTCTGGACGTGGAGGAAGATCCTGCTCCGCCATGTGCTCGTGGTGGAGGTACCCGGGACGTAGAAGAAGATGTCCTCGGTGTGCTACGAGAACCGTATCTATCATGTAACTGTGTCCGAAAGGAATGTCGAACATCTCCCGGAACTCGGTCGCATGCACGAACATCGCGTCCCACTCCCGCAAGGTGCTCCGCAAACCTGTGTATGCCGGTGACGCGATGTTCGCAGTATCTACAGTGCACATGTCCATCACCCTCAACAGAATATCCATGCTCCCACGCAGGGTGACGCCGTCCGTCCATGATGACCTGCAAATGATGTAAAAGTTTACATTAGTGATTTCGATGACAAGTACAAAACTCTATATATGAAGAAATGTACAATTAATTATTAGTTAGTTCTAAATGTAACCAAATGATACATACTAATAAAGCCTATGGACCCAAACTGGGCCAGTGCCCATCTCCAAACAATCTGACATTAAATGTGGTCCGCAGATAGGACAGATAGTCTTCATAGCGCATTGAACCTGAATAGTTCTCCCAGTACATGCGTACGTAGTATTCATACTCATGCGAACCTTGTGCGTACACGACCTCTACTGACGTAGCTGCGGCATAAGGATATGGATACGATGGGAAAAATGAACTACTGTTATCTGAGTCGCCATGATACATCGGCTGCTGCGGCCATGACCGTCCATACGAGCTTCCAGATCCCTGGGAGTCATGTGTGCTCATCCTCTCAAAATCAGACAACATGCCTTGATAGCTGGTACTGTCTGCAACCGAACTTCCATAGTAGGGATCCCAATGATCAGCTGCCCGTCTCGTCCCTGGCAGTGGAACACCGTGGTCCTCATCTTGCGTGGCATGTGTGAAGTGCTGCTCCTCTGTCCATGCGCCATGTTGACGGCCCCCACGACCTCTACTATGACCACTGCTGTACTCTCTGCCACCAGCACTCGTATTCTCACGAGGACTCCGTTGGTCACCTTGAGAACCACCACCTCCATGGGATGAAGACCCTGTCGGTGTACTCTCAGCATCGGAGTCATGACTCCCACTAATGCGGGGCTCAACAGAAGGCTCGGTAGTGTCGTCATCTGCATTGGGATCTAATGTCTCCATGTCTGCAAAATCTATCGGATTTAATGGTGGTCCCTTGTCCTTCTTGCTGGTGAATAATGTGGTCCATGATGATTTTTTCTTCTGTGGAGCAGGGGGCGGCTTACATGCTGCATGTTGTGTCCCTATAGATGCCTGAGAAGCAGAAGCCTGTTTAGATAATTTTTCAATTTACTTTCTATTGTGTAAGTCTGTACGTATACCTGAGAAGACTGATTGGGTGCCTTAGTCTTAGATGTTGAGCGTCGGGGCGCAGCAGACTGAGATGGTTGTTTCGATGCTCCCGAAGACTACACAATTGAAAGAAGAATATATTCAATTACCAATGAATTATATATTAACAAATGTAGAAATGACAATATAATTTCACCTCTCTAAATGAGGAACTCCCCCTAGCCTCTCTTGAAGTGGATAACCTTCTTGGTTCCGCAGATATTGAATGCCGCGGTACAGCAACTCGAGACCACTGTTCTCCCGCAATGTTATCATTTGTCGGACTGATCTGCAATATATTGCTATCATACATAAATATATGACTATGCTATCTAATGAAATTTGCGATTCGATTTTCATGTATTAATTCACCTGAGGTGGCTCTTGACGCTCAATTAATGGGGGTTGGATCAATCGCTCCCATGCTGTATCATCATACGCATACGATGTGTCTCCACCCCCAATGACGAGGTCTTCATCTAAATTAATTTCATCATCACGTCCCGTTGCAGAGTCGTCACCACCCAAATGCACATGGGTGTCATCTCCCTCCCCGACTGCCTCTTGTACAGCTGATACGAGAAAAGTATTAGGCCGTGGTGTCTCGCCAGGTTCTTCAGCCTCCTCGTCTAATTCTGCCTCACCACGCTCGGTTGTGGCTCTTGCAACCCATGCTACCATAGGGTCGTCATCGTCTCGCAAGTACACAGCATCCGTTGGGTCGTAATCTCCCTCTCCTCTCCTTGTATCCATTTGTACATGCCGGACCTTTAGCCTCATGTTGTAATGAACATACACCATTTTGTCTAGCCTGCGGTGTGTTAGCCTATTCCTCAGCTTAGTATGCAAGAAGGAGAACGTCGACCAATTCCGCTCACACCCACTCGACGAGGATGTTTGCGATAGAACTCTCATTGCGATCTTCCTTAATACGGGTGCACTTGTGCCGTAATTTAGCCACCACTCAGCTGTGTTTAAGACAGATCATGTACAATATAATAATTAGATGTAAAAATTCTTTCTCGAGATATAGAAGGTACATTGTGAAGACACATTACCTGGGTCGAGTCTATCACGACTGGCCACGGCATTAGGTGTCGCAAATGAACCAATTCCCTCTCTAAATATTTTCATCTGCATTATCAAAAAATATGAAGTGTATATTTCATTTAATATTGTCAATGTTAAAATATCCAAGTATACCTCATTCAACGCATCAGCGGCATCTGTTGGGGTGAAAGACAATCGGTCTACCACAATGTTGACCGATTCTATCAACGTATCGTCATAAGCAAGGGCCCGAGCATATTGGAAGGCCGGATGTAGATAGTACGCTGCAATCGTAAGACAATGAATTACATATTAGTATCAACTGAAAATCACAGCTCATTGATTGAACGAGAATGTAAGTGTTTACCTGCCATGTGAAGATCACGGCTCATTTGTCTGTCCCATCTGTCCCCCACAATCTCCAGAATAGTGGGTCCATATTTTTTGGACGTTGTAAGGATCTTCCGCTTGGCTGCTTCTATTTTGCTGTACACCAACCCCATGGTTGGTACTCTATCCCCATCCACGCATCGTAGAACCTCGTACAGTGGCTCTATCAATGACACTAATATCTTCACTCTATCCCAAAAATTCGAGGTGTTGACAATCCCCTCGACCTCCGCCCCTTCACGTGAAGCAGCAAAAGAGGAACTCAGCCAGGTCTCACCTCTAAACATTTGCTTCAATCCATCCTTGTGCTTCAATAGGCTCTGCAATGCGATGTAGTTGGTGGCAAATCGTGTGATGCCAGGCCTCAACAGTTCGCCGCCACAGTGCTCCCTCATCCATGCCAATACAAGTGTGTGGTTGTAGATATATTTCGTGATTTTTTGTGCCACCTCGACCACAGATTTTACCATACGAAGCTGCCCAATCTCCTTCAGCATCAGATCTACACAATGTGCTGCACAAGGGGTCCAGAAAATGTGCCGTTTTTTCTTCATTAGCTCCTCCCCAGCCTTCTTATAGTTCGACCCATTATCAGTCACCACTTGTACAATGTACTCCTCCCCAATCTCAGTCACCACTTGCTCCATCAATGATAAAATATATTGGTGACTGTGAATTTGACCAGACGCATCCACTGATTTGTGAAAGAATACCTGTCTGTCACAATAAACAAGGAAGTTAATCAGGCTAGATTTTGTGGTACCTGACCATCCATCACACATCAGTGTGACTCCGTACTTTGTCCATTTCTGCTTGAATGAGTCAATGTAACTCTTGATCTCAGCAACTTGTTCATCAAGGTATACGCCAGCCAATTCTCTCGCTGTAGGTGGCTGCACGTGTAGCCCAAGGATCTGTGCTTCCTGAAACATTGGCTTGTAGTAAGGGCTATTGGCTGCATTGAAAGGCAGACCCGCGTGGTGCCACCATTTTGCAACAGCTTGACCAAGTTTCCATTTAGGTCCCTTCTGGCCATACGCATCGTCCATCCTCGTTTGCTTACCATGCTCTCGGGATAGTGCACCGGGCTCCACATCTTCGATGTTGATCGATTGTGTCCTTTTCCTTTGTGTCCCCGAGTCACCAGTCAATAAACTCCTTATGCCTCGTGATTGTCGAGTCGTAGATGAACCACCACTCCCTGATGCTCCGGTCCTCGCGGCCTCGCGACTACGGACTATAGTCTCCTCGGGATGTCTTGACTCTTCCCTGCTCTGACGTACTGCCTCACGAAGCTCTGCTTCGTATGGATCGTTCACAGTGACATACACATTAGCCTGCTCAGTACATGCTTGTTCGTCTTCGTCACTGGGTGTCCATGCACATTCCTCCTCGTTGCTGCCACTTGGGCGCCCGCTCACTGCCGCTTGATCCCTTTTCTTCTTTTTTTCCTTTTCTTTCATCTCAGCTCTCTTCTCACGCAGGTGTCTAGCCATTGCAAGTTTCACATCTCTAGGCACATGGGTACACCCAGCAACCTCAGAGTATCCTGCCCCGGCTCCTCCGGCCAAATGCTTCTTCAACCGAGACACCCCTCCTCCCCGGTGTTCTATTTTACAATAGTTACAACGCCAGCACCTACGGTTGCCATCCAACAAAACTCCGTGTGACCACCCAATATCATTTGTTCGTTCCTTAGGAGCCATATTAAGTACTTAACTGTATCTCCTAAATGTAAAAATTACAAATCATATTAAGTACATTATTTTAAACAGAGACTAACAATGAAAATAATATCATTATTTCTACAATATGCAAGACTAAATTCAATATTTACTACATGTCAATATAATTTAGTTCAAAATAATATCATTATTTCTAAAACATGCATATAATGCTAATTTTTTATTTAATAGACCTACATTTAGTTTAAATTAATTTGTAACATATTTATCACTAATTATATATTTATAATTATAAACATGTCTAATTAAATTAAATTATATTAAATTATTTATCAGTAATTATTTATATTATATTAAATTATTTTACGTCTACAACTAATAATGAAAATAATATCATTAATTCTATAAAATTAAATTTAAATTTTAATACATCTCAATTAAATCTAATATTTAAACATTAATTAAATAATATATCAAACATAAATATATTTCTACAACATGAATTAAACGATCTTTATATTATTTCTACAACCAGAATTAAATAATATATCAATATATTAAATTCTACAAGATGAATTAAATAAAAATTATATTTTTCTTACAACATAAATTCAACCTGACATCAAAAATAATATTAAACAATGACAATCTAACAAATTTTATTCATATATTTTTAAATTAAAAAAAGATATTACATTTTTAAAAATTAAAATTTTTTCCTCCCCCCCCCCCCACCCCCACGGTCGCACACCCCCCCCCCTCATCCCCCCACCGCCTGCCGGTGGCAGACGCCCAGCACGGCAGCACCCCCACCCCCCCCGTCCCCCCACGGCGGCCCCCGTCCCCCCCCTGTCCCCCCCCCGTCCCCCCACGGACGCACAGCAACACCCCCCCCCCCCCCCCCCGTCCCCCCACGGCGGCCCCCGTCCCCCCCCCTGTCCCCCCCCCGTCCCCCCACGGACGCACAGCAACACCCCCCGTCCCCCCACGGCGGCCCCCGTCCCCCCACGGACGCACAGCAACCCCCCCCGTCCCCCCACGGCGGCCCCCGTCCCCCCACGGCGGCAGACGCCGGCCCCCGTCCCCCCACGGACGCACAGCAACCCCCCCCGTCCCCCCACGGCGGCCCCCGTCCCCCCACGGACGCACAACAACCCCCCCGTCCCCCCACGGCGGCCCCCGTCCCCCCCGTCCCCCCACGGCGGCCATGACGCCCAGCACCCCCCCCCCCCCGGCGGCAGACGCCCCACCCCCGACCATTTTAAAAAAATTTAACTTACCTACCTCCGATCGCCGCCCAACGCCGCCGTCGGCCGCTCAGATCGCCGTCCGAAGATCCTGCTCGCCGTCCGCCGCCGCTGCACCGCCGTTCGTCGGTGGGAGGGGTGGAGCTCTTCCTCCCCCTTCGGCCCGTTAAATGGGCGAACCGCCCCCGACCCGCCGTACCGAGCCGGGTCCCGCCTCGCACCGGAGCGGGACGTGGCGGGACGCACGGGACCTTGCGGTCCAGTGCGACCCGTCCACGACCCCCAGCCCGCGCGACCCGGTGCCCGCCTGGGTCGGGTCGGGTCGTGCGGGTCGGGGCGGGACGGCAAACCGTGGTTTTGACTTCTTGAGCACATCTGTCACTTCTTGACTTTTTTTGGAGATAGTCCTGTCACTTCTTGACTTCTTGGACATATCCGTCATTCTTGACTTTTCGGAACATATTTGACATTTCTTGACTTCTTGGAGATCGGCCCGTTGTTTGACTTCCTGGGCGTTCTTGACTTCTCGAGAATAGCCATGTCACTGGACTTCTTGGGTATTCCTTGTCTTGATTTATGAACTTCTCGAAAATAACCCGGTCATTTGACTTCTTGGGTATTTCTTGTCTTGATTTCTGAACTTCTCGGGAATAACCCGGTCATTTGACTTCTTGGGTATTTCTTGTCTTGATTTCTAAACTTCTCGGGAATAACCCGGTCATTTGACTTCTTGGGTATTCCTTGTCTTGATTTTTGAACTTCTCGGAAATAACCTGATCATTTGACTTCTTGGGTATTTCTTGTCTTGATTTCTGAACTTCTCGGGAATAACCCGGTCATTTGACTTCTTGAGTATTCCTTGTCTTAATTTCTTGACTTCTCAGAAATAATCTTGTCATTTGACTTCTTGGATATTCCTTGTCTTAATTTCTTGATTTATCAGGAATAACCCCGTCATTTGACTTCTTGGATATTCCTTATCTTCATTTCTTGATTTAGCGGGAATAACCTCTTCATTTGACTTCTCGGGTATTCCTTATCTTCATTTCTGGACTTATCAGGAATAACCCCGTCATTTGATTTCTCGGGTATTCCTTGTCTTAATTTCTTGATTTCTCGGAAATAGCCCCGTCATTCGACTTCTTGGGTACTCATTATCTTGATTTCTTGATTTATCAGGAATAACCCGACTTCCTGGACATTCATTGTCTTAATTTCTGAGCTTATCAGGGCTTCATGAAAAGATATATGGATTTGGATGGTTAGCCATAAGTCGAACCCAGGAGAGCGCACACCGTTTCAAGGAATGGGCGTGGTCCCGCTCCACAGAGTCGTGCAAACGGCGTAAACCAGAACGAGGGTATTTCGGCAATTTTGAGACCCCACAAATGAGGATATTCTGTGATTTTCCCACAACCAGGGGTATTTCTATAAGTTTTCCTTCATCGGGGGGATTTCTGTAATTTACCCGTCATCAGTTGCATTCCTACAATTTTCCCGCCATCGGCGGGATTTCTGCAATTTTTCCGCTATCGGGGGGTATTTCTACAATTTCCCCGTCACCGGGGACATTTATGTAATTTTCCCGTCACCGGGGGTATTTTTGCAATTTCCTGCCCACCGGGGGCATTTATGCAATTTTTTGTCCACCGGGGGTATTTATGCAATTTTCTACCCATCGGGGGCATTTATGCAATTTTTTGCCCACCGGGGGTATTTATACAATTTTCTGCCCACCGGGGGCATTTCTGTAATTTTCCCGCTATCGGGGGTATTTCTGCAATTTTTTTCGTCATCGGGGACATTTATGCAATTTTCCCGTCATCGGAGGTATTTATGCAATTTTTCCGTCATCGGGGGTATTTCTGCAATTTTCCCGCTACCGGGGGTATTTCAGCAATTTTTTGACCACCGGGAGTATTTCTGTAATTTTCTGACCACCGGGAGTATTTCTGTAATTTTCTGACCACCGGGGGCATTTCTATAATTTTCTGCCCATCAGGGGTATTTCTGCAATTTTCTGTCCATTGAGGGTATTTCTGTAATTTTCTGACCACCAGAGGTATTTCTGTAATTTTTTGCCCATCGAGGGTATTTCTACAATTTTCTGCCCATCGGGGGTATTTCTACAATTTCTGCCCACCGGGGGTATTTCTGTAATTTTCTGTCCACCGTCGGTATTTTTACAATTTTCTGGACAACAGAAGGTATTTCCCATAATTTCCCAAGGTTCTTCATGGACTTTGGCTATTTATCAAATTTGTACGGATCCTCATTCCAACAACTTTGATAATCAAAAGACATCTTGAAATCTTCAAGCCACCAGGAGCTTTAGGAAATAACAAAACTTATTGGAGTTGAAAGCCTCCAGATGATCTTGCACCATCTTCTCTTCTTTTCCATCCCAGAGTTCTTCTTGTCTTCTCTCAGGCCTCTTTTGAGCAGAGTTTCAACCTTCCACGGGAGTCTCTCCTCTTCTTGAGCAAAGGAGAGGGCTTGGCTTTTTATAGGTGGTGGAGGAGGCCAAGGGGGAGATCCCCCAGAGCTTTGGAGGAGGTAACCCCCTGTCTTTTCATCTCCCCCACCTTTTCCTCTCCCTATTCTAGACCACCCCCGGTGGTTTAGGCAGAGGGGGGACTTCCCCCGGTGGCAGCAACAGGGGGGGGGGGGGTTCTGGTGGGTACAACAGAGAGGGGGACTCCCCCCCCCGCCCGCGTTGGGAGCAGCAGCAGGCGGGGGGGCTCCCCCCCCCCCGCTGGGAGCAGACCGGGGGGGCCTCCCCCCCGGTGGGAGCAGCAGCAGGTGGGGGGGTCCCCCCTCCCCCCCCCCAGGTGGCAGCAGAGAGGGGGGGAGTCCCCCCGGTTGGAGCAGACCGGGGGGGAGCTCCCCCGATGGCAGCGGGTCCGGTGGGGAGTCCCCCCGGTGCAGCAGAGAGGGGGGAGTCCCTCGGTTGGAGCAGACCCGGGGGGACCTCCCCCGGTGGCAGCAGCAGCAGGAGGTCCGGGGGAGAACTCCTCCGGTGGCAGCAACAACAAAAAGGGGGGGGGGATCCCCCCTGGTGGGTGCAGCAGCAGAGAAGGGGGTGCTGCCCCCCGGTGGGAGCAGTCCAGCAAGAGGGGGGAACCTCCCTTGGTGGCAGGCAACAGGTGGCCCGGTGTGTTGGTGGGGGGGAAAGCTCCCCCGGTGGAGTCCACTTGTCAATAATAAGAGAGGGGTGTGGTCACCACCTCCTAGTGGCCAGGGTGAGCTCTGTCACCTTCCAAGCCGGTGGTAAGCCTAAGCAAATGCTCACCCTCACTGGTTTGATCATAAATATAAGAAGGGATGTGGTCACCACCTTATAGAGGTCACGGTGACTTCTAGTCACCTTCCAAGCCAATGGTAAGCCTAAGCAAATGCTCACCCTTCTTCTATTTATGAGCGTGGGCTTTTGTTGAGTAAAGTTTGATTTTCTTGAGCGAGTGTGGATAACTTTGTATCGCTCAAAAGGTGTTTGATGAAATGTCGATGAGCATTCGGTATGACGGTGACGACCGATTTTCTTAATTTCTGATTTTTTTTATATGGAATTACCAGAAATTATGAACATTTTTGGGGTTTAACGGGGGTTTATCGCAAACCCAATTTCACACTTCAAGGCTCGGACCCTGTCCGAGTTAAAAGAACCACTCGCGCCCAGGCGCCGCCAGCGCGAGTTTCAGTCTTTGATAGGCTAACAGAGATCGTGCCAACACGGTCCTCTATTTTTGACAGATTGGGGGGACCTACCTGCCTTGGAGTCCAGCCACCAAAAAGGCGGAGGGTGGTACAAATGGCAGGAGCAGGTGTCAACATGAAGATTTACACTTGCTATGCCTCTGGCAGAGAGCCCATGGAATCAACGGGCTACCCTGCCATTCTAAATGAACCTGTTGGACCAAGTGATCCAAATTTGGCTATGGATGCGGTGTACCAAATCTCCAAGGCCAATTCAGTGGCCAAGCAGGAACTTCTTCCCAAGGTCAACACCAGATACCCATCCAGAATCAACTGTAAAATCAAGGAGAGAATATACCTCAGGAAGGAGCAGATCCCGATGAGGTCGTGAGCGTCCACGGGGAATGTAACGACCCGAGAATCCGATTACCGGGAAGGCCCGATAACCTGAGACTTGAACTGCCGCCCACGAACCGGGAGGGTTTGGAAGGGCTAAAAGGAGTGTGGAGGCACAAAGAAATAGGAAATAAGGCAGGACAGTTCAACAATTAACAGAAATAAATAAACAACTATTACAAGGGAGTCCAGTCCAACAGAAAGTACAGTCTAAAGCAATAAAGCGTACCACATGCCAAGTGAACACTCGGCCCGGCGAGCTGGCAACTAAGAACCACTGAATCGCAACCTCGAACCTCGAGGACGAACCGCCACACCTGAAAAGCAGGGGCGAGCCTCCTGTCACTGGCCCAGTAGGGATCCCGCAGAACTCCAACTGAGAACAGCGGCGGCACGGAAAGCTGTAACTACAAGAGCAACAGTAACAGCAGGAATAGTAAACCCGGTGGTCGGTCGAAACTCGGCACTATAGCTACTCCTACTGTACCGGTCAAGCAGAAAGAGAAGTCCCGATCTCACAGTCGGGAACCGGACCACACTAGCACCACTTACCGAAGTAAAAACCCACGGCAACCCCGCCGTAGAGGCCTGTCTCCCAGGACACGGCCCACCTGGACACATTGTCGAAGGTGCAACCCCAACCACCCGGTCGCGGACACCGCACCAACAAGACCTAACCTCGGTAAAGCTATAAGCACTAGTCTCGCGGCACGAAAACCGACACGCACCACGCGAAACACCCGGAACTCAACGGTCAACACGATCAAAAACCCGAAGGACGAAGTCACTGAAACTGACGGTTTGTCACTCCTTGTCCAGAACAGGAGTGCCTCCCACTAGAAGCACAGTCGGTAGCGTCCCCTGACGTCTTACACCGCACCGCAGGTGCCCTGCCTGACGTGGTAGCGCCTACCAGAGGCACGGACACCGTACAAGTAACCACAAAGCAAGTGACTAGCTGGGGTCACGCCCGTCGACGTGGGTTCAACCGCCCCCAACCACGTGTGCACACACAGACCATGCGTCCCAGGTCTGGTCTCTAACTGGTTTTTCCCTCAGTCGGACTCTGGTTGCAAGACGTGGGGCCCGACGGAAATCAGTCTAAAAACCGTCCTCAGGGTAAGCCTCTCCACGTACTCGCAGGTGGGACCACTAAACGTGTAAGCAAGCTACGACTAGTGGAGGGTCGCTGAGGGAGTAGACTCTCAAGTCAACGGAAAACAACGTCCGAACCCGACGAAGTACGGGGACCGTCCCACGTACCAGCACCGTCGCACGGTGACCACAGTCGGAGAAGAAACGGGACTCACAGTCCACGGGCCACGCACTTGGCCACGCAGAAATGCCAAAACACGGTTCCCAAGGCAGCTCACAGGTTGCCAAGCCGAATCCCATTCCCAGGGACAAGCGGGAACCCTCCAGCTCTAGGCTGGACAACTGGACTCGCAGTCCAAGGCCAAACACACGGCCCACTCGGGAATCATCTTTCAGGAAAACTCACGACATGCGGGGGAGACCCCACCGCACACACACTGATACACGGTGACTCGATCAAGCGTAACACGGAAGTCCGGAACACGGGGAGTCGCTCGGACCCTCAAACCCACGGGCACGTTAAACGAGACAGCACGGTCCTCCCGACACCCTCAAAACATGGACGCAGAACCCTCGGGGTGTCTAGGATACTCACGAGACTGCAAGTCGACCACTGGGTCCCAACCGGGTCGATCAGGGACCTACACAACGCGAAACGATCGCGGCAAGCACGAAGAACCACTTCGGCCCAACACAGTGTCTGGCGGTTGTTGCACCCGTAATTTTCTCGAAATACTTCGAGAATTTCATTCCGAAACAACCGACAAAAAAGATACGGTGTAGCGCCGATGTCGTCGGACTGCGGAGTACCTCCGCGATTTAGGGTCTATCGGCCCGATCATATTATTACAAGTGGCATCGCGACAATGGAAGTTAAGAGGAAGATATGCATGCATGCCTGTCAAAGCGGCCGAGCAAGTGTATCACACGGCACGGACGGACGCAAAGATTCTTCCCCACGCAGCGTCACCACGGCTTCTTCTCAACTCAGATTGACAGGAACGGAGCAAAACGGCGCGAAGAGGGGCCAAAACGCATGCCCGAGGGTCAAACGACCCCTCCCGGACGCGAGAGGGGGCCGCGGCCACCCCGCCGGGTCGGCGGTGGTCGCACGACCCCGACTGTGGACTGGCGGGGTCGCGCGACCCCGCTGGCACCCCAACGGGGTCGCACGATCCCCCCTTTTCTCTCCGGTGTTCCAAAAAAAAAGGGAGGATTTTTAAACCCCCTCAGAGGGGTCATTCATCCTTTTTTGGCATCCAGAGGGGTCATTCATCCCTTTTTGGCATCCAGAGGGGTCATTCAGCCCTTTTTGACATCCAGAGGGGTCATTCATCCTTTTTTTGGCATCCAGAGGGGTCATTCATCCCTTTTTGGCATCCAGAGGGGTCATTCAGCCCTTTTTGGCATCTAGAGGGGTCATTCATCCCTTTTTGGCATCTAGAGGGGTCATTCATCCCTTTTTGACATCCAGAGGGGTCATTCATCCTTTTTTGGCATCCAGAGAGGTCATTCATCCCTTTTTGGCATCCAGAGGGGTCATTCAGCCCTTTTTGACATCCAGAGGGGTCATTCATCCCTTTTTGGAATCCAGAGGGGTCATTCAGCCCTTTTTGACATCCAGAGGGGTCAAAATGGTTTTTTGCCACCCCACCTTGACAGAATCGGGACAAATTTGTTCATTTGACCCCTCTGGGCCCTCCCGCCTTCTATAAATAGACCCTAAGGGTCCAAGTGGAGAAGAGATACAAAAGGATCAAGGGGACGGAACCTCTACGAGAAGAGCACCGCGCAAGGAATTGTTCTGTTTGTTTCGGCCTGTGAGGGGTAAGTCCCCGGGCCTTGTACTTATGCCCCTACGGGGTATTTTTGTAATTACGCCCCTCAGTGGGCCATGTTGGCAATTATGCCCCTCAGCCGGCCGTGTTTTGTAAGTCTTTACGTCCCGGGACGACTAAGTTATGTGGTTCTGTCCCTATAACGACGGAATTACAAAAATGTCCTCCCCGGGACCGTAAGAGACCAAAGTCCTGTAATTTGCAGTTATACCCTGCAATCTTTTATAATTAGGGCTACGCCCCTACTTCCCGCGTGGGTGCGGATCTTTGTACAGTCGACAATTCGCCGACAATCCTTGTACCCATTTGGGCCATAAATGCAATCTATGACTTCATATGTCTTCTTTATGCATTGACTGGGGAAATTACAAGAAAACCCCCGACTTGTCAAAATTGTAAATATACCCCTCCTTCGGCCAAATTGACGGATGTGTGCCTTCTATGAAGCCCCTTGTCATTCCTTCGGTCCGGAAGTGTTGTCAGCTCAGTCCAGCGCTCGGGTATCATCTCAAACCTATGTCTAGGGTCTGGTAAAATTATCAAAATACCCCTGTGACCTAAAAATGACCTCAGAGTCTTTAAAATCCTCCAGAAACGGCTTCCACACCTTGGGGAGTCAGGAACCCGATCCTACTTCCGTTCCAGTCCAGAAATTTCATAAATACCCCTGGCCTGGGAAAATTACCACAATGCCCCTGGGGTGGTAAAATTACCAAAATACCCTCGGGGTCCAGAAAACTCCTCTCCACTTCAAAAACGCCTACGGCTTCCGCATATTTGTGTCTTTATTCCTAAATCTTAGGGTTTTGTTCAGACTTTAGCCGTAACTCTGTTAACATGTTGGTGGTAAATGAGTGGTCATGGAGAGTTTCTCGAGTGATCCTGCCCTCTACATCAGAACCTCTATAGAAGACTTTGGAACTTCTTTGACAGTCAAACAAAGGTGTTCGGACGTTAGGCCGATGTAAATCAACACTGACTCCGGTCAGTGGGGAAAGGTCCAGCACTCGAACCCAAATCGTCTGATACGACGTGCACCCACGGAATCACCTTCTACTCAGATGGGGGGGATGTTTCTTTTCAAAAAGAACGAAAATCTATCTTTTATCTACGATAAAAGTCGACCTTAGATTTTTTCCGTGTCTCACAGACTGGCACGCCCGGTGTGACGTTTCCCGCCTTTCTTCTTTCTGTCAAAGAAAATCTCTAAACCTTCTTCAAGGTTATGATTGCCCCTCTTCCTCTTACAGGACGGGAAGAGGAGGGCACATCTCTCTGTTCAATTGAGAGTTCTTTGTGCATCTGCACGCCACTCCTTTCGTGCTACGCACCACCACCACCACCAACACCAGCAGCAGCGATGGCAGCCGTCACCTACGGCCCCGAGATCGTTGACAACCATGCCAGGATCGGCTACCTGGCAACACCACTTGTTTTCGGCGACTTCCCAGCGGTCGTCGGCTCGCCCTTCTTTTTAGGCGTGGTTCCGGTGGTTGAAGCCAGTTCAGCCATGCCTGCAACAACTGTCGGGGGCGTCAGGCCTTCGGCTCCAGCAACTGGCCGGGTCAGTCCGGTCAACAAGACCATCACTGGGGGTGTCAGGCCCTCAACCTCAATTGCTGGTCGAGTCCGCTCGACTAAGAAAACTGTCGGAGGCGTCAGGCCTTCGGCCCCAGCAACTGGCCGGGTTAGTCCGGTCGACAAGGTCGTCTCTGAGGGCGTCAGGCCTTCGGCTTCGTCGATTGGTCGGGTTCGCCCGGCCAAGGAATCAATCACTGAGGGTGTCAGACCCTCTACTGCATCAACCGGCTGGGCTCGCCCGATCAAGGGGACCGTCCTCAAGGGTGTCAGACCCTCTGCTGCGGCATCTGGCCGGGTCCAGCCGGTCAGCTCCCCAACTGTTAAGGGTGTCAAGCCCTTCATCCCAACAACCAGCCGAGCTCCATTGGCTGCTCCGTCAACGGCCGAAGGTGTTAGGCCTTCTGCCCCAACTGTTGGCCGAGTCTTCTCGGTCAATCAAATCACTGTTGGCGTCGCTCATACTCAACGTGGGCAACGCCGCCGCCGCAACGGCGCCAACTCCAATGCGGCCACCCTCAGAGGTGCTGCCCTTGCTCAACGGGGGCAACGCCGCCGTCGTCAGGGTGACGCCATCCCTGTGGCGGGCGCCACCACTGCCGCCCCTGCTCAACGGGGGCAACGCCGTAGCCGCAAGGGTGCAAAGCCTGAAACGGCTGTCTCTCGCTCCGGCAAGACTCTAATTGTCGGAGACATCCGCATCCGGCTTGATGGAGGTGAGCCGATCCTGCCCCGGGATCGTCATGTCCCGACTATTTCTACCTCCAATCGCTTCGAGCCCCTCCGGCAAGTCCGGGGGAAAGGAGCGAAGAAGAAGAAGTCTGCCGTATCGGCGGCAATCCAGGGCCCTCTGCAACGGTCCAAGCCACGAGCTCCCCGTCCAAGGACAGGGGCAACCCAATTGAGGAGCACCAGCTCCATTTGAAGAAGATCTGGGTCACCAAGGAGGAGGCCCGAATCATAAGGCACGCGAGGGCGGAGGAGCCCTTCCGCATGTCAGAGCTTCAGCGGATGCGGAGTCCGCCAAGCACTGAGGCCTCGACGTCAGCGAGATTTACATCTCAACCCCTACGGGGACAAAAGCGCCGAGGAGCCGGCAAGAAAGTGCGACCGACCTCCCCGTGGGCTAGTTCTACACACACGGAGGAGGATCGCTCACCTCAAGCAGCCACATCCCGAGTGTCTATCTTCGACAGACTTGGGAGGCCGCCCAAGCCGGAGCGACAACCGCCCAAGAAAAAGCGGGTGGTCCAGGTGACCGATGACACTGTCAAAGTGTTCACCTGTTACGCCACCTCCGGCGACAAACAGCCCAAGAACACCTCGGGAGAGCTTGACCAACCCATCCAATATTTGAGGAGGTCAAGGCCGGTCTCTCGGATTCTAGCGCAGACGCAGCAGGCGCTGACCGCCGGTACATCTCAGCCTGAGCCGGCACGGCAAGAAGAGCGCCAGGAAGACGTCCACAGTATTGATGAGGACAGTCACTCCCGGCATGAAGAAGAGTTGGGGGAAGAGCCACGGGCCCCCACACTAGACGAGCTTCGACGAGAGAACCAAGAGCTCAAGAACCTGCTACAGTCGCTTTTGCGCGAAAAGGAGGTTCATGTCCCGCCTCAGACGGCACCGGCTGGAGCGGGTCAGCAGCCTTCTCCCGTCCCAGCAGCAGCCAACGCCTCCATCACCGCTGCAAGACTTCCACTGGCGGTGGACTTCGAAGTCCCGCCGCATGAAGCCAACGCACGGTCATCTGCTACTCCTGCTGCAGAAAGTCTCATGGCGCAGAAGCAGATGATCGAGCGCATCGTAGAGGCGAAGTTTGCTCAACATGGGGAGGGAGTGGCTACCGTTGATTTGTACAGCGTGCCATATCCCCTCCATCATCAGTTTAAGAAGCTTCCGCCTGATTGCCCTAAAGCCCCGAAGCTCCAGAAGTTTAACGGGCAAGGCTCTCCGCATGAACATCTGGCCTATTACATGACGGCCATGGGTGAATTAGCCCTGGAAGAGGCATACTTGCTGCGGTATTTCGCCACGTCTTTGACTGGCACCGCCTTCCAGTGGTATTCAAGGTTAAAGCCCAATTCAATATCTGATTGGGCTGATATGCAAAAGAAGTTTGTCGACCGCTTCCAAATGGTCGAACGCAAAGTCTCCCTAGCAGAGCTTTGTTCCCTTCGACAGAAGAAGGGTGAAACAGCATTAGACTTCATCAAGCGATGGAGGGACGTCAGCATGCGCTGCGATAACCCTCCGACGCCTGAAGATGCAATCACCATCTGCCGCAGGGGTCTCTCGGCAGAAGTCAGTGAAAAGCTTCTGGGCTCCAACATCAGAAGCTTTAACCAGTTGAATACGGTGGTGGCGGAGATTGAAATGTTCTTTGCTGACCACCCTACACAAGCTTCTGCCAAAGGCAAATCCTCCAAAGACCGTATGGCTAGCGGCAATGAGGTAAATGCCGTTGACTTCTCCCCGACGAATGGAGATAAAGGGGAAGGAAAGTCTAAAGGCAATGGCAAGAAGCCTGATGCCAAGGCAAGCGCGTCTCGGTTAGCGGAGAACATGAAGACGCCGTATTCCTTCAGGAAAGAGCATACTAAAATGCTCTTTGATCTATGCATGAAAGAGCAGCTCATCGCCCTGCCAGATCTGCGGAAGCCCTCAGAGGTGGACAAGACAGAGGATCCTATCTATTGTGTGTATCACCGAAGGTTAGGTCACACCATCGGCGATTGCTATATTTTCAAGAACATAGCGGAAGAGCTCATTCAAAAGGGCTTGGTAAATATGTTGGGCCACGCAGTCGACCCACCTCAGCCTCATCACTGAAGCCGATCGAACCGGTCGACTAACGTGGTCCATATGGTGGCGATGGCTTCAAGTTCCAATGCCTCCGAAGCCGGGCCCTCAAGTCGACAGCCCAATGGTGGTCCCAGAGCCACTCCTCCTCCATTCCCTGAATGTCTAACACTGCGAAGAAACCATTCGGAAAATCCGAGGGGAAGTTTGGCAGCTGCGACGAGAACAAAGGCGCCTGCTGCAGTTCTTGGAAAGCATTGATCAGCAGTTGTCCACCTTCCCTTTTGGCCCATTTGCCAGGGGGTTAGCTCCAGCCCACATACGGGAGGCAGGTGTATCACCTGCCGGTCGGGCCCTGCTCAGGGGTTGGCTCTCTGAAGAGTCCTCGGATTCATCTGAAGACGAGGAGGACTCACCGGAAGACGTGGAGGCTCCACTTCAAGTCGAGCTCCCAGAGAAGTTATACTCCTTCCCTTCGGAGAAAACTCCCAATATCTTCTTCGCATGTCAGCGGGCAGGATTGATTAGCCCGTCACCTCTGGAGCAGACACCAGGTGCTGTTTTTCATCAGGGCATTGCCCATATCATGAAATTGTTGGCCATGTTATCCACAATTGTGAGCCGTTCAAGGACCTCGCCGAAGACTTGATCAGGCGAGGGAAGGTGGATATGGGCGAATTTCTAGTCGACCCACCGCAATCGCATGCACGAAGGAGTCTTCACTTCTCCGTCAACGTCATTCACGCTGCAGCAGCCTTCCAGTTCCCCGAGCCGCAGGAGGAGGGAGTTAGTTCCCAGGGAGCCAGTTCCCAATCGCCCAAGTCCACACTCTGGTATCTAGGGTGGCGACCCTCTCACCAGTGTTCTTTCCCCAAGGAGGACACTGAGAAGATTTTTGACAAGCTTCTGGAAGATGGCTGGGTGCTGACATATGACCCGCCATCTTATTACAATGAGACGGCCAAGAGTCACCCCCGCTATTGCAAGTATCATGCAAGGGTGTCTTACCCCACTCGGCAATGCCCAGAGGTTCAAGACTTCATTGAAGCCCTCATCCAGAGAGGGGTTGTCGATACTCAGGGGAACTCCATGACGAGGTTGCATCTTGCAGAGGCCGCCAGAGAGACTCTCCAACAGGTTCGGCGAGATACTGAGGCTTTCTCCCGATTAGCCCGGCCTAGTGAGCCCGCGGAAAATGATGAATTTCTATTACTCACTAAAGGCAAGGTCACCTATAAAAGGCCTAAAGTCCAGAACCCAGGAAGCCAAGCCGTGGGAGAGAGTTCCAAGGCCCGTCCCACGTCGAGTCAGCTTGGCATCGTCATAAGAGAGAACTCTCGGCCCGATAACAAAGGCAAAGCTAAGGTGTCAGAACCTTCAGCCAAAGCTCCTGCCCAGTCAGCAAGGCCGTTAGTCATGGAAAGAACTCAACTTCTTAAGCCCGCGAAGACCCCAATTAAGGTCTCTGTCACCCCAGCGAGGCCGCCATTTGTAGAAAGGCCTCAGCAGCTCAAGCAAGCCAACCCACCAGACCAAGCAAAGTCGGTGGAATTACAAAGCTCCCAGAGGCCCTACTGTGGACTGGCAGAGTTCCAGGAGTTGCCTCCTGAAATAATTGCTCAGGCAATCAATGCCACCTTCCAAGCTCAGCCGGAGGAGGCCAATTGGACCAAGATTGCCCCCAGAAAAAGCCGTGGCACTAAGGTTCCTAAGGAGCCAGCCCGGAGCAAGAAGCAAAATTCTGGGGGCAAGCGAGTCCCACTGTCGAAGCAAACTCCTCTCTCTTCTCAAGAGGCAGCACACCAAAAGAAGCAGGAGAAGAATCGCAGGAAGAATTTGAAGAGGAGGTTAAAGAAGCAAGCCGAGCAAGCCGCTGCTATGGAGGCTCCTAAGGAGCCAACTCCTCTACAAAGACTTCAAAAGCTCATAGATGAGCTGGGGGAGTACACTCCCCCTCATCCCACCAGGGTCGTCACTCTAGACGAATATATTCCCTGGGACAAGCTTGGGCGCAAAGCTCGTCTTCTGCAGTGGCTCCGAGAAATGGTTCACCGTCTTGAAGAAGGTGAAGACTTCCCAATCCCGGAGGAGCTCTCCTTATTCTATAAAGATGAGGAGCTCGCTGTCGAAATGCTCGAGGAAATGCTGCAAGAGCTCTCCTGCAACATGGTGGCGATCCCGCCGCCCGACAATATTTACTGTCCCACGGCTGATAGCACTGGAGGCCAGACTCCTATGGCGACATATCAGCACCGCTCGGCAAGAAATGGCCGGGGACGTGGCCGAGGTCGTAACCGAGGGCGTGGACGTGAAGGTCCCCTGACTCTTGACCGGGTCATACTGTTCAGAGGGGAAAAGCCGGGTCCTATCCCAGAAACTCAAGTTCGGGGAATCCCTTTCATCCTCAGCCCCTCAGAGGGTTCAGGCCCCATCTCAACGGCTAAGCCGGGTGGCGTCCCTTTTACAATCGCCTCCTCCGATGAAGAAGAGGAGCCGGTCAAGTCGCCGAAGTGCGAGAAGGCGTCAGAGCAGGCTGGCCCCTCCAACAGGGTCGAGCCCGCGAGCCAGGCCGGTCCTTCTAATGAAGATCAGCATGATGGGCCTTTGCCACCTCCAGAGGAATCCTTGGCTCCGCTATTCCAAGAAGATGCAGAAGGCCAGAATACGGAGGAGCGCCCTTTTAAGCGAGAGAAGCCTCGCCAGGCGCCGAAGACCCTGGCGGAGACTATCCCGCCATTTGATAAGACCCGTGCTCGGGCAGACCGCAAAATCATTCATCATATGAAGCGGTTCCCAACAAATGTCACCATTTGGGAAGCCATTGCCTGGAGCAAAGATCTCAGAGAGGCTCTTGTCAAGATACTCCAAGACCCGGAGGCATATGAAGCTCATGTTGCAGAGTTGCAAGTCCAGGCATATGAAGCACTCACATCCAACATCTCCTTCACGGACAAAGACATGTTGCTGTCCTCTCCGTGTCATAATCGCCCCTTATATATGAAGGGGACGATTAATGGACATGGTGTGAATCGCATCCTGGTGGACGCGGGAGCGGCTGTCAACATCATACCTTTGAAGACTTTCAAGTCTCTATACTTGGCACCTTATTTGCAAAAGGTGACCGATGTCAAGATCTCGGGATTCAATCAGGGTTCCGAGGAAGCGCTTGGTCGGGTGTAGTCAAGCTTGCCTTGGGCGATTTTGTCACCCAAGCGACATTTTATATCATCAACTCCGACACATCTTACAAGATGCTGCTTGGAAGACCCTGGCTTCATGAGAACTGGGTTGTTCCTTCAACTCTGCATCAGTGCATTAAATATGCCAAGGAAGGGGAGCAACATACGGTCTTTGCAGATCAAGCCCCGTTCCACCCCAATGAGTGCCATCTGGCCGATGCTTCTCTATATTTTGGGAAGCCCACTCTAGCAATCCCGAGCCTATAAAGACAAGGGAAGCAAAAGTGGACCTTGAAGTCGAGGAAGGGCAGCTCTTCACTGTCAATCAAGATATGGTAAAGCTGCATAGGCTGAGCCTCAGTGCTGTCTCTAAGCCGACTCAACCAGAAAGGAGGGATGTTGATTTTGAAGCTAACCTCATCAGCCAGGTCATTGACCGAAGCATCTCCTTGCCACCCAAGTGCCTCCAGCTCTCGTCCCAACGGGAAGAGTATGAGGTGGAACAGTTGAAGACCTTTACAGTCTCCTATCAACGGAGAAGGAGACGCAACAAAGGCAAGAGGGACAAGCCGATCATCTTTTACAAAGGTGATTTAGTCCCACCGTGCCCCCCTGAAGATAATTTCGGCTGGGATACTCCCGCTGATGTGGTGCCAGAGCCAGTCCAGGAGATGGATGATATGCCCAACTACATCAAGGAAATGTGTAAAAAGCATCACATCCCGCAAACTCTGGACCCCGCGCGAGCGGCGTATTTCCATTAGCCGTGGAACCCTCCGCAGGTCCGAGGACAGCCCCCTTTCTCTCGCAAAGATACAAGGGGACTTGGCTATGACCAGGAGGCGGACTTCGAGGTCCACTTTGCAGTCAACACCATAGGACTGCTGCCTCTCCATAACGGGCAAGCTGAAGTTGAGCCCAAGATTGGTGACTCTATAAAGGAGTCTGGTGACGTGTCCTTGACACCCTCACCTCCATCAAGAGCTGACAACGACCACCCTTTAGAGGAAGGAGCGGCTCAGCCTGCTAACCATCAGCAAGATGAAGCAAGCTCTTCGGCTTCAAGCCACGAGCACGAGTGCTTCGAAGAATTTGAAGTCTATGAAGCCGACACTGATGATGAGGGAGACTTCGTCGACCTCCAACCGGCTCCGCCGGAGCTTGAAGACGGTGGTCAGGCGACTGTAGATGAGTTGATCGAGATCAATCTCAGAAGCAAAAATGACTATCGTCCCACCTTCATAAGTGCTCTCCTCAGCGAGGAAGAAAGGCAGTCGTATCGGCAGCTCTTGGAAGAGTTCAGGGATTGTTTCGCCTGGACTTATAAAGAAATGCCCGGGCTCGATCCTTCTGTGGCTGAACACGAGCTAGCAATACTTTCAACAGTCAAGCCAGTCAAGCAAGCTCAGAGGCGTATGCGCCATGAGCTGGAGTTGAAGGTCAACGCTGAGGTTGACAAAATGCTCAACGTGGACTTCATAGAGCCTTGCATGTACCCTGTATGGCTCGCCAACATCGTCCCTGTCAAGAAGAAGAACGACCAAGTCCGAGTCTGCATTGACTTCAGGGATTTGAACAAAGCATGCCCGAAAGACGACTTCCCTGTCCCAATCACCGAGACAATGGTTGATATGACCACTGGTCACGAAGCCTTGTCTTTTATGGACGGGTCGTCGGGTTATAATCAAATCCGCATGGCCGTCAAAGATAAAGACCATACGACTTTCCGTTCTCCTAAGGGGATCTTCAACTACAAAAGAATGCCGTTCGGTCTGAAGAATGCTGGCGCAACCTATCAAAGGGCAATGACCAAGATCTTCGACGAGATGCTACATGACCTTGTCGAATGCTATGTGTATGATCTGGTCGTCAAGACGAAGAAGCGGGAAGATCACTTAGCTGACTTGCGTCGAGTCTTTGAAAGGCTTCGACAATTTCAACTCAAGATGAACCCGATGAAGTGCGCCTTCGGTGTCTCCAGCGGCAAGTTCCTTGGCTTCATTGTCAGGTATCGAGGTATAGAAATCGACCCCGACAAAATCAAGGCCATAAGAGGACTACCTCCGTCTAAGAGCTTGACAGAGCTCAGATCTCTTCAAGGGAGACTCGCCTATATTAGGCGATTTATTTCTAACCTCTCAGGAAGATGCTTACCTTTCGGCAAATTAATGAAGAAAGGAGCACCCTTCATATGGGACGAAGACTGTCAGAAGGCCTTCGAGCAAATCAAGGAGTATCTGCTGACTCCTCCAGTCTTAGGGGCACCCGTCAGAGGGAAACCCCTTATCTTATACATTGCTGCTATGGATGCCTCTTTGGGGGCTCTGCTAGCCCAGGTCAATGACGAGGGCAAAGAACAGCCGCTGTACTACCTCAGCCGAAAACTGATTGGGCCTGAGCACCGGTACGCTCCCATGGAAAAGGTGTGCTTAGCTTTGGTGTTTGCTGTCAAGAAGCTGAGACATTACCTTCTAGCCCATCGGGTGGAGCTCATCTCAAAAGGTAACCCACTCAAGTTTCTGCTCAGCCAGCCTGTCCTTTCAGGTAGGCTTGGTAAATGGGCACTTATCCTCATGGAGTTTGATATCACCTTCGTCCCACGCAAGGCGATTAAGGGACAAGGGATGGCGGAGTTTTTAGCCGCACACCCTGTGCCAGAAGATTCGCCACTCAACTTTGAGCTACCCGACGAAGAGGTGTTAGTGCCTTCTCAGGCTACTGGGGAACATTATGAAAAAGTCCCGCTACAGATGGAGCCGGGTGTCCTCACCCTTGATCTCTCACATTGGGAGTTATATTTTGATGGTGCCTCTCGTACAATCAAAAGGGCCGGTGGCCTTACAGACTATGTCTCAGGCGCGGGGGTAGTCTTGGTATCTCCACAAGGCGGCATCCTCCACAACTCTTGCGCTCTCATGAAGTCGCTGACTAATAATGAGGCAGAGTATGAAGCGCTAATTGTTGGGCTTCAACTGGCACTGGAGATGGACATCAAGTGCATCAAAGTGTACGGGGATTCTCA
Organism: Amorphophallus konjac; assembly: GCA_022559845.1. Classification (NCBI taxonomy): domain Eukaryota; kingdom Viridiplantae; phylum Streptophyta; class Magnoliopsida; order Alismatales; family Araceae; genus Amorphophallus; species Amorphophallus konjac. The sequence continues at coordinate 28,037,059 of CM040117.1, forward strand.
GCTCGTCATCCGACAAGTACTGGGCGTCTATGATGTCCGGAAGAAGGAGCTCGTCCCCTATCATGTAGCCGTCATGAGGCTCAGAAAAATTTTACCTATTTGAAATAGGCCATGTCCCCAGAGGCAGCAACTCTCAGGCTGACGCTCTGGCAAAGTTGGCAGCAGCCCTAAAACTCCCGCCTGAGGGAGAATTAAATATTATTGTCAGACATCGAAGGCTCATGCCAAGTGTGCTCGACGAAGAATCCGGCCTCACTGTCTATGAGGTCGACAACATTCAAGAGGACAATGCTCCCGAAGAAGAAGATTGGCGCGGGCCAATTATAAAGATAAAGAACGGCTGGCTCCCTCCTGAGCGGGCTCAGAGGGTGCAACTGTTACGCAGGGCGACATCCTACCAGCTGATTGACGGCATGCTCTTCAGGCTCGTCCATGAAAAGGACCGATCGGTTCTCCTCCGTTGTCTTTCATCCAAGGAGGCCAAGACGGTCATGCATGAGGTTCACTCCGGATTGTGTGGAGCTCACCAAGCAGGAGCTAAGATGAAGAATAGCATCAAGCTCAAAGGGTTCTACTGGCCCACCATGTACGAAGATTGCAATCAATACGCTCGTACATGCCATCAATGCCAAGCATTTGGCCCGGTCCCTCGGCGGCCACCTAACCCGCTCCATCCAACAGCGCCTACTTGGCCATTTGCAGAGTGGGGTATGGATATTGTGGGACCATTCCCACCATCGTCCCAGGGGCACAAGTTCATACTTGCTGCCACTGATTACTTCTCCAGGTGGGCGGAAGCCATTCTGCTACGGGAAATTACGGGGGAGGTAGTTGCTCGTTTTGTGCGACACTACATTATATACAGATTCGGCACCCCCAGTCGGATTACATCCGATAACGGCACGCCGTTCAAGAACAAAACTATTTACGCTTTGGCGGCCAAATTCCATATTGATTGGAGGACGTCATCAATATACAATCCCCAAGCCAACGGATTGGCTGAAGCTTTCAACAAAACCCTCTGCAAGCTGCTGTCCAAGATAGTAGGTGGCCGTAAGCGAGATTGGGGTGAGAAGGTCCACGAAGCCCTATGGGCCTATCGTACCATCTACAAAACCCCCACAGGTTGCTCCCCATTCTCCCTGGTCTATGGAGCTGAAGCGGTGGTCCCTGTGGAGATCGAGCTAGCATCTTACCGCGTTGCTGTGCACGCCGGATTGCCAGGCCAAGACCAATCTGAAATTGAAAGAAGGCTCGAGGAATTGTCCAACCTTGAAAGTCAAAGACTCAAAGCCTACAAACACTTACAAGTGTATCAAGCCCGCATGACACGTGCCTATGATAAGCTGGTCAAGCAACGGGCATTCAAGAAAGGCGACCTCGTCATGGTCAAAGAAAAGGAGGTTCTCGCGGGAAGGTCCAGTGGCAAACTCCAGCCTAATTGGCGGGGGCCTTACGTCATCCAAAAAGTCTATGAAGGAGGGGCCTATACGGTCCTTGACCACAAGGGAGATAATCCCTTCCCTCCTCTCAACGGCAAACATATGAAGCTCTGCCATGCGCCACCGCAAGAGTTTCTGCAGCAGTCCTCACAGGACAGTACCTCTCCTCAGTGAAGGTTCAACAAAAAAAAAAGAAAAGGGGGTAAAAAAATACTGATACCCCGGCAGACTCAGTCAACCTTCAACGGTTGGCTGAGGGTAAAAAGGCCACAGACCCGGTCGAGGTGAAAACCCGAAAGGGCACCTCGGGCAAAAATGGGCAACCCCTCGGTGTGAAAACCCGAAATGGCGCACCGGAAAAAGCTAAAGGGGGGCCAGCCTCGGCGAAAACCCGAAAGGGCGGTGAGGTTGGTAATGTAAAAAAAAAAAAAAAAATCCTCTCTCTGTCTATTCTATGGGTGGCTCTAAGTCAATGACTCCACCCCATCTCGACCAAAACATCATATTGATGTCAGGGCTACACCTTACATGTCATCCTATGACACCTAGTCTCACTGGCATTCTGACGGTGTCATACTTTGTCCCATCGGGCTCGGCCTATGCATACCTCTTCCGGGATGCCGGCCCATTCCGCCTATCGGCTTCCGGGTTCAGCTCACGTGTCTCTTCTGAGCAGTTAAACCCGCTTACTCTCTTGTCCCACTGGGACTGGCCTTAGTATGCTCTCTCGGGCTGCCAACTTTTCATGCCTTTCGGCTCCTTTTTCATTCTAGGGAATGGCCTATGTATGCTCTCTCGGGCTGCCAACCTTTCATGCCTTTCGGCTCCTTTTTCATTCTAGGGAATGGCCTATGTATGCTCTCTCGGGCTGCCAACCCTTCATGCTTTTTGGCTTCTTTTTCATTCTAGGGAATGACCTCAGTATGCTCTCTCGGGCTGTCAACCCTTCATGCCTTTCGGCTCATCTAACCTCCTTGGGATTGGTCTCAGTACGCCCTCTCGGGTTGCCAACCCATCATGCCTTTCGGCTCATCTTATCTTCTTGGGATCTGGTCTCAGTATGCTCTCTCGGGCTACCAATCCATCGTGTCTTCTGGCACATGTCCCACCGGGTCTGGCCTCAGCATGTCCTCTCGGGCTGCCAACCCACCTACTTGCCTATCGGCTTTCGGGTTTGACTTTCACGTCCCACTGGGGTGGTCGAACCCATCTTTGTCCCACCGGGTATGGCCTCAGTATGATCTCTCGGGCTGCCAACCCATTACGTCTTTCGGCTCCTTTCTATCCTCTTGGGTTCGGTCTCAGTACGCCCTCTCAGGCTACCAACCCGTTTCGCCTTTCGGCTCACAGATTTGATTCATTCGTCAAACCCGGACAATCAAATCTACCCATTTGTCCCACCTCTGTGGCACACACGTCCTTACGGGTGCCACATTTTTCTCGCCTTTTGGCATTATAGGTTCAAAAAAAAAAAGAAAAAAAAACGGGGTTAAAAATATTGATGCCCCAGCGGACTTGGTTGTTTCCGTTAGGGGAGCATTCAAGGGCAAAAAGGCTTTAATCCGACTAAGGTGAAAACCCGAAAGGGCGTCTTAGGCAAAAATGGGTACCCCTCAGTGTGAAAATCCGAAAGGGCGCACTGGAAAAAGCTAAAGGGGGCCAGTCCTGGCGAAAACCCGAAAGGGCGGTAGGGCTGGTAAAGTGAAAAAAAAAAGAGAAAAGGCTTATCAAGCATCAGACTCGCTCCTCCTCAGCTCAGCAAGGCGAGTCTCACTCTAAAGAACTTCCTCCTGGAGCCCCTCAAGCCTACGGCGAAGAGTCTACATCGGCACGCGCAAGACTGCGCTCCTTCTCGGTCTCCCGGACCTCTCACAAAAGCCCCTCCACTCTGTGGAAGGCCATCTGCTCGCGCTCGTAAGTGGCCTTGACTTGGGCGCCCACCTCAGCCTAGGCTCTCTGAAGTCTGCAAAGTTGCTCCGCCTCCTGCTGAATCGTCAGCTGAGTCCTCCGCCTCCGCTTTCTCAATAGCACGAAGATGGGCGAACTCCTCCCGTAAAGACGCAAGCTCAGTCATCCAGGCGTCCCGAGGGAGACCAAATACATGCACCTGGCAATGCTACACCAAGTTGAGGACCATTCGGCCACTTCATCCCAAGAGGTCAGGAAACTCTGAAGCAGCTTTGAAGCCTCACTAGCTGAAACCAAAACAAATAAAGGAGTTGCCTCAGCCTGTGTACGGCCGACATTTACCCAGACCAACGTGCCCTAAGGGCTGGTCTACATCAACTTTGGCTATCACAAGTCAGCAATTAGCCACCTTCAACATTCGGCGACATACCTCAGCGGTCAGCCGACACATCAACATGTTCGGCTATATCTCAGATGTTAGTCGGTACATCTTTGGCGACACCTCAGCAGTTAGCCAACTTTAACTTGCGGCTACACATCTCAGCGGTTAGCCGACACGTCTTCAGTGGCATCTCGGTGGTCAGCCAGCACCACGACTTTTGGCCAAACGCACCCCCAAGGGTCGGCCAGTGTCAGTCTCTAGCTATCACAGCTCAACAGTCAATCAACGACGGCTCAGATGGATTCGCATCTTCGAGACAGGCCTACATCAAATTTGGGCTAACAAATCTCTCAGAAGTAGGCCTCCATCAACTTCGGGCTAATAAGTCTCTCAGAAGCAAGCCCCCATCAACTCTAGGCTAACAAGTCTCTCAGAAGCAGGCCTACATCCACTCGGGCCAACAAGTCTCTCAGAAGCAGGCCCCCATCAACTTCGGGCTAATAAGTCTCTCAGAAGCAAGCCCCCATCAACTCTAGGCCAACAAGTCTCCCAGAAGCAGGCCTACGTCAACTCCGAGACAATAAGCCTCTCCGAGGCAAGTCTGCATTAACTCTCACTTTTCAACAATCTTCCCATGTCATGAAGACTCAGGAGATACCCACAAATACTACAAAGGGCACGGACCGTCCGCCTCTACCTCTGGCCTCGACGAACGTTCCGTGGGGGGCATTTGTTGCATCCGTAATTTTCTCGAAATACTTCGAGAATTTCATTCCGAAACAACCGACAAAAAAGATACGGTGTAGCGCCGATGTCGTCGGACTGCGGAGTACCTCCGCGATTTAGGGTCTATCGGCCCGATCATATTATTACAAGTTGCATCGCGACAATGGAAGTTAAGAGGAAGATATGCATGCATGCCTGTCAAAGCGGCCGAGCAAGTGTATCGCACGCCACGGACGGGCGCAAAGATTCTTCCCCACGCAGCGTCACCACGTCTTCTTCTCAACTCAGATTGATAGAAACGGAGCAAAACGGCGCGAAGAGGGGCCAAAACGCATGCCCGAGGGTCAAACGACCCCTCCCGGACGCGAGAGGGGGCCGCGGCCACCCCGCCGGGTCGGCGGTGGTCGCACGACCCCGACTGTGGACTGGCGGGGTCGCGCGACCCCGCTGGCACCCCAGCGGGGTCCCAGAGGGGTCATTCATCTCTTTTTGGCATCCAGAGGGGTCATTCATCTCTTTTTGGCATCCAGAGGGGTCATTCAGCCCTTTTTGACATCCAGAGGGGTCAAAATGGTTTTTTGCCACCCCACCTTGACAGAATCGGGACAAATTCGTTCATTTGACCCCTCTGGGCCCTCCCGCCTTCTATAAATAGACCCTAAGGGTCCAAGTGGAGAAGAGATACAAAAGGATCAAGGGGACGGAACCTCTACGAGAAGAGCACCGCGCAAGGAATTGTTCTGTTTGTTTCGGCCTGTGAGGGGTAAGTCCCCGGGCCTTGTACTTATGCCCCTACGGGGTATTTTTGTAATTACGCCCCTCAGTGGGCCATGTTGGCAATTATGCCCCTCAGCCGGCCGTGTTTTGTAAGTCTTTACGTCCCGGGACGACTAAGTTATGTGGTTCTGTCCCTATAACGACGGAATTACAAAAATGTCCTCCCCGGGACCGTAAGAGACCAAAGTCCTGTAATTTGCAGTTATACCCTGCAATCTTTTATAATTAGGGCTACGCCCCTACTTCCCGCGTGGGTGCGGATCTTTGTACAGTCGACAATTCGCCGACAATCCTTGTACCCATTTGGGCCATAAATGCAATCTATGACTTCATATGTCTTCTTTATGCATTGACTGGGGAAATTACAAGAAAACCCCCGACTTGTCAAAATTGCAAATATACCCCTCCTTCGGCCAAATTGACGGATGTGTGCCTTCTATGAAGCCCCTTGTCATTCCTTCGGTCCGGAAGTGTTGTCAGCTCAGTCCAGCGCTCGGGTATCATCTCAAACCTATGTCTAGGGTCTGGTAAAATTATCAAAATACCCCTGTGACCTAAAAATGACCTGAGTCTTTAAAATCCTCCAGAAACGGCTTCCATACCTTGGGGAGTCAGGAACCCGATCCTACTTCCGTTCCAGTCCAGAAATTTCATAAATACCCCTGGCCTGGGAAAATTAGCACAATGCCCCTGGGGTGGTAAAATTACCAAAATACTCTCGGGGTCCAAAAAACTCCTCTCCACTTCAAAAACGCCTACGGCTTCCGCATATTTGTGTCTTTATTCCTAAATCTTAGGGTTTTGTTCAGACTTTAGCCGTAACTCTGTTAACATGTTGGTGGTAAATGAGTGGTCATGGAGAGTTTCTCGAGTGAGCCTGCCCTCCACATCAGAACCTCTATAGAAGACTTTGGAACTTCTTTGACAGTCAAACAAAGGTGTTCGGACGTTAGGCCGATGTAAACCAACACTGACTCCGGTCAGTGGGGAAAGCTCCAGCACTCGAACCCAAATCGTCTGATACGACGCGCACCTTCTACTCAGATGGGGGGGATGTTTCTTTTCAAAAAGAACGAAAATCTACCTTTTATCTACGATAAAAGTCGACCTTAGATTTTTTCCGTGTCTCACAGCGGTCTATCTTTGGGCCGTCACAACTGTAACGGTCCAAGGATAGGCCGTCACAGCATCCTGACGGTCCAACTCAGGAGCGTCAGACACTCGGTGCAAAACGGACTGTAACGCACCTCCAATGGTGCGTCACAACATCTGACGGACCTAAACAGGTGCGTCAGGGCACGAGTGAAAGCTGAACGTAACACCCTCCTCTAGGGGCGTTACGGAATCTAACGGACCACGTTGGTGCGTTCGGTCACGGAATAACACAAGCTGTGACGCATGCCGCTCGGTGCGTCACGCTCCCTAACGCTCCCACCGAGGGGCGTCACACTACCCTGACGCCCCGCTCTGGGTGCGTCAGGTGTCTATGACTCCCAACGGTCATAAACCACGGTCGGAATCACTGCAACGGTCTAGCGTGAGGGCGTCACAGCCTTGTGGCGGTCTATTGTGGGGCCGTCAGGCCCACGAACGCCAATACCTCACAGAAAGTACAGTCTAAAGCAGTAAAGTGTATCACATGCCGAGTAAACACTCGGCCCGACGAGCTGGCAACTAAGAATCTCTGAACCGCAACCTCGAACCTCGAGGACGAACCGTCACACCTGAAAAGCAGGGGTGAGTCTCCTGTCACTGGCCCAGTAGGGATCCCGCGGAACCCCAACTGAGAACAACGGCGGCACGGAAAGTTGTAACTACAAGAGCAACAGTAACAGCAAGAACAGTAAACCCAGTGGCCGGTCGAAACTCGGCACTACAGCTACTCCTACTACCGGTCAAGCAGAAAGAGAAGTCCCGATCTCACAGTCGGGAATCGGACCACACTAGCACCACTTACCGAAGTAAAAACCCACGGCAACCCCGCCGTAGAGGCCTGTCTCCCAAGACACGGCCCACCTGGACACGCTGTCCAAGGTGCAACCCCGACCACCCGGTCGCGGATACCGCACCAACAAGACGTAACCTCGGTAAAGCTATAAGCACTAGTCTCGCGGCACGAAAATCGACACGCACCACGGCGAAACACCCGGAACTCAACGGTCAACACGACCAAAAACCCGAAGGGCGAAGTCACTGAAGTTGACGGTCTGTCACTCCCTGTCCAGAACAGGAGTGCCTCCCACTAGAAGCACAGTCGGTAGCGTCCCCTGACGTCTTACACCGCACCGTAGGTGCCCTGCCTGACGTGGTAGCGCCTACCAGAGGCACGGACACCGTACAAGTAACCACAAAGCAAGTGACTAGCTGGGGTCACGCCCGTCGACGTGGGTCCAACTGCCCCCAACCACGTGTGCACACACAGACCATGCGTCCCAGGTCTGGCCTCTAACTGGTTTTCCCCTCAGTCGGACTCTGGCTGCAAGACGTGGGGCCCGACAGAAACCAGTCTAAAAACCGTCCTCAGGGTAAGCCTCTCCACGTACTCGCAGGTGGGACCACTAAACGTGTAAGCAGGCTACGACTAGTGGAGGGTCGCTGAGGGAGTAGACTCTCAAGTCAACGGAAAACAACGTCCGAACCCGACGAAGTATTGGGACCGTCTCACGTACCAGCACCGTTGCACGGTGACCACAGTCGGAGAAGAAACGGGACTCACAGTCCACGGGCCACGCAGAAATGCCAAAACACGGTTCCCAAGGCAGCTCACAGGTTGCCAAACCGAATCCCATTCCCAGGGACAAGCGGGAACCCTCCAGCCCCAGGCTGGACAACTGGACTCGCAGTCTAAGGCCAAACACACGGCCCACTCAGGAATCATCTTCCAGGAAAACTCACGACATGCGGGGGAGATCCCACCGCGCGCACACCGATACACGGTGACTCGATCAAGCGTAACACGGAAGTCCGGAATACGGGGAGTCGCTCGGACCCTCAAACCCACGGGCACGCTAAACGAGGCAGCACGGTCCTCCCAACACCCTCAAAACACGGACACAGAACCCTCGGGGTGTCTGGGATACTCACGAGACCGCAAGTCGACCACTGGGTCCCAACCGGGTCGACCAGGGACCTACACAACGCGAAACGATCGCGGCAAGCACGAAGAACCACTTCGGCGCAACACAGTGCCTGGCGGTCTATCTTTGGGCCGTCACAACTGTAACGGTCCAAGGATAGGCCGTCACAGCACCCTGACGGTCCAACTCAGGAGCGTCAGACACTCGGTGCAAAACGGACTGTAACGCACCTCCGCTGGTGCGTCACAGCACCTGACGGACCTAAACCGGTGCGTTAGGGCACGAGTGAAAGCTGAACGTAACGCCCTCCTCTAGGGGCATTACGGAACCTAACGGACCACGTTAGTGCGTTCGGTCACGGAATAACACGGGCCGTGACGCATGCCGCTCGGTGCGTCACGCTCTCTAACGCACCTACCCAAGTGCGTTAGGGAGGGGGGTTGATGCGTTAACTCTAACGCTCCCACCCAGGGGCGTCACACTACCCTGACGCCCTGCTCTGGGTGCGTCAGGTGTCTATGACTCCCAACGGTCATAAACCACGGTCGGAATCACTGTAACGGTCTAGCATGAGGGCGTCACAGCCCTGTGGCGGTCTATCGTGGGGCCGTCAGGCCCACGAACGCCAATACCCAAAACAAAGGGAGCGTAACGCACCTGTCCAGGCGCGTTACACACTGTGACGGTCACTGGAACGACTGTCACAGCGTCCCGGCGGCGAAACGGCGAACTAACACCAAAAATTTCGTTCCACGCCCCGATCATCCACGGATGATGGGGAAAACAACGGGGAAGTCCCTAAATAGCCCCTAGCATGCATCATGGCCTCGGATCGGCCAAAAACACCATGAAACAGTAGATCGGCCCACAAGCCCTAAAACATGGATTTTTCCCGCTCGGCTCACCACGGCCTACAAAACTCGTGGGAAAGGAAGTGCACGAGCTGGGGGTCCATCTCCCTACCTCCACCGAAGATTCGACGCGTCGTGGACGTCGATCCGCGAAGAAAACGCTGTGAAACCCTCGCCGCTCCACGAACCCGCGGCCGAGCTTCCACGCGCCACCGTGCCTCGATCCTCGACCCGTTCCCCGTGCCTCGCCTCTCCCCATCGCCACCTCGCCCTCCTCCGCCACCGTCGGCCGCCCGGGGAGAGGGGGAGAGAGAGATGAGAGAGAGTGAGAAAGAGAGAATGAGAGGGGGAGAGAGAAAAAGGGTTAATACATAGAAAAATTCAAAAATTCCAGAAATTCAGAAAATTACGAAAAATTACCTCCGCGATCCTCGGGAGGTGCACAATGCGCCCGTACAGTCCCGGAGTCGGAGAACGCCACGGTTTGCCCTGCACAGAGTTCCGAAGACGCATCAGGGAAAAACACGTGTAAAACACAAAATATGCTCCGAGACCCACTAAAATGATCCGAAAAAATATCTGAAAAAAATCCGGGGCATTACTGCCCTCCCCCCTTAAAAGAATTTCATCCTCGAAATTTGGGACTAGCACCAAGACACAGGGGAAGAACACTGAACCAACTGACAATGCCGTCAGAGCCCCAACACAGAAAACTTCGATTCGCACGAAAAGCTCCGGAGCTGAGGGACACAGCCAGACTTGCAATCACAGACAACACCTCGCTCCGCGCGTCGCGCACACCGGCCATCAGAGCAGGTACACCAACAACGCAGCCCGACGTCACCTCAGTCGCAACGAAAGCCACTCATGGCCCCACTGCCACCAACTCGCTCACCGAGGAGACACAGCCCCCGACATGAGCAACCGCTACCGATCCATCCAATGGTCAGTAGATAAATTACACATCAGCTTCACAATCAGCTGACAGGTCGCACACCCTTCTCAAGGGAACAACCAATACAGAGCCTCCATCAGCTCACAACAGCATCTTCTGTCTGTGAAAGACCACACGCCGGTCACCAACTGCTCGTCAACGGGAAACCTCCATCGGCCCGACGGGCACGATCCAACTCACAACAGGTCATCCGCTGACTCACACACAGACAATTATCACATCTCGAGTCGAGCTTCTCTCGGACACCGCATCCGATCTTGATCATCGCGCCAACTCCACTCTCTCAGGGGAGCACGGCGAGACCAAATGACAAGATCCTGGCGTCTTCGGTCATCACCTCACTTGACTCAGGCTTACAGGGGAACCATTCCATGCTGGTCACCAAACCAGGGATAACCATTGTGACACCAACATCCCATCAAGGACCACCAATCCGACGCCAATCTCACTGCAACCTGGTCGCCAACGCTGCGGCCAATACACACGGGTCCCCAAGCAATACACATCTTACCATGGTCGACTACGAGACTAGCCTTACCAGTCACTCACAGCTACTAACCGGAACCCAAAATCTCTCAGAGATCACTTCCTCAAAACACGATCTCAACCGAGGACACAACCTCCAATACAAGTCGGGCACCAAGCCACCGACTCTGACCAGCACGTCCTCGACCTCTGTCAGGCGACATCCTCAACAACCCCATCCGGGTCTAATACCGACGCCTGACACGGCTTCCATCACATGAACATGGTACTCATGCGGCGCACTAGCCAACACATTCCCCAACACTCCATCCTGCCAGTGCCAAGAATCACGATACCTCGAGCAACGGCACGGCAACAACACGTCTCACACAGAGGGGCCAATCCTCCAATACTCAACGCAAACTCAGGAATCCGCCCGTAGCAACCAACGCTACGATCCTGAACCAGTGGGTCACAAGCCCACTAGGCCTCCGCTGCGTACTCTGATCCACATGCGCACAGCCAAGAATGCGAACACCGCCTAACCAGCACTCGTCCTTTCGGAAAAGCGCCAGCACCCTCACACAACAAGAGAATTGGGCACAGCTCTCGCAGGCAACCACCTGGCCAAGACAAGGAGCACGTCTCGCACGGACTTCATGGCACACGGAGGTCAACAAATCCGAACACACAATGCAAGACGACGAACCTGGCCAAACACAATTCTCTCCAACCAAAGGGGAAACCAATCGCACTTCTGACCAACGGAAAACTTCGCGCCCGACCTGACCTCGGATCTCGCGCACGTTGGGAGCAGCCCCAACCAGCACCAAGGAAAGCCATCGCTTCCATCAGGTCAGCGCCTCCGACACACTCATCAAGTGTCACGTCGGACCACAATCACAGCATCTCTCGATGCACTACCACTGCAATTCCTCGAACTGCAACGCACCGCGCCAAGAGCCGCAACACGAGTCATGACGACAACCGCCGACGCTCATCCTCGAGTCCCGAACTCACCGCGGAACCTTCCCATCTCAAACCAATTCCAAAGCGGACACAACCCGTTCGCACACAAGAGCGCATGAGCAAGACTTACTAGGACACCACAACCCAATCCTGCCTCGAAATCTGCAAGAATAATCGGGACCGACACGTCATTTCTGACGCCACAGAGCACGACAAGAACACCAGGCTCGACGAGACAGCAGCTCACCGAGAAGATCCTCCGCTCACCCGAGCACACTTCTCGACCAGAGCACCCGCTCCAACGCCTCAAACCTCAATCTCAGCGCCTCAGGGCTGGATAAACCTTGATCTGGAGTGGCCCAAAATCGACAGCAACTCCCTCAGAGCACGCTCACGGCCACTTAACCACGAACAATCCTCGCCAGCCACCTGACCTCGCTGCACACACCTCGAACGCAGCACCGCAGCGACGCACCTGTCGGCAACCTCTGCCCAACGCTGGACAACCGGGATCACCACCGATGAGGGAGAAAGCCCTCGACCTCGATCCTCAGACCCCAGGCCGGCACGAATGCCGCGGACAACAACCACCTTCACAGCGCCGCACAACGCACTCAAGCTCTCAAGCGAGAAACGAAGCGGAAAACAAACGCAAATCCCTAAGCCAGCTGCCAACTGTACTGGACCTTATGGACTCTGATCACTGCAATATCTCGAATTCCTATGTACATCCACAACCACCGCTCTGATATCATCTGTAACGACCCGAGAATCCGATTACCGGGAAGGCCCGATAACTCGAGACTCGAACTGCCGCCCACGAACCGGGAGGGTTCGGAAGGGCTAAAAGGAGTGTGGAGGCACAAAGAAATAGGAAATAAGGCAAGACAATTCAACAATTAACAGAAATAAATAAACAACTACTACAACAGAGTTCAGTCTCACAGAAAGTACAGTCTAAAGCAGTAAAGTGTATCACATGCCAAGTAAACACTCGGCCCGACGAGCTGGCAACTAAGAATCTCTGAACCGCAACCTCGAACCTCGAGGACGAACCGTCACACCTGAAAAGCAGGGGTGAATCTCCTGTCACTGGCCCAGTAGGGATCCCGCGGAACCCCAACTGAGAACAACGGCGGCACGGAAAGTTGTAACTACAAGAGCAACAGTAACAGCAAGAACAGTAAACCCAGTGGCCGGTCGAAACTCGGCACTACAGTTACTCCTACTACCGGTCAAGCAGAAAGAGAAGTCCCGATCTCACAGTCGGGAATCGGACCACACTAGCACCACTTACCGAAGTAAAAACCCACGGCAACCCCGCCGTAGAGGCATGTCTCCCAAGACACGGCCCACCTGGACACGCTGTCCAAGGTGCAACCCCGACCACCCGGTCGCGGATACCGCACCAACAAGACGTAACCTCGGTAAAGCTATAAGCACTAGTCTCGCGGCACGAAAATCGACACGCACCACGGCGAAACACCCGGAACTAACGGTCAACACAACCAAAAACCCGAAGGGCGAAGTCACTGAAGTTGACGGTCTGTCACTCCCTGTCCAGAACAGGAGTGCCTCCCACTAGAAGCACAGTCGGTAGCGTCCCCTGACGTCTTACACCGCACCGTAGGTGCCCTGCCTGACGTGGTAGCGCCTACCAGAGGCACGGACACCGTACAAGTAACCACAAAGCAAGTGACTAGCTGGGGTCACGCCCGTCGACGTGGGTCCAACTGCCCCCAACCACGTGTGCACACACAGACCATGCGTCCCAGGTCTGGCCTCTAACTGGTTTTCCCCTCAGTCGGACTCTGGCTGCAAGACGTGGGGCCCGACAGAAACCAGTCTAAAAACCGTCCTCAGGGTAAGCCTCTCCACCTACTCCCAGGTGGGACCACTAAACGTGTAAGCAGGCTACGACTAGTGGAGGGTCGCTGAGAGAGTAGACTCTCAAGTCAACGGAAAACAACGTCCGAACCCGACGAAGTATTGGGACCGTCTCACGTACCAGCACCGTTGCACGGTGACCACAGTCGGAGAAGAAACGGGACTCACAGTCCACGGGCCACGCAGAAATGCCAAAACACGGTTCCCAAGGCAGCTCACAGGTTGCCAAACCGAATCCCATTCCCAGGGACAAGCGGGAACCCTCCAGCCCCAGGCTGGACAACTGGACTCGCAGTCTAAGGCCAAACACACGGCCCACTCAGGAATCATCTTCCAGGAAAACTCACGACATGCGGGGGAGATCCCACCGCGCACACACCGATACACGGTGACTCGATCAAGCGTAACACGGAAGTCCGGAATACGGGGAGTCGCTCGGACCCTCAAACCCACGGGCACGCTAAACGAGGCAGCACGGTCCTCCCAACACCCTCAAAACACGGACACAGAACCCTCGGGGTGTCTGGGATACTCACGAAACCGCAAGTCGACCACTGGGTCCCAACCGGGTCGACCAGGGACCTACACAACGCGAAACGATCGCGGCAAGCACGAAGAACCACTTCGGCGCAACACAGTGCCTGGCGGTCTATCTTTGGGCCGTCACAACTGTAACGGTCCAAGGATAGGCCGTCACAGCACCCTGACGGTCCAACTCAGGAGCGTCAGACACTCGGTGCAAAACGGACTGTAACGCACCTCCGCTGGTGCGTCACAGCACCTGACGGACCTAAACCGGTGCGTCAGGGCACGAGTGAAAGCTGAACGTAACGCCCTCCTCTAGGGGCATTACGGAACCTAACGGACCACGTTAGTGCGTTCGGTCACGGAATAACACGGGCCGTGACGCATGCCGCTCGGTGCGTCACGCTCTCTAACGCACCTACCCAAGTGCGTTAGGGAGGGGGGTTGATGCGTTAACTCTAACGCTCCCACCCAGGGGCGTCACACTACCCTGACGCCCTGCTCTGGGTGCGTCAGGTGTCTATGACTCCCAACGGTCATAAACCACGGTCGGAATCACTGTAACGGTCTAGCATGAGGGCGTCACAGCCCTGTGGCGGTCTATCGTGGGGCCGTCAGGCCCACGAACGCCAATACCCAAAACAAAGGGAGCGTAACGCACCTGTCCAGGCGCGTTACACACTGTGACGGTCACTGGAACGACCGTCACAGCGTCCCGACGGCGAAACGGCGAACTAACACCAAAAATTTCGTTCCACGCCCCGATCATCCACGGATGATGGGGAAAACAACGGGGAAGTCCCTAAATAGCCCCTAGCATGCATCTATGGCCTCGGATCGGCCAAAAACACCATGAAACGGTAGATCGGCCCACAAGCCCTAAAACATGGATTTTTCCCGCTCGGCTCACCACGGCCTACAAAACTCGCGGGAAAGGAAGTGCACGAGCTGGGGGTCCATCTCCCTACCTCCACCGAAGATTCGACGCGCCGTGGACGTCGATCCGCGAAGAAAACGCTGTGAAACCCTCGCCGCTCCACGAACCCGCGGCCGAGCTTCCACGCGCCACCGTGCCTCGATCCTCGACCCGTTCCCCGTTCCTCG
Source organism: Amorphophallus konjac (assembly GCA_022559845.1). Lineage (NCBI taxonomy): Eukaryota > Viridiplantae > Streptophyta > Magnoliopsida > Alismatales > Araceae > Amorphophallus > Amorphophallus konjac. The sequence continues at coordinate 28,052,127 of CM040117.1, forward strand.
CCTCTCCCCATCGCCACCTCGCCCTCCCCCGCCACCGTCGGCCGCCCGGGGAGAGGGGGAGAGAGAGATGAGAGAGAGTGAGAAAGAGAGAATGAGAGGGGGAGAGAGAAAAAGGGTTAATACATAGAAAAATTCAAAAATTCCAGAAATTCAGAAAATTACGAAAAATTACCTCCGCGATCCTCGGGAGGTGCACAATGCGCCCGTACAGTCCCGGAGTCGGAGAACGCCATGGTTTGCCCTGCACAGAGTTCCGGAGGCGCATCAGGGAAAAACACGTGTAAAATACAAAATATGCTCCGAGACCCACTAAAATGATCCGAAAAAATATCCGAAAAAAATCCGGGGCATTACAGGGAAGGGGCAGTTCACCCCGGCGGTGCGTATTTCAATCTGGTGTTCGAACCACCGACGAAGGCCGCCTTCCAAACAATGTCCGACGATGCTAAGTTTGAGACTATGCAACGTTGGCATATAGAGATGACCAATCTTATGTTAGAGATGAAGCGGCAAATGAATGCAAATGTCCAAAAGCCTCAGGTGCCAATCCACAATCAAGATTTTCGACGGGAGCAACAGTTGCCTAATCCTGTCATTTCTAATCGCCATTCAACTCCCCCTCATCGCACCTTTGTCGAGGTAGGGGCTGAGCCACTTCGAGCCCCACCCAATGTCCAATCCTCTCGGACCCTGGGTGCTGAAGAGGCTATCGCCCAACGCCGCATGATAGAGAAGATAGTCCGGTAGAAGGAGGAGAAAAGAAGTGTTTTGGGCACAGAGGAAGGTCTCCGGTGACGAAGGATGACCTACAAGAGATTGCTGGAGCCGAAAGGGTCCGGTGGAAATAGGAGACAAGGAATTCGCCAGAGCCCTAGTGAGAATGGCTGGAGACGACGAGACGAGAATACTCATGTCGACCTCAGCGCGTGAGTTTAAAAACTCTTGAACCGGCGGTTCAAGTACGGTACAGGTTAAACCGGTTTAGGAGGCAACGTGAGATGTTTTCAGAAAGGTTTTTTAGTGATAAAATCAAGAAAAGAATAACTCGGGGATTTTTAAGATATTAAAATTAACATTCTCTTATTGGAGACTTATTTGGGACCCTTTGAAACATTAATGGTTCAAAGTTTATAAGCCTCAGTACGTAGAAAGATACCCTGAAATTACCACTTATGAGCATTTAATAGAGCTAAAACATTCTTCAAATACACATGCCCAGCCCACATTTTTTAATCCTACTAATCATTTTCAAAAGACACCTCCGTACAAAACTCAGACTAGTATTGAAATTAAGCACGCAAAGAGGTTCCGAATTCAATTAGGGGTTTTTGTCATATTTTGAGACACAACAATTTTTTTTAATTATTCTTTTTCTGAACATTTAGGTTATACCAACACCTTTTGACGTGAGGACACACACTTTTTACATGTCAGAGTCCCCAGTTACTCATTGTGGTAACTATCCTATCTTCTTTTGAGCAAAATTAGCTACCCATACCATGACATTGTCCTCTCCACTTCTTGGTGAAGGGGCATGGTTTCTCAATGAGCACAGGCCATTGTTCTGCCAATGTTATGAGCATTTTCATTTCGTACACACTTTTCTTCGTGATGATACACGTTTACCAGACGCAAGTATCTCCAGTTACTCAGTGGTGCTCAATTAGATGCTCGAAACAATTCAGCTTTTGTGAACATGGCTTTTACCCTTTCATTTCATCAAATCACTCACAATGATTAAAGACAATACTAAGTTTTAAATTTTTAGCCAAAGTAGCCCTTTTACTTTTAATGTTCAGATTATTTGACGTGGAATAGACACAATTATTTTAGAGTGTTTTAACACTATTCCATGAGCATGTTGGGCATTTTCAAGACATGTAAGCACAGATTGACAAATTATAAGCGATGAACCACTTAAAGGAAGAATGTAGATTCTAACTCCCCATGAATTAAGGATTTAATGGCATTAAGCACTTAAAACCATTCTGACAACATAGGAATTTTCAAGGAGAGAACATGCAATTTATTCTAAATCAAAAGATCTGAATGATGTAATCAAGAAGAGCAAGTTTGAAGTGAAAGCATGTTGAAGATTAGATTTAACAAGATTAAAGAGCTGAAGTCAGATCACAATGAATGGAGTTTAAACAGTCAAGAGTGTGAAGAAGAACCATTTGTGATCTTCCAGCGATCACAAGCACTTGTTCACTTAAGCATAAAGTCCACATTTCTGAACTGTGTTGACCTGATTCATAGCAAGCGTCGACCTCAATGGGATGGTCTGACAACCCAACAGATGTTCCCAGAAGCATAAAATCCACATTTTTGAACTGTCAGGTCGACCTGATGCATAGCTGGAGTCGACTTGAGTTTAACTGACTTGCTTTTCTTCATTGATTTCAGCCTTTTTCTTGTGCTATGCTTTCCTTCAACTTATTTTCATTCAAAGCCTGATCCTTTCTACTAATATACTTCACTCAAACCATAAATGTTCCCCCTCAGTTTATGCATGGAATGCTCAATTAATCATGCAACCATTTTATCATTCTAATGCACTATGAGTAGGAGAAATATCCTGCAGATTTTACTTTAAATGCAGATTGACTTATGATACATGGCGGAAGACTTAGATCCGAAGATCACCTCACGCTTAGTGATAGTTTTCAAACAGGGTTGACCTGTCCTTCCATATTTTATCATTTTATATACCATTTAGTCAATGTTTATTATGCAAACTTGACAATCAGAATGCAACAGAAATAACAAGCAAATTGTTTGACAAAACAATTTTTGGAAATGCAATATAACAAACAACAACATGAGTCCACGTGAACACAAACCAAGCACAACATTCAACTTTCACTATGATCAGCTCTACACAGCTCTAGCTCTCTTCTCAGCAATGTAAATCTATCATTGCATAGAGGCTTAGTAAAGATGTCAGCAATCTGATTAAGTGTTTCAACAAAGTGTAATTCAAAATTTCCTTTACTGACTTCATCTCTAATAAAATGGTGCCTGATTTCAATGTGCTTGGTCCTAGAGTGCTGGATAGGGTTTTTGGTTAGATTAATAGCGCTAGTGTTATCACACAGAATTGGGACACAACCAAGATCTACTAGGTAGTCTTGGAGTTGGTGTTTGATCCACAACACTTGGGTACCACAGTTCCCTACAACGACATATTCTGCCTCTGCTGTTGAGAGAGCAACCGAGTGTTGTTTCTTGGATGCCCAAGATACCAAACACCCGCCCAAGAACTGGCAATAGCCACTAGTGCTCTTACGATCTAACTTACAACCAGCATAATCTGCATCCGAATAGGAAATGAGATTAAAGTCACAGGATGCAGGATACCAGAGTCCCAAGTCTTGGGTTCCAGCAAGGTATCTAAGGATACGCTTGACAGCACCTAAGTGGAATTCTCTAGACTAGCCTGAAATCTAGCGCACATGCAAACACTAAATTGAATGTCAGGTCGAGATGCAGTGAGATATAATAGGGATCCGATCATACCTCTGTACATTTTTGCATCTACCATTGTACCTTTCTCATCAGCATCCAATGATGAATTTGTGCTCATGGGGGTTGCAATGGCCTTGTTGTTTTCCATACTGAATTTTTTCAGCACTTCCTTTACGTACTTGGCTTGATTGATAAAGCAACCATCCTCACTTTGAGTGACCTGCAGACCAAGAAAAAACTTAAATTCTCCCATTAGACTCATTTCGAATTCCTTGGTCATGAGGTTGGCAAAATCTTTACACATTTCAGGTTTAGTAGATCCAAACACTATATCATTAACGTAAATTTGAACAATAAGAATGTCGTTATCTTGTGTCTTGGTGAACAGTGTTTGGTCTACCTTACCTCTGGAATATCCCTTGCCTGTGAGGAAGGTGCTCAGCCGATCATACCAGGCTCGAGGTGCCTGCTTCAAGCCATACAACACTTTGCCCAATTTGAAAACATGATTATGGAAGTTAGTACATTCAAAGCCTCGAGGTTGCTCTACATAAACTTCCTCTTTTATTAATCCATTCAAGAATGCACTCTTAACATCCATCTGTTGCAACTTTATTCTATGTGATGATGCAAATGCAAGAAGAATCCTAATTGCCTCTAGCCTAGCAACAGGGGCATATGACTCCTCAAAATCAATACCAAACTCCTGATTGTACCCCTTTGCTACCAGCCTGGCCTTATTTCTCACAATTTTCCCATCTTCACTCAGTTTATTCTAAATACCCACCTAGTACCAATGACAGACTTTGAAGTGGGTCTGGGAACTAAATGCCACACCCTATTTCGTTCAAACTGATTCAGTTCTTCTTGCATGGAAATTATCCAGTTTTCATCTTTTAGGGCTTCCTCCACATTCTTAGGTTCAATATGTGAGACAAGTGCTAGTTGATCTAGTTCTTCAACTATTCTGAAATGAGACCTAGTTCTAGGTGGGATCATTCAACCTACCAATTATGTTGTTCAAAAGGTGATCTTTAAGAACTCTAATATTGGTAAGGCTGTTACCTTCATTAGCATGACGGCCTCCTTGCTCACTTGACTCACCTTGATCTCTACTTGACCCTCTCTCTTCAGTTTGAACTTCTTCTTGATTCTTTGGCTCCAAGATCTCCTCATCATCATCTTTCCTGTCAGACGTGTCATTGTTAGAAGTATTATTGAACTCATCAAATGTGACATGAGGAGATTCTTCCACTACTTGATCTTTAACATTAAAGACTCTATAAGCCCTTGAGTGACTTGAGTATCCAAGAAAAATACCCAACTCACTCTTGGGTTCGAATTTGTCCAAGTCTTTTTTATCATTGTTGTGTATGTAGCATTTTGATCCAAAAACTTTGAAATGTGAGAGAGATGGTTTCTTACCCTTGAACATTTCATAGGGAGTCTTTTTACCAGACGGTCTTACCATAGCGCGGTTGATGATGTAGCGTGAAGTGTTGACCACCTCAGCCTAGAATTTTCTTAATAGTTGACTCTCCACCAGCATTGTTCTGGCCATCTCTATCAGAGTTATGTTTCGTCTTTCAACAATTCCATTTTGCTCAGGTGATTTTGGTGATGAGTACTTGTGTGTGATGCTTTGATCTCTGCAGAAATCATCAAAGTCAGTGTTTTCGAATTCACCACCATGATCATACATTATTGAAGAGAGCTGAAATTTACCTTCTTGTTTGATTTTCTTAAAAAAGATCTGAAATACTGCAAATGCATCACTCTTATGAAATAGAAAGATCACCCAAGTAAATCTAGAGAAATCATTTACTAAAACAAAACCATATCTTTTTCCACTAAGACTGGCTGTCCTAGTTGGCCCAAACAAGTCCATATGAACCAGTTCGAGTGGTTTGGAAGATTGGTTTTCAATTCTACTCTTGAATGAATTCTAGTTTGTTTACCTTGGGTGCATGCATCACATATCTTATTGTTCTTTTTGAAAGCTATTTCAGGAAGACCCTTGATCATGCTAAACTTCACTAATTTATGCAAGACAGTATAACTAGCATGTCCTAACCTACGATGCCAGAGCCAAGCTATGTCATCTTTATTAGCTGCAAGACAGAGATTATTATTTGCTGGATCATCTAAGTCTACTATGTATACATTATTGACTCTCTTATCACTAAATTTGACTGAATCAGAGTTTGGTTCTAGGATTTTGCATTCAAGAGAATCAAATATGACTTTGTGCCCTCTGTCACACAATTGACTTATGCTAAGCAAGTTAAATTCTAAGCCTTCTACCAACAAAACATTTTCTATACAGTTTGGAGGGATCCTTACCTACTTTACCTGTGCCGATTATTTTACCTTTGTTGTTCCCTCCAAATATGACATGTCCAGCATCTTTTTCAACAAGCAGGCAAAATTTTGCTTTGTCCCCTGTCATGTGTCTTGAACAGTCACTGTCGAGATACCACCTGTTATGTACGGCTGCAAGGCATTCCTGCAAGACAATTCAAACCAGAGATTTTGGAACCCAAACACATTTGGGTCCCACCATGCCGTTCAATTCAGCTAAACAAGATATCAATGATTTGGGAATCCAAACTTGTTTTCTGTGTGTGGGAGTGATGTTTTCTTTGGAGTTAATTTTTGCGGTTCTCCCTTTATTCACTGAATGGTGTTTTGAATGTCTTGGATTGTGATATGAATGAAAACTGTTTGAGATAGATTGCACTTTCCTCCATTGTTGAACCCAAGATGCATTGGGAGGATTGACCATGTTTGTGAAGTGAGGTCGACCTGCTCTAGTGTGGGTCTGAACAAAACTGTTCTTGTATGTAGGCTCGTAGACCTGCCACCTTGATGGCGTCGACCCGACCTGCCAAAACTATGTGAAGTTTGACCCCTTGTGTTGGGATGCGTCGACCTTTCCATGTCGGTGCGTCGACCTGACCAGGATTTTCCTTCCCAATAACGGTCTCTGTTGTCATGATGTGTCGACCTCCTGTAAGAGATGCGTCGACCTGCCCATTGTTGGTTCTGCCTCGTGCTACTACTGGATGATGTGTGTGTAGACACTTTGAAAATTTTTTGTTGGCCTTGTTTTTGTGTAGAGTCGACCTTCCCTTTGCCCTTGTCCTATTTATTTCCTTGTTCCTTAGGATTTTTCTTCTTTCCATTTTGGGTTGTGGTGTTCTCAATTACCTTGCTATGTGAGGTGGAAGGTTCAGAGTTTGAAGCATAAACAAAGGTGATGGTTTTCAACCTTATTTCCTTTTTCTTGGTTGGTTCATACCCTAAGTCCTCTTTATTAAAACTCATTTTAGTTCCTAAGAGAGCATCTAGGTTCTCTCTTCCACTCATAAACTTTTCTAGAGCACTTTGTTTGTCATTGTTTTCCTTCCTAAGATTTTCAAGTTCTTTCAACAAGCTCCTCATTAGCTCCTTTAATGGCATCACACTTCTAAGGGCCAAGTTACACTCCTCTTCATATTTTTGCATTTTTATTTTTAGCTCATCAATGGTGTTTTTCAAGCTTTCATTTTCTTCTTGCCATTCTTTTGATTCTGATTTATCTTTTTCTAGCTCATCTATCATTTTCTTCAAGTTAGCAATCTCCATTTCTAAACTAGCATTTTTTCTTCATAGATGTGTCATGAGCAAGAGTGTTTATCTTCTTCTTTAACACTTTATTTTCTTTTCTAAAATCATCACATTTATCTAATAGTTCAGAGTAAGCCTCTTCCCAATCGCTAATGGTAAAGTGCTCGAAAGGAGAAGATACCTCATCATCTTCATGGCTTCCCTTTGTCATGAGACATATTTTCTCGCTTCCTCAGCTGACTTCCTCATCTTCCTCTTCCTCTTCATCGCTCCAAGTGCTCACCATCGCCTTGGGCTTCTTTCCTTTCCATTTGGTATTCTTTTTCTTTATTGCCCCTGGGCATTCATACTTGACATGCCCTGGCTTCCTGCAATTGTAGCACACAATTTTATCAGACTTTTTGGCAATAGAGGATTTGAATTTTGAAGATTTACTTACCTGTGGTCTTCTTTTCTCATACCCTTACCTTCCTTTCTGAGAAATTTTCTGAACTTTCTTGTGAGCATAGCAAACTCACCAGTTTTCTCTTCTGTGCTTGAACACTCACTGTCGTCTGAAGATGTCTGGCCGCTAGGACTTGCCTTCAATGCCATCGGCTTCTTCTTCTTAACTTCCTCCTTTCCTTTTTAGATTCAACTCATACGTCATCAGGGACCCTATGAGTTCATCAACTGTCATAGTTGACAGATGGCGCGAATCTTCAATGACAGTTGCTTTAGTGTGCCATGCTGGGGTCAGGGATCTGAGAATCTTCCTCACAAGCTCTGTTCAGTATAACTTTTGCCAAGACTTTTCATGTTGTTAGTCAATTGTGTCAATCTAGCATACATTTCTGAAATTGATTCATCAGCCTTCATCCGAAACATTTCATAATCTGAAATTAACATATTGGCTTTAGTCTCCCTTACCTCGGAGGTGTCTTCATAGATTACCTCCAATCTATCCCACATCTCCTTGGCGGTGGCGCATGAGGAGACTCTTGAATATTCCGTTGGATGAAGCGCACATTGCATGATGTTCATCACTCCCCAGTTGATTGTAGACTTTCTAATATGCTTCCTTGTCCAAGTGTTTTCATTCTCCGGGAGCTCGTATGGTCCTCGGCTTACAACCCTCCATATCTCGTGATCTTGTGCTCTTAGAAAAACCTGCATCCGATTTTTTCAGTAAGAATAATTTGAACCGTCAAAAAATAGAGGTCGGTTAACAGAATGTCCCTCTGCCAGGAACCCTTTGTCGGCCATTCCACCTAATCTCTCATGGTCGTTGGACCACATGATGAGAGAACCTGCTCTGATACCACTTGTTGGTAATGGAATGGCGGATCTAGAAGGGGGGGTTGAATAGATCTGCCCCCTTTTTACGATGGAGCAAAGTGAGAGACTAAAACATATCAAATATGATAATAACCTAGGGATTAAAGAGATATATCTAAATGTCCCTAAACAATCATCTAGCGTTTTGGGATCGTGAAAGATAGAACAGATGGCAAACCACAAACTGAGACAAGATATTTTAGGTGGTTAGGTCCTCAATTCAGATGCCTACGTCCACCCCTCACTCAACAGAGTGAGGCTTCACTTGTGCTTCGCACAAAACCAAGGGATCTTTCCCCAAAACTGCTGATACACAGCTTCACGCAGAGAGACTCTCTCCGCAAACACCGCTGTCAAACAGCTTACATGCACTCAAGGCCAATATCACATATCTAAGAACAAACTCTTAGTCTGTCTTCCTACTTACACTAGTAGGGAGAAGAGTCGATTACTGTAATAAAAAGAAAGGATGAAATGAAAACAAAATAACTATCTATTGTGAAATTGTAGACAGAGATGATAGAGTGACTCCTGTTCTGAGATCTGGCGAGCTTCCTGGGCTACGTCCAGAAGATTGACTTCTTCTCAGTGTCGCAGCAGAGGCGCAGACTCAGGATGCAGATTCTTTCCTAGTCGAGCTCTTTTTCTCCACGAACTCTCCTTCTTCGTCTCAAGCTTTCCTCCTCCTCAAGAGCTTCTCCGTTGATCTCAGATGGAGCCTTCTGTTTCTGCTTCACACACCTCCTCCTCCTCTCGTCGTATCCCCTCTTGTTTTCTTCTCAACTTTTTCTCCTACTTGTCAGGCACGCAGCACAGGCCCGGAAGTGATCTCCTCCAAGCATATCTCAGTGGGGTCCACGAAAGGATAATGCCAGTGTCAGGGAATATTTCCCTTGAAAAGTGCATTTCTGGAACCTTCATCCTCGTACGAATAGACCTCCAATCATTGGGAGTGGGTCCAAGACCCGGAGTGACTTCCGATAAAGATCTGAACTTACGCGTGCTAGAAGGAGGATATAGCGTCGACCTCATGAAGGTTATCAGGTAGAAGCGGTCTTTTCTGAGATGGCTATTCTGGCGAGCTGCCTTAGTGGTGTCGACACGTCATGCTGAATAGTCGACGCCAGCCTTCTAAACAGAAATGATGATGAGGCTGATTTGTTCTGTTGCGTCGACTCTTTGGCTTTGTGGAGTCGACGCCAGTCTTCCAAACAGTGTCAGCGTTGCTCCTGTTGATTTTCACAAAGATATTTAAGGTTAAAGCGTTTTGAACGATATTTGTTCATTACTCAAACAATAGCGATTCATAGTATGACATCGTCAAAATCAGGGGCACAACATGGTGGGCGTCTCATCTCTTTTTCTGTTTGCACAAAATCCGTATCAATCTCGTTAAAAAAAAAGAAAGAAACCTGGTTGCATGTATGGAGCATTGGTTTGATTGGGATCTATGGAGCACAAAATCCGTATCATCTCCATGCTCACTTAAGATTGTTTTTTCCCATTTGGTCCCTTGACATTTGAGCTATTGGTAGTAGCTCGCTATCCAGCAGGTCAAATTTAGGCTATGGATCAATAACGATAGGTAGTATTGAGCCACAACTGCATCCCTTAGAAGACAGAGCATAAAGAATGACAAGTTAATAACAAGTGGTATGTTCAGTAGCTAGGAATATGTCCAACACTTGGCAACACACCAAAATGCATCTTCACATCAGTTGTTACCCTTACAATGCCACCAGCCATGAATCTTCCTGCCAATTAAGGGTGGTCTTTTAAGATAATCAAGGTTGGTGACCATATTCTTTCCAAACCACATCAAATTGAACATACAAAAAATTTTAAAAAATGAAAAAAAGCATTTTTACTCCAGTATGTTTTTTTAATGACAGTATTAGCAGAAAAATAGTTTGCACATTGGAAATCAGCTAACCATGGAAAACCTTCTTGTTCATTGCATTTGAATAAAACAAGTTTAAGAATCATCATCCCATTCCTTTTTTAGTAATATGAAAAGGAAAAAATATGAAATTAATAACGTAATTATAAGTTTTTTTTTTTTTCAAAAATGCCCTCCTTACAAGTTTATTTGTGGGATATACAAGTCTATTTGTGGAATATCCCTTCTTATTTTTATAATCTTCTTATATCAATATAGTGCCAAAAATGCCCCTACATTTAACCTCCGTTGAAGATTCAAAGAATATTATGTTTTCATCCATACAGTTGAATTTTGGGAAAATTACCTCTATACCCCCTAGAATCTTACTAAATTACCCTTATAGGGTGTTTGGTTGTAGTTTTCTCTCTCTTTTTTCTCTCAAAATTAAAATTAGGGAAGAGAGGACATTTAAACACGTTTGGTAAGACCTATCCTATTTTTTAGGGAGGAATCTTACCCTGTATAAATCTTCCTAAAAAAAATAAGTCTAGACCATTTTTTTTTGAAAATAACCCACGATGTCTAGAGACTCCCCCTCCCTCCCATGCGCGGCCCCGGCTCCCCTCCCCTGCGGCCGGCCCCCCTCCCCGGCGCCCCCCCTCCCCCGCGGCCGGCCCCCCTCCTCCCCCGCGGCTCCCCTCCCCCGCCGCCGCAAAGCCCAGTGCTGCCGTCACCGCCCCTGTCTCCTCCACCCGCGTCGATCGCGAGGCCGCGGGGCGCGCCGTGGACTCCCTCCTCAGGTGGCTCGCCGTCCAGGCGAAGCAGCGCAAGGCCCAGCTCCTGGAGCACGACGAGCCCATCCGCCTCCTTATCACCCTCAAGCGGATCCCCTCCCAGGGCCGCACTAACCCCTACCTGATTCCCCTCACCCACCCCCTCCACCCGCTCTCCGGCCCCGCCGCTGCCGCCGTCTGCCTCATCGCCGACGATCGCCCGTCTGCCCCCGTGCCCCCGTCCACCACCAAGGAGCGAATCCGCGTTGAGGGCATCCCCGTCTCCGAGGTCATCACGCTCTCCGACCTTCGTGCCGACTACAAGCCCTACGAGGTCCGTCGGAAGCTCTGCGGGTCCTACGATGTGTTCCTCGCCGACCGTCGGGTTCTTCCTCTGCTCCCAAGGCCGCTCGGGAAGCATTTCTTCAAGAAGAAGAAGCAGCCGCTGCCCGTGGACCTGTTGCGGAAGGGGTGGTTGGAGCAGCTCTGGTGGTCCCTGAGTTCGGCAGCGCTGTACCTTCGCATGGGTACTTGCTGCCAGCTGGACGTTGGGAGGGCGTCGCTAGGGAGGGAAAAGGTCGTGGATATACGTGTATTTTTGTGTGCCAAACATGTCTACATATATTTTAAAAATCATGATATTTTTGCAAAACAAAAAGTGTCAATTTTTATTGTTTTTAAAATTTAAGTTAAAAATTGACAACATATTTTTTTCGGTAGAAAGTTTTTTTAAAAAAATTATTCCCAAACACCCTATTATACCCCTATTTTATCATATTTACTGTAATATGTCTGAAATCTCCTCACCTGAGTTGCGATGTCCCTGGGGTTACACCCTGTGTGAACGGCGGTAACTCAATCATGTGAGATTACCATTTTGCCCCTGCTTTTATTAAAAAATATATAGAGTGAGAAAGAATGGGCAACGGCTGCCCTCTCCGGCATCTGCGAGACTAGGAGATAGAGAGAGAGTAGGAGTGTAGGTGGCGGGGGCAAAGCTGCTGGCGGCGGAGGGTTGCCTGGGCGAGCAGCAGGGTGGCGGAGGGTCGCCGGGACGAGTAGAAGGGCGCTACCTCGGCGAACAGCGCAGGGAGGTCCTATGGAGAGCTGGGCGGAGTTGAGGTGAGCACGGCAGGGCGAGCTGCGCAGCTGAGGGTTGCTGGGCAAAACAGAGGGGAGGTCCCAAGGCGAGCTGAGCGAGCACGGCAGGGTGAGCAGCGTAGCTGAGGGCTACTGGGCGAGCAATAGGGCAGCGGGACGCCTGGAAGAGCAAGTGGTCGGCCTCTCTGCTCTCTCTCGTCTCTCTCTCTTCTGTCTCACTAGTGTCGAGGGGGAAGAGCAGGGGGTGGCTGGTCTTATCTTTCTCTCTTTCTCTTTTTTGTGTCTCATCGATGCCGAAGGGGAAGAGCAGGGGGCCAGCTGCATCCCTCTCTCTCATTTCTCTCTCTGCACACATCGGCAACTGGGATCCGCATAATAGAAGCGGACCACCTCCCCGCTGGAGTTGGGGAAGATGATGGCTGCCACTGGCATGTTGTTGTGATGCATCCTGAGGCGCTCTCCCGAAGGATTCCCCTGCTATGGCAAATTGTGTCGCGCTCTCTGCTGCCACTACAGAGTAGGCCGGGGGTGGGGGAGGGTAGATGGCGAGAGAGATGTTGGGGTGCCCGAGTTTCCACTGGTCTTTCTCTCGGATGGGGAAGTTGACGGGGAAGGGTGGCCGGAGGTGGCCAGGGTGCAGGGAGTTCCACCATCTCTCTCTCTCTCTCTCTCTTCTCTCTCTCTGACTCTCTCTCACACGCATACACACACACTCATCTTGGCGGCTACTGTGCTCCAGGACCTGTTGCTCAACTGGGTGGCGGTTTCCAGGCTGGGCATGGGATTATGACAGCGCCAATGATCTTGGGGAGGTGGAGCAGAGTAGCGTCAATAGGCGGAGGCACTCACGACGGGCGGTGGAGCAAATGACACCAGCAATCGCCTACCACCGGACCCTGCCCGAAATAGAGACGAAAGAGAGAGAGAGAGAGAGAGTTGACGAGAGGGGGAGAGAGAGAGAGAGTTAACGAGAGGGGGAGAGAGAGAGAGATAGAGTTGACTAGAGTTAAAAGGGTAGGTTAGTCATTTTACACTTCTTAACCCATCTTAAGTTACGGTTTGTGACGGATCGGTGATAGCAGGGGTATGGTTCGACCTTCTTAAAGCTTTTAGGCGTATTACGGTAAATACGATAAAGGTATGAATAAAGGGCTAATTTCATAGGATTCTAGGGGTATATGGGTAACTTTCTCTTGAATTTTTGGACAAAAATACCCTTATGAAAAGAGCTATTTTGGTCAGCATATTGTGCCAGAGAGAGAGAGAAGCTAGATAGATGTAGAGAGAGAGTTTAAGAGTGATTAAGGATATTTTGTTTGACCTTTTTCCAATTTGGTTGAAGGCTAATCGGGGTTGAATAAGAGATTTCAACGGAGTGTTAACAATTGATGACGACAAGGGCATTTTTGCAAGTGTTGTCATGTAACGAGGTTATTAAAAACAATATGAAAATAGGAGGGGCATTTCTTCCAATAAACTTGTTAGGAAGGTACATTTGCCAAAATTCCTAATTATAATTTTCTCAATTGATTTTTTAAATTTCCTTTGAATTATCAAGAACCAAGAATTTGGCTTTCTGTAGATCAAGGTTGGCAGTGTCGGTTTCGGACTCGGTTTCGGCCGAGTCCGAAACCGGCTGAAACCCAGTCAGAAGGTAAAAAAATATCAAAATAAGTCTAAAAAATCAGAAATAAATCAAAAAATATAAATAATCACATAAAAATCAGAAAATTCATTAGACATGCATTTGATTGTAAAGAAATTAGATTAAGTGCAATAAACATGAAGTAGGCATTGAAGTTCAAACATTGAACATGTTAAACTAATATTCTTGAGTACATACTAAACATGAAGTAGGTTCAAGCACATGGGAATAAACCTAATTAGACACAGTAAATGTTACAGAAATTAAATGATCTTTACCTAATGAAGAGGCACTAATATGGGTAATAACTAGTACCTTCTCCCTCATCGTCTGGCTTTTGATATTGATACCCATAAGAAGGTTACATGTATTGTGTATATTCACTATAACCAAACAATGAGATAGCTAAGGCTTGCATCCCTCTTTGGATCCCTCTTGGAATGTAAGGTTGTCGGCTTGATTCAGCGTAAGAATCTTGAGGATGAGAAGATGGAACTGGATGGAACTGAAAGTCTGGTTCATGACCCCACCCATAAATGGCTGCTTCCTGTTGGCCACCTCCATAACTTGATGGATGCCCATATTGCCTCTGTGAATCATATCTTCGCTCACTATGACTGTATCCTCGGCCTGTGTCTGCGTGGAAGGAGGAAGTGCCACCAGCAGTGCCACCGCCAGTAGTAGCACCTGCACCACCTGTAGCACCTCCAGCAGCATCGGGATGATGATATCATCATCATCATCAGAGCCATAAGAAATCAGTTGCCTTTTAGCTTTTGGGGATGTTTTTTTCTGTTTTGGTGTGATTTTTTCAGTCACCCTTGACATGAATCATTTTCCCCTTGACGTGTGCTTCACATAAATCTACTTCAACTGCTCAACTATTGGGTCTTCTTGAGCAGTAGCACTAGTCCTCTGAAACATCCCATGCACTGATGTACTTCTTAAAGATGGAGGTGGCTTGACCATTCTAGGAGTGACTGGCTTGCTATCTGATTCTGAGTGTCTAGTTGGCTCGATTTTAGGCTGCTCCTCAGTGTCATGAACAAACAAAGCTGGATCTCTTCTCTGGTGCGCATGAGTCTCTCTGGCCCTCTTTGTTCCTCTTTTGAATTCTGGATCTCTTGGCTCATCTTCATCTAGTATGCTCTCTGCCTATACTCTATCATCATCATCAAAAACGGGCTCATCAACTTGCTCTTATGTCTCCACCCAAGACTGCAAGAGATTGTCATTATCAAATAAAGCATCCACATCAATTTCTAGAGTTGCATCCTCTACGACGCGTTTGTCCCTCAGCTGTTATCTTAACTTCATGTTTTTTATTCTTAGTCTCATATTGTAGTGGCGGTTAAACTAATTTTTCTAACCGTTCAACCTTTAGCCGATTGCGAACCTTTGAGTGTATAAGGCTGAACGTGCTCCAATTTCTTTCACATTGGCTTGCCGATGATGTTTGACTGAGCACCCTAATTGCAATGAAAGTCAATGCATTACTGCCCACATCTCGGTTGTTCATCATTATTCATCAGTCAGCTGTTCCACCAATCATAAACAAATAAATGTAACATGTAGAAATACATATTGAGGTTAAGAAATCACAAAAATAAAATATACCTGGGCTCACTCTTCCCACAGCGTATTGCAATTGGGAGTCAGAATATGTCCCAGTCCTCATTCTATAATAATTCATCTACAAAGATAAAGTAATAGATTAACATAATGACTTAAGTAAATTCTATACCTCTTATTGATAAAATTAATAAAGGCCAACCTCTACTTCGGCCTGAAGTCTCTTTTCTGGTCTCCTCAATAAACGACCAATGACTTTTAAAGTGCCTTGGAACATCTCGCCATCAACATGTGCATTGGCATCGTACATAAATTGAGGGTTGAGGAAATAACCTGCATTTGTGTATAATTAACTAAATGTTAGATATAAAATAACATATATGCATTACCCCCATTTCAGTACAATTAATCACTCACCAGCTGCATGCAAGTCGTGGTGTAATGTGTTGTCTTATCTCTGGTCAATCATTTTCCACCATTTTGCATAATCTCTAGGAAGGGAATCTTGCAACTCTAATTTGGCACGGTCTATGGTCACGTACAGATATCCCATATCATTCTTCTCATCGCCATCCACCATTCTTAGGACCTTCACGAGGGGTGTGACTATTTTCATGTACCGTGAGACTCTGCCCCAGAATTTGTTGTCTTCCATGATGTGGCAGACATCCAAATATTCCATCTGAGCATCAACATTGGCCTTGTCGATGTATTCCCGAAGGGCATTGTGGTACATAAAAGCTTTCAGCTCATTCTTATACCTGTGCAAATAAATGAATTTTGAATCAAATACTGTTAGATATCTATAAGGATCAAGTATCAAGAATTGAGATCAATCTTATACCTGTGCAAAGACTCCAAAGAAATAAAATTTGAAGCAAATCTGGTTGGGCCTGCATAGATGATATCTCGCCCCCCACTCGTATGCTCCCTGAACATATTTAAGATCCTAGGATGGCCATAAATATACTGTGATTTTTTGTGCCTTGTCAATAGTCTTCTTCACATGGTTTTCCTTCCCTATATCTTCAAACATCACATCCAGACAATGTGCTGCACATGGGAGCCAATATAAATGCCTGCGCTTTTGCATCAATTTCTTTCCTGTAGTCTTATAACTGGCTTCATTATTAGTCACTACTTGCACAACATTCTCCTCTCCAATTTGGTCTACCATCTTATCCATCAAACTAAACAAATAATTGGCATTTTTTTCATAATTTGATGCATCCACAAATTTAACAAATACTGTACCTTCGATGCAATAGACCAAAAAATTAATCATGGACTTCTTCGTGGTACCAGTCCAGCCATCACACGTGATGGTGTATCCTCTCTCCATCCATATATGTTTGAAGCTTTCAACCCAGTCACGGAGCTCCTCAACCTCTCCCTCAAGGCCACGCCTGTATATGTCTCGACGTGACGGAGCCTTCAAACCAGGGCTAGCATCTGTTATGGCATCTAGCATAGGTTGGAAATATTCGCTTTCAGCTGCATGTGTAGGGACACCAGCATGGAAAAATCATTTGCAGATACTTTTAAATACATGTCCTGCAACTTCTGCAGATTTTTTTACCCCTCTCAATGCTTGCTTGATTTTAGGTTGTGTAGCATGGGGCCTTCTGTGTAGATAGCTGTCCATGGGGTCTGCTCTCTGCGGGGCAGCATCAGTGTCAAGACGTCGTGCAACTGTACTGGAGTAGGTCCCTGAACCTATGGGTGCCTTTCCTTTCCTTCGAGCGGCTTGTTCACGCTCCATTGTTTCAGTCAGCTCTACATCTGAATCCTCAGTGCCTTCCTCATCATCATCCCTCCTTCCTCTTCTTGCCCGAAATCTCCTCAGCAATTTCAGCCTCATCTCCAGTCCTTTGTTGCATCATCTCCTTTTTGCCCAGAAGGCACTGGCGCATTTCTTCTCGAACCTCTCGGGGGCATCTGTCACATTGTTTCACCTCTCCTCTTACCCCTGTCAAATGTTGCTTTCCTCTAGTAATTCCGCCATGTAACTCCTTATCACAATAATTGTATTTCACTTTTCTTCTCTTAGCATCAACTTAGGAGAGATGGGCCCACCCCGGATACTCTTGCCCTTGCTGCTCCTGACTTTGTTCACGTCTAGGCATGATGCTACATTAAGACAGTCAAAGACAAATAGTTATAAGTACAATGAAAAAAATTAGGGTTTAATTATCAATTAACTCTTAATCACCCTTCATAAAATTTAATTACCAACATGTTCCTACCTCAAATTCTTCAATGAAGCTTAATTGAACTTCAATTGAGCCTAAGTAAATTGAATTAGACAAAAGTCCCAATTTTAAGGAACTAATTAGGACTTAATTATCAATTAACTCTTAATCACCCTTCATACAAATTAATTACTAGTATACTTCCACCCCAAATTCTTCAATGAAGCTTAATTGAGCTTCAAGTGAGACTAAGTAAACCGAATTAGACAAATGTCCCAATTTTAAGGAACTAATTAGGGCTTAATTATTAATTAACTCTTAATCACCCTTTATAAAATTTAATTACCAGTATGCTCCCATCCCAAATTCTTCAATGAAGCTTAATTGAGCTTCAATTGAGCCTAAGTAAACCAAATTAGACAACAGTCTCAATTTTTATGAACTAATTAGGGCTTAATTATCAATTAACCCGTAATCACCCTTCATAAAAATTAATTACCAGCATGCTCCCACCCCAAATTCTTCAATGAAGCTTAATTGAGCCTAAGCAAATCAAATTAGACAAAACTCTCAATTTTTATGAACTAATTAGGACTTAATTATCAATTAACTTAATTTTAAGGAACTAATTAGGGTTTAATTTGAAGTCTTAACATAATTCAGAGTTTAAAATTAATCCAGAACTGAAAAATTAACCTACAACCAAAAAAACTTTCAACCCAACCAAAAAAACACAACAAAACAAACAAACCCTAAATTTAGCTCAAGAAAATAACCTCTACACCTGTTGATGTTGCTCACCCAGCACAGCAGCAGCAGTAGCAGCTACAGCACAGCTACACAGCACCAGCAGCACAGTAGCACAACAACACAGCAGTAGTAGTAGGGGCCAGAGCAGCAGTAGCAGACCCTTCTCCCTCAGATCTGAGGGAGAAACTAAGGGGAGTTCACGTGGGTTTCTGTCGAAATCGGACGGTTTCGGGTCGAAACATGTAAGTTTCGGGCGAAACTGATATCAGTTTCGTCCGAGACCATTTTTTTTTAAGTTTCGGATCTGTTACAGTGAGCAGGTCTGGTTTCCTGTCGGTTAAGGCCGAGACCGATACGTTTCGGCCGATACTGCCAACCATGTTGTAGACATGAGCCATGCATCTTCTGATGTGCAGTTTCATTTTACCCTAGTGGGACTACCAGAAGTATCTGTTTCTGTAATCTGTGAGTTCATCAAATCATGTCTCATGTTGCTTCTACTTATGAATAAAATATCATATTGATTATCATATACGATCTAATGTAAAGAACACAAAGGCCTACTTTTGCTGTTGTCAGGGTATTCACACCAATGCTGGTGTCGAAATTAATGTGTACATGTACGATTCTTGTGCCAATGTTCACGAGTCAACTTAGTTTTTGAAGGTTTTTGAACCATACAGGTTGTATGAGTACTGTAAAAGTTTTGGTCTCATTACACCATGATTTCACAAGTTGGTGCAAATCTCTCTCTCTCTCTCTTATATCTATCTAGTTATCTATCAATCGATTGAGAGAAGCTATCCATCCATCTATTTATCGATTGAGAGAAGCTCTGAGGGAATCTCGCCCCCAAGGGGGCATACCCTGCTGGAACCTCTCCTGCGGCAGATTAGAGATGCCTCAGGCAGGGATCCGGGACCCTCTGGGGCTGGTCTACTATAGCTGTAGAAGGAGAGGGCTCCTGGAACGCTTCTGTAAGGTGCCAGAGAGCTGTTGCAAGCCGGCGGGCTTCCGAGGGGGACGAAGGACGATCTCCTATGTGGAGGCCGTGAAGCAACGGACGACTGCTCCGATGTCCTAGGTGGAGAGTGGGAAATGGCTGTATGTTGGGAGCTTATTGTCGGACAGTCTGAGAGACCAGATGGTCTGGCTCAAAAAGTGCTTGTGGGTCTCCCCCTTGCATATCTATCTATCGATCGAGAGAAGCTCTGAGGGAACCTCGCCCCTAGGGGGGCAGACCTTGCCGGAACCTCTCCTGTGGCAGATCAGAGATGCGTCAAGCAGGGTCCGGGACCCTCTAGGACCAGTCTACTATAGCTGCGGAAGGAGAGGGCACCTTCAACGCTTCTTTAAGGTTCCGGAGATGTCACAGGCGGGCGGGCTTCCGAGGGGGACAGAGGACGGTCTTTTATGCGGAGGCCGTGAAGCAACGAAAGAATGCTTCAATGTCCCAGGTGGAGAGTGGGAAGTGCCTATATTGTGGGAGCTTATTGCCGAACAGTATGAGAGACCAGATGGTCTAGCTCAGAAAGTGCCTGTGGGTCTCCCCTCTTCTAGGCGGATTGGATGCGGAGGCAGTGAGGGTCCTGTTGAACAATAGGTGGGCTTGGGGTGGGCCTTCGGAAGTTAGGCGGGTGCACAGGGATGGTCTGTTGGCCGTTGGGAGTTGTGTGGATGGGGTGAAAGCAGTGACCGAAGCTGGGGTTTTTGCATGTGGAGGTTTGATCTTCCAAGTGTTGGACCTTAGAGAGGGGAACCTATCCCACTCCGGGTAAGATAGCCCTCTTGGTCAAGTTTATAGGGTTGTCTATTATCCTCTGCCATGAAACTGAGCTGGACTTTCTTGTGAGGTCCTTTGGAAGGGTAGAGGTCGACCCATTGAGGATGATCTTGTAAGGAAACGTCAACTGTGTTGAAGCCCTAGTACTAGTCACATTTCTTCAGGTAGTCCCTTTGGTCCTCCTCTTCGATGTCGGAGAGATAGAATATGTGATACGGGTCGTGGTCCAGCCGGCGACATAGGGGTGGCGAGTGCAGCCGTAGGCGCTAGGGTTTCGTCGCGACGGACAGGAGGTTAAAGACGGTGGTCTGGTGGGTGATTAGAATTTGAATCGGCTTGTTACCTGGGTTGGGCCGAGCACTGGGCCTGATTGGGTGGTAACGTCGGCTAGGCCGTCATCCATTGTGGCCGGTCCGATTGTAGTGGGCACGGTCCCCTCGGCCCAGAGGGTGTTGCAGTTGGGGCCAAGATGAACACCTGATGGCATATCTAAATACCCATCACTTACCCGAGTTTGGGTTTGATGGGATATCGCGTCCGCGTGGACCCGCTAAGCTTCTTCTTTGTCACTTGACCTCTGTGGAGTTGCAGGGGGTTCCCTTCCCGATGGCTTTGGCAGCATAGAGTGGTTTTATCCCGGCGATAGAGACCTTCGGCGATGATTGTCAGCCGGTGGCGACATCTCCGACCACCCTCTCTGGCGATCTTTTTCGTAGGAAGCTTGTGGTGGAGGGGAAAAGAGCCGTGAGCCCCATACGTTTCCCCCGATCGCAGGAGGCTTCTCTGCGCCTGCAATCGGCTCTCCCTCTCGGCTAGGTGGTGTCGGCAGGTGGTCAGAGTACGAAGATGGGGGTGGGGTTCCCTGTGGCCGCGGAGAGACCGGAAGAGAACTTTCGGTCCCGTAGGGGGCTGGTAGGGCCGTCGTGGACTCTGCTAAGCACCCGGTCACCCTCCTCTGGAAACTGTGGATGTTGCAGCTGGAGATCAACGTATTCTTAGTCGCCCCCCACTTGCCACTTCGGGGCTGCCCGTTTGGCCACAAGGGGGTGACCACAGATGGGTAGAAGTGGCAGTCTTGCTTGTGAGGCCTCTCATATTGGAGGCGGGAGAGATTCAATCAACTGTCGGTGCATGCACAACGATGACAGTGACAGGGAGCAACAGACCAAGGCTTGAGATTTGCCCGTAGGAATTCGACCAACAAGTGGCAGAAAGGGAGTTGGGGGTTGAGGAGATTGTCCCGGACACACGTCGGTCCGAGTACGACGAATTTGACAAGGAGGATGCAGAGGGGAGTAGGCTAGGCAAGGAGGGGAGAGAGCTGATAGGGGTCGCGGAGAAGATGGACACTCACATGAGAGACTTGGCAAGGGTATCAGGGGGGCTTTCATCAAGATCCAAAAGAGATGACTTGTTGCTTTGGCAAGGGAGGTTAAGAAGGAAAAATCACAAAAGAGGGTGGTGAGGGGTAGGCCTGAGAGAGAGGAGGGGGAGAGGAGTAGGAGGGAGAAAGGGTCTCAATTATGTCTTGATGAGGATCATCTCGTGTAATGTGAGGGGTTTAGGTGAGGGTGAGAGGAGGAGGGTGGTGAAGGAATTGGCGAGGAGTTGTAAGGTTGATATTCTGTGCCTGCAGAAAACTAAATGTGAAGGGGATGGAGAGGGGTTCATGAGGGAGATCGGGGGTGTCAAACTTTCGAAGGGAGTGGCTTACCAAGTAGTGGGAAGGGTAGGAGGCATCATAGTTTTGGGGAACTCATTTGAGGTGCAGGAGGTGGAAGTGGATAGGAAGGTTGGGTGGGGGTCCATCTCTCTTCATTTTTGTAGCTTGAGGGACGACTTCTCTTGGGACTTCTCGGGAGTTTATCGTCTACAGACTAGAGAGGGGAAGAGGGCACTGTTGGAGTAGCTTCTCTTCTACCATCGTATCTTGGGCCTGCCCTGGTGTGTGGTTGGTGATTCAATGCTGTGATTGTGGCTTCGGAGAGGACGGGAGTGTACTCTCGTTGGGGAGATCGAGGACTTCTATGACTTCATAGAGGAGGTAGCTCTCATTGATATTGGATTGGTGAACGCCCAATTCACCTGGTCCAATTTGAGGTCGACAGTGGCCTATTCTAGGTTGGACAAATTCTTGGTATCAATAGATTGGGAAGATCACTTCCCTCATGTGCAGGCTTCCTGTTTGGCCAGACCGACATCAGACCACAAGCCCATTATTTTGAAAACCAGCTACAGACAGTAGAAGAGACATGCTTTCACATTTGACAGAGTTTCACTTAGGGAGATAAACTTCATGGACATTGTCAAGAGAGCTTGGGGTGTGTAAAGGCGTGAAGGACCTTGCATGGCTTCCCTAGTAGGCAAACTCAGACATCTGGCCCGAGTGCTTAGTGGTTGGGGTGTTGACAAGAGATTACCAAGCAGAATGGCTAAGGAAAGAATTCTTCAGTAGTTGGTAGGGATAGATGGTTTGGAAGAGACTAGGTTGATAGATGACACTGACAGGATACGCAGGGACACTCTTATATCAGAGTTCGACGAGTCCCTCACCTAGAAACAACTATGTTGGAAGTAGAGATCTAGAGAGAAATGGCTCAAAGAAGGTGATAGAAACACTGCTTATTTTCAGAAGATTGCTTTGGGTAGAAAAAGAATTAATCAGGTTGCTTTCATCAAGATCGATGATCAATTGTTGAATAGAGAGGTGGACATTAGGATGATTGCCAAGGAGTTCTATTCCAGGTTCTTCACTGAAGAATTGGTGTACAGACCCGACATTGCAGATGATCTTCTTCCGTAGCTCTCGACTGCAAAGTGTGAGAAGTTGTCCAGCCCTTTTGGAGAGGAGGAGATTAAACAGACAGTCTTTTCCCTTACAGGTGATAATAGACTTGGCCCTAATGGTTTCCCTATGATTTTCTTTCAACAGTGTTGGGAGATCATCACGGAGGACCTGCTTCAAGTCTTCAAGGAGTTCCAAGAGGGTAGGGCTCATTTGAGGGGTATCAATAAAACCCTCTTGGTCCTCATCCCTAAGAAGCAGGGGGCATAAGAATTTGTTGATTTTAGACCCATTAGTTTATTGAATAGTGTCTATAAGATTATCACGAAGTTGTTGGCTAGGAGACTTGATAGGGTGATTGGCAAAGTGGTGACCAGGGGGCTTTCATCATGGGAAGACACATTCAGGATAATTTCTTGGTCGCTCATGAGTGCTTGCATGCGATGAAGACCCAAAGGAAGAAGGGATTGGTGCTGAAGTTGGACTTCGAGAAGGCGTATGACAGGGTTAATTGGCTCTCTTTCATATTTTAGCTAAGATGGGCTTTGGTTAGAGATGGATTAGGTAGATCTGGGCATTTATTTTCTCAGCCTCCTTTGCTATCCTTATTAATGGCCAACCCACTTTTTCTTTCTTTAGTGGGAGAGGTCTCCGTCAGGGGGATCCTTTGTCTTCCCTTTTGTTTGTTTAGTGGCACAAATCTTGAGCAAGATGCGTATGAGGGTTGAAGGGATGGTATATTGATAGGTTTTCAGGTTGGCCAGCGCAGTATTAGCATCGCCCTCTTGCAGTATGCGGGCGACATGATTCTCTTCCTAGCTGATGAAGAGAGCCAGTTATATGATACCAGGTTGATGCTTGAGTTACTATAGAAGATCAGTTGGCTGAAAGTGAGCTACAATAAAAGCCAGGTAGCTGGGATCAACATTGAAGAGAGGTCACTCAGTAGAGCTGCTTTTATTTTGGGTTGTCAGGTGGTAGATTTTCCTTTCTCCTATCTAGGTATCTTTTGTCTCCAGGGACCCTTCATTGCAGAAATTGGCAGGTGGTGGTGTAGAGATACGAGCCTAGGCTCACAAGATGAAAGGCGAGGCTCCTTCCTTATGGAGAGAGAATAGTGCTATGAAAATCGGTGCTTGACAGTTTGCCTATTTATTTTCTCTCCCTTTTTAGAATCCCTAAAACTGTGGCCAAGAGTTGGAGTCCATCCAAGCTAGATTCTTCTGACATGGCAGTGGGAATAGAGATGGGGCTTGGCATGACATCGCCCGGGGCAGAGTTTTTTACAAGAGCAAGGAAACAATGGGAGTGGGCATCAAGAGTGTCAGAGACTTTAACCTAGCATTGTTGTGTGAATGGCTATGGGGGCTAGGTGTGGAAGATAGTGGGTTATGGCTAGATCCTATTAGGATCAGATATTACAGCAAGATCAGAGAGTGGGATATGGCACCGGCCTACTTATATAATGTCGCTCCATTATGGAAAGGCATCAGTGCGTCGATGTCATCTCATCTAGTGTGCAGGTTAGTTTGGGTGACAGACAAAAGTGTCTCTTCTGGCCAGACAGGTGGTGTGGAGATTCAACACTAGAGGAATCTTTTCCAAAGCTTTTTGCTATCTCGATTGCACCGAGGGCTACAGTTGCACAGTGTTTTGACTCAACTTTCGGGAGACACATGGTCGCTTGCCTTCAGAAGGAATCTTACGCACGAGGAGATGGACCAGCTGCAGAGCGTCTTGACAGTCCTTTACTTTAGACAGGTGGACACCAAGGTAGATAGGTGGGTGTGGAGATGGGAGGAGGGGGATTTTCTGTCAGGTCATTTTACACTCATTTCAGATAGGGGAGTACGACACTGTTTCACTCCACAGATTTGGGATCCCATCAGCCCACTGAAGGTGAAGCTATTGATATGGCGGATCTCCCATGGTCGGCTTCTCACTTGTAATAGGATTGCACCCTCTTGTCTAGACATAGCTACCATGTGCTGCTTGTGTGGGGAGGTGGAGGAAGACCTTAACCACCTCTTCATAGGATGCCCCTTTGCGATAGTAGTGTGGAATAGGATTGGTAATAGAATTTTTAGAAAGGGAAGCTAGAGTGGAGGAGAGGATTATTTCTTTTGTTTGTGAGAGGGTTGGTGAGTGGGACAAGCATATTTGTAAGGTGAAGTCTCCTAACTCCTCTCTTTTCTTTTTTGTTGGGAGGCTAGCTTGGGCCTTTCTTTTGAGGTGGGGTTTTTGTAGAGGGTTTTTGAGAGCTGACTGAGTATACATGTAAATCCCTCTGGTAGTATCCACTTCTCAGAAAAAAATCTATCTGTTTATCTATCTAATCTATTTAATATATCTATCTATCTATCTATCTATCTAGCTAGGTAGCTATCTAGCAATCTATCTATATTATACACACACATCAGTGGGAGGAAAATAATCTCTTCCCTGTCGATGTTATTTTTATTGATATCCCTGATTCACCAACTATACAATGTGCATTTATGTCAATGTTGGACAAGGAGTACCGGGAGAATATGTGGTTGAACAGACATTTAATTTGGAATGAAAATTTGATGAGTTGATGCAAACTCATGTTTGGAATCAACCTGTTTGACTCCCACTTACCACATCTGATTGCTTGTCATAAAAGGAAGGATTCATGGACCAATAGTCCTCGACTTTGCTCTTGCCTGGTTTATCACATACACCAAAGGGTTTCCCAATCACTCCATGCAGCCAACAGCCCACGTAATTTAAAGCTCCAGGTCATGGGCACAACAACTGCAAAAGCACCCATGGTCTAGCAAGTTGTTGGTTTGTGGTTGGACCCCATAACCTTGGAAATAAAAGAAAACGAGACAGCAATTTGTACCAGCAGCTAATCCTGCCTGATCCATTTCAATTTTTTCAGTATCCCTGTTTCCCCACCTATGAAACATGTGGGTTTACATGCTTAATAGCATTGGTCAGAACATCTGTATTCTTTGAATACTTGAAAAGATTTGTCTTTGGAAAGTCAACCTGTTTCGCATCTAATAGCATGTGGAGAGACTTATTATTAAGGGTGATGTTCCCATGCCTAATCGCTTTGCATGTGCCTTGGATTTTTAACATGGTTCATGCCAAGCTTTTGTATATGGGGGGGGGGGCACTGAAACAACAGACTTTTGTATCTAGCCCTGAGAGATATTTCTGCTCGACCTTCTTTATGATTTGTTCATGGAGTGCATGCTTGTTGGCAACTTTGCAGTGGTTATGAGTGGTGTTCTTTTCTCCTTTATAGATCTTGCCTTTCTTTTTGAATTCATCTATTTTGATTGTCTATATTTTGAGCCATTCCATCTGATCCAACTCTCCTTCTGCAGGCACGAATCAAAAAGATAATGCAAGCAGATGAAGATGTGGGGAAGATTGCGATGGCTGTGCCTCTTTTAGTATGTGAGTTACTAATCTCTTTCCTCCAATGTACTATTGCAGCTTTTTGTTTTTCTTAAATTCTCATGTACTGTGTTTCAAACTGGAGCCTAATTGCAATTGTGCCATTTGGTCATTTGGATACTGCTCTATATATTGACATTTGGCCGTTTCTTAGCTCGGTGCTGTTTGTGCAAACTAATGTATGTTTTGGAGGCCAGTTGTATTCCTAATAAAACATGAGAAAGTTGACATGGCCTTTTCACCCTTTCTTCTATATATTTAGACTGCTTGGGTCGCTTGAATCCTGATACCCTGACACATCCTGATGCCTTGACATATATGCTTGTTTATGATTTATGAATATTTTGTGGGGCCTTAACTTTGTTGCTCCAATCTTTCAGCCAAAGCATTGGAATTGTTTCTGCAAGATCTTTGTGACCGAACATATGATATAACCTTGCAAAGAGGAGCAAAAACAATGAGCTCGTTACATCTGTAAGTGTCTCTTATTTTCGGGCATTTTTCATGTTGTGCAAGCATGTTATTGGTTGGCCTGTCAATGAAGGATACAGAGTGAATATACGACTATTTGTATCCGCTCTGACTCAATATCCGGATTATTTGATTCCACTCGGTTATCCAACGGATAATTACAATATTTTCCCATATTAATTTGAATCCATTTTTTGAATAATCCGAATAATCCGCTCTGACTTTTTAACCTTTGCAAGTTAGATTTTTGATCGAAAAATACTGGTAGATCATAAGAAAAATGTGCATACAATATATATTAATGTATGTATTTTACATATATATATTGCATATGAAAGATTTATGGATGGATATATTACGAAATGAATGGTGCAGTATCTGTATCCGCCCTGAAAATGATCCAGATCTTATCTGTATCCGAACAAACAGATATTGAATTGGATATAATCTGCCAATACAGATACAAAGTCAAAGCGAATCCGGTTATTATCCGGATCCGTTGACTGGCCTAGTTATTGGTATTGTCCACTTTTCAATCAAATTGTCTCAAACTCTTTTCTTGGTTATGTTTTCTCATTGGCATCTACATAGTACCAGCAGCTCTTATTTCTGCTATATTTGGTTCCTAGGTTTGAAAACTTTTGCACATTCTACATGTAATTGGTTGCAGTTCCATGCGTTCTTTACATCTGTGACATGTAAGCAACAGAGTTTTAGTATCTCTTTTCTAAGCAGGCACAGGGCAGGAACTCCATCCTACATTTTAAAACATCTGTAACTTGTAAGCATTCCCATATTGTCAACAGAAAATGTGCATATGCATATTCTTTAACTTGGCTTTCCACGGAAAATACTCTCCACTCCATCTGCCTAAAAAAACAAAAACAAAGAAAAGAATTCTGCATTCTGCAATGTACTGGTTTCTAATGAAGCTGGTGTTTCCTTTAGTCGATTCTGGCAGGCCATTATTGTATTGCCAATTGGCAGGCCATTATTGTATACCATTGGCAACTGTGATTGTTATTTCAGGATTAGTTGATTTATTCCATGGAATGCTTGACATGTCTCAGCAATAAGACATTCAAACATGTAATTGCAAATTGCAATTGAGGTTCCTAACTACTTGAATACATTAGTCCTGTGCTTCCTTTGGAAATGTTTTGTACTTGGGCGGGGGAGAGAGGGGGGGGGAAGGGAAAGCATCTTGTTCCAACTTTAATAGAGGTGAAATCTGGATTTCCATTGTTTAAAACATAATATGTATTAAGTCTCAATCCAATGGCTGCAGTGTATTTTTGTGTATGTGTTTCACCTCAACTAAAACCTGTGCTACTGAGTGAGTGAGAGAGAGAGTCCTGTTCCAACTTTAAGAGAGGCAGGCATGGAGCTGAAATATGGATTCTATTGTGTAAAACACAATGTATGAATTCCAATCCAATGACTGCAGCATATTTTGTGCAGAGCTACTTTTTTGAATCCTTGGTGGCAGCAGGGTGCCAACAATGGGATGGTCCCCTATTACCGTTTTATTCCAAATTCAAGGTATGCAGGCATGCAGCTGAATAAGGATTTTGATGCGGGACAGAACGAGAGGGTTTGGGATAGAAGGGGACACGGCTTCGCGCCCTCCCCTTCGCAGGGACCACCTAGGGTTGCCTCTTCTCAATGTGCTTTCATCTCCATCTCAGAGACACGATTATGCAAAAATTGCAAGTGTAAATTCTTTATTAATTCGAAAAGTGAGATTACAGGGCTATTTATAGGAGTTAGGCTAACCCTAACACTAACATGACCCTCTCGGACAACTTTATCCCTAAGAAATAGTGCGAAAATCGCACCAAAAATTACATAAAAATAGAAAGACAAGAACTTTGTTCCAAATGAGTCCAATAAAATTTACTAAAATTAGAGGCTTAATCCTACAACTTTAAATTACTAGACCTGACTCAAATAAAGATAAAATACATAATAAAAAATGAAAATGACACTAATACGACTTCGATCATAGTCCGTGTAAATACTGCCGTCGTGCGTAACGCTAATCGAGTCTGTCCTCTGATGTCACGAGTCTTGCTCCACGTCAATCTCCCTCGGTTCGAAAAAATTCTTCCTCGAATTTTGAAGTGTTGAAATAGGACGAAGACGAATCCAAGAGAACAAACATAGAACTCCATTTAAAAAATCTATCAGGGATCTTGAACTGTCGCTTAACATGCGTCTCGCAAAAATCTAACCACATCATATCAACATGAGACAGCTTCAGAAGTAACACGACGTTAAGTGGAGCAAATGGTGAAGCAACATCAAACACAATGTCATCAATCAAGTCTAACTCGGATATAATAAATAAATCTTGATCCTAAATATCATCGGGAATGATCGTCAAAATACTCTCAAAGGATGAGTCAAGTGGTAAGTACAAAATCATATATCAAATCCAACCCGGAATTGACAAATAAACTCCGATCCCATGAAACAATATCATGTGGGCCACTGACTACTGTCCGCAAAGAGTATGTCTAAAACACATCATCAGATATC
Organism: Amorphophallus konjac; assembly: GCA_022559845.1. Lineage (NCBI taxonomy): Eukaryota > Viridiplantae > Streptophyta > Magnoliopsida > Alismatales > Araceae > Amorphophallus > Amorphophallus konjac. Next base: position 28,081,451 of record CM040117.1, read on the forward strand.
AAGTGAAGTCCTGACTTGGCGAATGATGAAACATCCCAAGCAACATCAACTATACGCTTCACATACATGGTCACCCTGAGCAATGGTCGCCAACTCTAGTGACTCTCTACCTATCACACTCTGCTCTGGAAGCACTCACTTGGCACTAACAGAAATATACTTGGGAAAACGAAATTTACTCCTTAAATGCGGTGGCTGGATGATACAAATAGACCGGTTAGGGTCTATAGTAACATGTTGCTCTTCCATACACTCGTCCGAAAGTAATGCAGGATCTCGAACAATCAGTAGTGCACCGTGCTCCATCAAAATAACTAACAATTTGCAACGGGGTTTTGCCTATAAACAGTCGGTGGAACTCGACAAAAGCTCGATCACCCTCAATAATAATTTCTCTGGTTTTCAATAAGACATCAACAATAGCCTGGGAAACATAATTATCCTGATGCTTATGTGGAACATGTGTAAGAGATTGCCCAAATTGATGCCAAATTGGTGTGGAACAGGATGGGCGGATCCCCCAGTTCGGCCCAAATTGGTGTGGAACAGGATGGGCGGATCCCCCGTGGGCCGAACTGGGCCTCTTTGCTAGTGCTGTCTGCAGAAGTTGTTGCTGTTGCTACAACCTGGCAGGACTGCTGGGAGCACGGGACTGGCTCGCTGAGGGCGGCCAGCTGGGTGGTAGCAGGGGGTGGCTGCCCCTGCGACGTCGACAGCGGCGGGGCGTGATGGGGCAGCCAAGTTGGCTTGCAGCAGGAAGACGATGGGGAAGGAAGAGGCATTGGAGCAGACGGGGTTGCTCGCTGATGCAGGTGACGGCGGTGGTCAGCGTGGAGGGGCGGTGGCGTCGGCTGCCGCTGCTGTTCGGCGATAGGGAGGGAGAAGGTGGACGGCGGTGCTGTGGCCAGCGGGGCCGGCTGCTGGCAATGTTGGTGCGGCGGGGGGCTCTCTCTGGTGCGGTGGCAGCTGGCAGGGGAACAAGGATGCGGCTGTTGTAGTTTGGGGGTGGGGCTGCCCAGGGTTTGTAGCGGACAAGACATAAGGAGGAGAAAGTAGAGGGTGATGGTGCAGGGGTCTTGGGGTCCTTGTTCGCGTTGGGGAAGAAGAAACCGGAGTTAAGGAAGAAGAAAAAGGGGGGGGGGGTGGAGGGCCTGGCTGGCCTGTTCACGGTAGAGGGAGAACTGCGAGAGGGAGGGTGGCGGTTGGTGTTTACAGGGGAGGGGGTGGCTCCGTGAAGGGGAAGAAGAAGGAAGGTGGAAGGATGAAGAAGATGACGGCTGGGGTTTGGACGACCACGACCGCATTGAACGGCGGCGGCGGCGACAGCAATGCAGATTGGATCTCAGCTCCGTAGGAGAAGCCGACACCGTCTCTGATATCAAAACTGATGTAGGACGGAACGAGATGGTTTGGGATAGAAGGAGAAGAAGGATAGGAGGTGGGAGTGTAGACTTAGCACCCTCCCCTTCGCAGGGACCACCTAGGGGTTTGCCTTTTCTCAAGGCGCTCTCATCTCCATCTCAGAGACACAAAATTATTAAAAAATTGCAACTATAAATTCTGAGATTACAAGACTTTTTTTAGGAGTTAGGCTAACCCTAACCCTAACATGACTCTCTTGGACGACTTTACCCCTAGACTTAAGAAATAGTGTGAAAATCGCACAAAAAATTACAAAAAAAATAGAAAGACACAAACTTCGCTCCAAATGAGCCCAATAAAAGTTACTAAAATTAGAGGCTTAATCCTAAAACTTTAAATTACTAGACCGGACTCAAATAAAGACAAAATACATAACAAAAAAATGAAAATGACGCTAATACGACTCCGATCGTTGTCCGTGTAAATAGTGCCATCGTGCCTAACACGAATCGAGTCCGTCGTCTGATGTCACGTCAGATTTTGTCCTGTAAAACATAATTGTATGCATCCTAACTGATTATTGCAGCATATTTTATGTAGGTGCACTGCAACTAAAACCAGAGCAGAGCCTTTCTTTCCTTTCTGAAACCCCTGTGGCAAGGCTACGAGCTATTAGGTAGGTGGATCTACAGCACCCCCCCACCCCCCACCCCGCGCCCCCAACTCCCTCCCTCTCACACACACACAACCCAAAAGGGGGGGGGACTTATTTGCATCTCACCCCTGCCTATTTTGCATGGCAACTACTAAGAATCAAGATGAATAAAAGATTTGGGAGGCATGTGCAGACCCATTACTCCTGACTACCTAGAGACCAATACCAAAAACCTAGAGAGCTCACTCATCATCTCTTGATGTTATTTTTCACCTGTTGCAGTGACGATGGTGCTGGTTATGCTGCAAAGGGAACAGCAGGTAACTGAAAATAATGTAGATAGACTTAGCATCAACCCATTACATTCGTTGCAGCTATTGCAATCTTCACAAGATTGCCATGTAGTCTCAAGGATCCTAAAATGAGGAAGGGAAAAAATACTAAAGGAGTAGGTAACAAGTGGATTGAAGTGTTCACAGCCTTTCTATAGTAAGCTGCATAGATCTTACTAATATTACTTGATGATCAATTTTTCTCTAATATATTTTCCTTGAATATAACCTTCTGTAAAACTAGAAATAGGGCAATCAAGGGCTCATACAGAAGAAAGCTAGGTTAGATAAAGAATGGTAACCTGACTTGCCCTGGGATTTGGCTGATCGATTTTTCTGTTCTTAGTCACTTTCTACATCGATGGTTCTGATAGCGTTTTGTTGCCAACATCAGAAATGACTTGAGTTTAGCCATTACACAAGAATAATTTAAGCTGTGCTGGATTTAGAAAGTAATTATGACCAAGAGAGAACCCATGAATTCTGGGATAGAGGCGAGACCATGGGATCTGCTTTAATGTCTGGGAGACAGCAGAAGGAAACTTGGAGGGAGATGACAAGTCAGCGAAAATCATAGTGGATAGAGAAGAGAAGAATAGATTGATACTGGACACATATGGATGTACATGGCAAACAAATGGAATGTGAGATCTCACCCACCTTTGGACATTGGGGCTGCCACCTATGGAGGGGAAGTGTGGGGAAATATGTATGAATCTTTAGGACTTCGGACATGGGTGTCATTTGGTTGAACATAAGTTGGACAAGGAAAATATTTAAACCCAAGACACGAGGACAGTGATGCATGTACATACATCTACTCATGTACACATGATATGACTGAAACAAATCAATTAAACTATGGACGTGCTTGGTAAAAACCTAATGTGTATTCCAGGGGGCTCCAGATTATGCGGCAATCTGATAAAGTAAAATGTTTTCTCAAATGACAAAGATGGTGCCAGGTTTTACCTCTAAGCAGGTTCTTACAGCCCATTTAGATTGTTCCCTTTCTGGATTCCACCTGTATCTCCAAATGTTAGGGTACATGGCAGAGTCCATTGTTGGGCACTTAAAAATGCTCTTATTTGAGCTATTTCCCTCATCTGATATGAGAAAAGGCAGACCCTTCTAAAGCCAATGCCCAATACTTCCTACTCTCTCTGTTTCTTTCATGCCAATTGTCTTCCACATCATCCGAATCTTCTTCCTGTGATTTCCTCCATATGTGCAGCACCATACAGGTGATGTTACCAGTGCTGGATGTTGTTTCCTCTACCACATTGGATGGAATAAAAAGGAACGATCACGTGGGCATTTCAGCCATTTACATTCTTCAAAACCTGTCTACTTTTTACATTCCTAATCCAATTTGTAAGTGAAGACTCAAGTCAAGATGTGAGTGTGCTGACGTAGGCATTGTTTGGAAACACAAGTAAAAGAGATTCCGATGATTGGAATATCTGAGAAATCCATTTGTGTTTCCAAATTAGCTGACTTGCCTTGGATTTCCAACCATCTGAAATCTAAGACAGGAGCGAGTTAGATACAGAAGTGGAAACGAGGGGATTTTCTCCTAAAGCTAACTTGAGTGAGCTTTTGATAGGTTGAATAGATTTCAATGATTGCAAAAAGTACTTTTGGCATAAATGGACCAAAACACCCATAAAAAGATAGGAAGCTATCCAAAAAATAAGAATTATTGTGTAAATTGAAATATAAATCTATTTTATGCCGTTAATACATCCAAATAACATCCTTGCAATTGTTTTTTTTTTTGCTGCAAAATCTGCACTTTTCTAACATGAGGTTTCAGAAAATTTTGAAATAACCTGGTCCTATGCCATAATCGCAGGCATATGTTACCAAAGGAAACCTATGCCTGCGATTGATGGAGCAGGTAGTTGCTGATTTTTAGAAAATTTTAGACCTTGTGCCATAAGTCTACAAGTGATGGAGCACGGTTGTTACTGTTCAAAGTTCCATAACAAATATGCTTTGTTCAAACCCTAAAACAAGTATTGGGATGCTTGCATGTAAATCCAATATGGAATCGCATGGCTGACTAGCTGATTTAAGGGGTGTTTGCATTTTCAAATTTTCTATGAAAATCAATAATCATGGAAAACATTTCACTAGAAAGTGAAAAAATACAAGAACTATTTACCGGAAAGAAAAAAACACTTGTTTGCATATTGTGGAAAATGACTAGAAAACAAAAACAGGTATTTCTGTTCTCACATGGGAGAAAAGAGAGGAAAGAGAGTGGGAAATGAATGGAGAGAGAGAGTGAGAGAAGTGGAGAGTGGGTGGGAAATATTTCTCGGGAACCATTTCTCCAAGAGGAGGGTTGCGGAAATAAACACCGGGGAAATGCAGGATATTCTGGAAATCTGAAATATTTTTCTAGGCAACTTTTTTCTGTGTTTGCAAATCATATGTAAATCGGATAGGGAAATATTTCCCTGGGTATTTTTGGAGATTGCAAACACCCCATTGGAGTTGTCCTCCACTAAACCATAGGATTATGTGAATCACGTGACAGGAGGAGAGGGTGAAAAACACACGTTTTGATTTTGTGCATTTTATAAATTTAACCTTCAAGGGACCAAAGAAAATGTGTAGTTGCTTATTTATCAGGCTCCTCTGTAAACATTGTTTATTTTACAATTTCAGGGCAATCTATTTTAGGTGAAAAGGCACCAATTTCATTATTTCACTTTTAGGTTTGTCCAAGAATCTTTTTGTCTTGGTATAGTTGAGTTCTTCTAGCTTGTAGGAATTATTTCAGACTATGCACCATAAATCTTGCATACTCAAGTTGTCTCATCCTTGTAATGATGCAGGTTCTGCCATAGTATTTATACCTTTTTTCACTGGGTTAAGTATGTATACATTTTGTATGTGGAGCTCCAAACGATAATCTGTGTAGACCAGTGATCTCTGATTTTTGTTTGTGGTTATGAATTTCAGTAAGCAGTGTGTGCAAAGTTTTGGTGTCTTTGATTTCCTGAGACACATTGTGAGCAAGGTTCCAGATATTGGCAGCGCAGATGTGGGTGGTGAGGATAGGTCTGCCAAAAGGAGGTAACAGAGATTTAGAGAGGCGACTGTCTTGGCTTCTTCGTTGCCATCTGTATATCATCTTATTTTGGTGTTATTGTCTGTTGTTTGACGACGGTATATTCTTTCTTCCAGGAAAGCCATGGAGGAAGAAGAACATGATAGTGATGAAGATACAAAGAGGACCAAGACTGTAAGGCCTTCCTTCTGTAATAAATGGATGTGTTTTTTCTTTCTTTTGTCTTCTTTTGTCATGTAAGGGAAATGGTCTATGTGCTGCAGAGCCTTTATCGAATGTCTCGGATGCTTCTGTTTGGTAGAAATGGGTAGTAAGTTGATTATGCATTTCAGTTTCTCTCCTGGTTCCCAGAGATTGCAGTATTTCTTGGAATCAACCACTTAGCTGTCCTGTTCTGAAGCAGAAATCAGCAGTGGTAGAACCCCTAAATGTAACAGTATTAAAATTTTGAATCATATAATTGTCCATAGTTCTCTGGCTCTATTAGTTAATTTCCCTTAATAATATGTGATTTGTCATCTCCAAACACGCATTTGATCTGTATGCATTTCTTTGATCTGTGTGGCTGCATGCCAATTAGTTTCCTGTCATCAAGGAGGGCATCCACAAAAGTACCCAATACGGCTACATTTTATGTTTGTTTCATTTTGTTTTTCGTTTATTCTTGCCTTTCCAGGTCTTGGAAAGATTGCTAGACCATAGACTCTATCCCTCTTTTCATCGCTTAAATATTTGTACATTCATTGTCATTGCAGGAAGCCGCAGGTCATAGTAGCAGTGGCAGAGGACGGGGTAGGGGTCGGGGGAGAGGGAGAGGGAGAGGGCGTGGCCGAGGGTTCCTTGCAGCAGATAGGGGTCTGGATGATAAATGTGAAGATGACCCAGGTACCTCCCCCCAACAGAATGCTAAACCGCAAGTCTTCAGTTCTGATCAGCCAAATGACAGTCTTGATGCTAGAGAGTCCAAGGAACCCATAGATGTGGGGGTCCGTAACTTTGACCTAAATGTGAACCTGGATGAAAGTGGGGACACAACAGCAGTTCCAGCCACGGGAAGTGATGCTCTCCCAGTTCCTGACGTCAAGCCTGATGAGTACCCAGGATGGCCATTCTCTGACATGGGCAAGATGCCAATTGATCCTGTTCAGTTTGTCCTGTCAAACAGACGGCTGGATGAAGAAGAAGACTATGACAATGAGGATAGCTAATCATTTAAATGCTTTCCATCAACCCCAGATCAGTTATAGGTGACGAAGCTGACGTAGATGATGCTCTCTCCTTTCCTTGCTCTGGTCAAATTTGGAAGTCCAGGAAGCAGGATGTATAACCCAAGTGCAAGATGCTTTGTTGAATGACATGCTGGAGAAAGGTCTCTTGTGTATTCCAGAAGTTGTACATTATGTTGGCAAATTACCACATCCATTGCGCTAATCTTGATATTTAGAGAAGTTCCTTGTCTTGGTCCAAACGTAGCATCTTAACTGCAGGAAGAAATAGTTCCTTATGTGTTATATTCTCAAAAAGGAATAATGTATGGTAAGGTGATCAGTGGGTTTTGCCTAATGTAGGCAAGTGAAATTGGCAATTTTCTTTCTTAAATGGCTCAGTATGGCTTATCCCCATGCTAGCAACCTTGCTTGGACCTGCTCAACCTACTGTCGGATCTCGCAGCTCTAGTTCTTACTCCGAAATGATTGTTCAGAACCAGCTTTATCTTGCACCCGGAATTGGCACGCTGCTATTCTACTTGTCCAGCAGCAGAGCTGTGCTGTTAAATTGAATTGGCTGGACTTTAGCGAACTTCATTATTCTAATATATAATTTTTTTGTCTGAATCTGGTATATTTAACCTTCTGTAGCACTGTCACAGCAAGTCATAAATTTCAAGGTTAAGCCCAGTTGATGGTGGTACTCTCCAAGGATTAGGGCTGTCAATAGGTCGGGCGCTGTATTAAAGCCCGAGTCCGGTTCGGATCCGAGTTATGTCGGGTTGGGTCGGGTCCGACATTATTAAAAAATTATAAATTCTGACTAAGGCTTGACTCGGTTATGTTTGACAATTTAAATAAAAAATAAAAATAATAAATTTAATAATATAACAATTATAATCTCATTAAATTAATTATAGTTTTGATATTAATTATATAATTTCTGTAAAAATATAGTTTTAAATTTTTTAATTAAGTAAAATAATATAATTTTAATTAAATAATTTTTAAAATTTAAAGGGAGAAAAAAAAGAGAACGGGTCGGGTCGATCTGTGGGTCGAATTCAAAGTTCGAGTCTGAACTGTGAGTCTAGTTTGGTCATATTTTTAGGTTCGATTAAAAATCTACGGGTCTAAAAAGATTTTGCGACTTGACCTGAAATCGGGTCAGACTTACAGACGTATAGGGTTGACTCGACCCATTGACAGCACTATCGAGGGTGGTGTTATTCCTTAGACACTCAACAGGAAATCAAATATCCTCCCTTAGTTGTAGAGTAATACTTCCTGTACACCATGCGTGCAATTTGTGTTTAATCATATAGCAAACTCTCCTATATTGGTTCATGTGGGATGATGGGATTTGGAGGCCAAGAAAGCACCCATTAGAAAAGGTGTTGGGCTCCTGTTTTCTTTGAATTTCTTTTATTATGAGGTTTTTTTTGTGTTTCAAGTCTCATCATCTCGTGTTTGGATCAAGTCAATCATAGGTGGATTCGCAAGTCAATCATAGGTGTATCACTCTTTATGGTGTGATATTAAATATGTAATGGGTCCTTTCGTTAAGGTGTTTAAAAATGGGATGCATAGCGGATAAGGTGATGAATACATATGTCGCCGAACCCAGCGTCCAATAAACTATCCGATATAAGTTAAATTATATAATATTTATAATACTTGTCATATTTTGTACCGTTAGATACTTAGATTAAGATCCAAGGGTCCTCGTTAATCAAACTTACATTTATTTAACAACTCTTTAATTTTTAGAACTCGTAAGTATGTGCAATATATGAGCGCAAAAAATTTTAAAATGATTTTATGTCAAAATTACTTGTTTTTAAACTCGTAGATGTTTATATGAGTGAGAAACAATTTTACATGATTCTTTAGCTGAAGCTCCTTTAGAATTTTTTATTAGTGTAGCATTTCTGTAAAATATTTTATATTTATCAACTAATATCCAAAACCCTATCCGATATCATTAACATTAATGGATAATTGTTAAGGGTTTGGACATTGTCATTTCTTGTCGGTTACGGACATGTTATGAATAGTTGCTTTGGCTATCATATACGGTCATAGACACCCTGTATCGTGCCTAAGCTGATCCGTTTACATCCTCTCTCTCTCTCTCTCTCTCTCTCTCTATATATATATATATATATGAATAATTACTTTGGCTATCGGATATGGTCATAGACACCCTATATCCTCACCTAACCTGATCCGTTTACATCCTCTCTCTCTCTCTCTCTCTCTCTCTCTCTCTCTCTCTCTCTCTCTCTCTCTATGAATAATTGCTTTGGCTATCGGATACGGTCATAGACACCCTATATCCGTACCTAACTTGATCCGATCCGTTTACATCCTCTCTCTCTCTCTTCTCACTCTCTCTCTCTATGAATAATTGTTTTGGCTATCGGATACGGTCATAGACACCCTATATCCGTACCTAACCGGATCCGTTTACATCCTCTCTCTCTCTCTCTCTCTCTCTCTCTCTCTCTCTCTCTCTCTCTCTCTCTCTCTCTCTCTCTCTCTCTCTCTCTCTAGTGAGTTTGATTTCTTTTATCTCTTCCCATCTAAAACCGTTTTTGACATGTTGTCTCAGCCACGCAACGTACACCAAACCAGGTCTCAACATGGCAGGCGTGGTAGGGGCACGGAATACACACACTGAAGGTTTTCACTTAACGAGAGCACATTGATCAGTCATCATATGCTGACATCCGCCCACCTTGACATTGGCCAATATGACTATGCTTGGACGGCCTCTCATGGGGAGGGTGTAACATTCTGAATTTTTAAAAACTTAATTAGATTAGATTTCATAATAAAAAGTCTAAGATATAATTATCTATATTTATATGTACGAGACTTACTTTCATGAACTTATTAGACAAGCCACTTAGACGATACTAGAAACTTAGACGAAGAATATCAGATGATGTGGAAAGATGGATGATGAGAGATTAATGATAACTGTGGAGATTGGACGGAAGACTTAGATGGTAGAGCTAGACGATGGATTAGTAGGTTGAAGGGAGTAGACGATGTTTCGCCTGCGATGAAGGAGGTTAGACAATGTTCCATCTAAGATTGAAAAAGGTAGACAATGTTCCACCTAAGAGCAAGAAGTTAGACGAAGTAAAACTTATGTGGAGGAGAGTTAGACGATATTTTGACTAAGTTAGAATTAGACGATACAGTGGCTAAGTGTAGAGAGTCGACGATGTAACATCTACATAAAGAAGTTAGATGATGTAACACCTAAATGGAAGAATTAGACGAAGCAAAATTAGATGGTGTGAGTTAGAGGATAGAATTGAATGATGAATAGTAAGTAGTTAGACGATAGAATTGAATGATGAATAGTAAGCGGTTAGACGATAGAATTAGATGATAAATAATAAGTAATTAGATGATGGGAGTTAGGCGGAAGAAACTTAATCCTATAATGGCCAGGAATATGTAGGATGCTCTTTCAGAAAGAGAAGAACCTATCCAACCTCGAAAAAGAACCAAGAGAAAATCAGTTTGACCGATCAGAACCCCTACTCTTCCTATTTGGCTAGAAATTAAACCCAGACCCAGAGTGCAGTTTGTTCCACCTCTCCAAGATGAAGCTCAGAAATATCCTTTATTTTAGACAAAATTTACAAGGCATAAAAAATACAGAGCACTATTTGTTAGAATGGTCAGGATCAACACTGCACTCCAGTTTCAAGGCTAGAGTACACGGGGAATCAATTACTTCCTAAGCACATTTGTTTAGTAATGACTTATCTATGTCAGAAAAATTCAAGAAGATATAAGCCAGTACTTCAAATGTACCATCAAAGAATGGGGAAGAGTGTTTAAAAATGTGTGGTTGTATAGAAAAGAAATGGAGGAACGTCTCACTCATAGACAAGATCAGATTCCATTCCTAGAATGGTCTCTATAGAAGGTGTACAACAATTTTGAAGATAAGGTCACCCGTGCTCCCAAATACTATGAAGTCTATCAAGATATAGGCAAGGATAGGAAACATTACTGGACTGAATCCCACCTCCTTTGACACCTTTTTAGACTGGGTAGAAAATCTATGAAAATGATATACTCAAAGTTGGTACTAATCCTTCAAAAACTGCCAATTCTGGTATTCATTCTTCCTCTAAACAATACACCCACAAAAGAAAACACTGAATGACTATCTTCTGCACTCATTGTATATCTTTCTTTTACTTAAGCATTGCTATACTTCAGGTTTCATGTTCATCAAACATTTCCAAGTGGTATCAAAATTTTGCTTGAGGCATTATCGGTTCATTTTGTATGCCTCTTTTGCTCTTTGTTCATTATACCTTTACATCTTTTTGCTCGTTGACAAAAAGGGGGAGAAATGAATGAAAATTTAGGAGAAATTTGAGAGAAATTAGGAAGAAATCAGTGAGAAATTAGGGAACATGCTTGAAAACATCTGCAGTGGTATCATGAAAACACAAAAAGGAACATAAATAAATTTGAAGAAATATCTTGACAAAAGGGAGACAATATGGGAAAGAAAGTTACTTATTTGAAAATTTCAAGTGTGAGAAAGCAATCTACTTGATATAAACAAAAAGGGTAGAAAAATACTTGAAAACTTTAAGTGGTATCATTAATTCTGTCATCAGATTTTCAAGTAGATTATCAAGAATTTTGTTATCACCAACAAGAGTTTTGTCATCACTAAAAAGGGGGAGATTGTTGAGTTGATACCCAGTATTAAGTTAATCATTAGGAGATTGTTGAGCTAAAATCTCGATATTAACTTAATTAAAGTTATTTTGGTGATAACAAAATTTTAGATCAATTGTGATTATTTATGATGATAACAAAACTTTGATTATTTATGATGATTATTTATGATGATAATATAACTGTGGAACAAGAAGAAGAAGCAGCATGAAAATCATCTAAGTGTGAAATAATCACAGAAAAACAAAGTTATTCACATAGGCACTACAAAATAAGACTAAGTCCACATAGCTGTTGAAGATCTCAACTAAGTTTCACTTAGTTGCAGAAGCACTCACTTAGGCGCAAAAATAGCTATTCACATAGACGCAAGAGATAAGCTATGTCAACTTAGCTGTTGGAACATAAGCTAAGTTCACTTAAGTGCAGAAAATTAAAAGTAACATAACCACGGCTAAGTTTCACTTAGTCGTAGCATTCACATAGCTACATATTGACATAGCCGCATACTCACGTAGTCGTAACTATATCTACTTAGGTGCAAAAACGAGCTACTCACATAGGTGTATCAAACTCAGATAGGTGCACATACTAACATAAGCGCAGAAGCTCAAATCACATAGGTGTAAGAAATGGAGAGTAACATAGCCGCAACTTTACTTAGGCGCTGTAACTTCTTTAACTAAGGTGCATGTATCTCAACATAGGCGTAGCTCACATAGACGCACTTAAAGCAACATAGGTGCACGTAAAACACATAGGCACATGCAAAGTAACATATGCGCAATAAAAGTTCACATAGATACACAAACAATTAACATAGGCACATAATAATAACATATGCGCATTCTATCGACTATTTAAAACTTCACATATCTAAAGAGACCGCCTATCATGTGTTATGCCTATGAGAAAATTGATTGTCTCAACTTTTAAAAGGATCGCCTATCATGTGTTATGCATATGAGATAATCGATTATCTCAACATTTAAAAGGATCGCCTATCATGTGAACGCCTATCTTATAAAGCTTCACTTAGTCAATGGCATAATAGATAACAACTATCTATCTTCAACTATCTTAAAGAAGCCATCCTTAAAGCTATCGCCTATATTTTCATGTTTCTGATAGCTGCAATATAATGTCTGAGAAAAATACTTAGTCACTATTGTAAATGAAAATTCACTACCTAATCGACTATGCTAAACAAAGATAAAATGACTAAACGATTATCACATTTAAATTCAAATTTCAAATGCATTAAATACAATTGTGCATATTAAATACTATCCTTGCAGCGTAAGAACGAACACATAAACTCTGTTTATTTTTCTATGAATTTCACTTGACTGACGACTTGAAAAGGTCAATTTTTATACTCTATTTTAGGAAGGAATAGACTAAAAGGAAAACACTGACAGAATAGAAATACAAGGTACGTATCGGTACTAGCAGAAGGAATGGAGTATTTTATGCAGTCTTATTTGACTTTATAGAGTAAATAAATGTCTTCTATAATGTGACAGTTCTAGAAGAAAGGAGAAACCTCATATAGGTCCCTTGCTGGAGGACAAGTGCCGAAAGGAAGATCTTTGTATATTCTCTAAGGAATACACGAAGTCAAAGTAGCTATTCTAGGAAGGATCTGCTATTATGATTTCACGAAGAAAAAGCGTCCCATTTATCAATGACAGAAGAGATCTCTCTCTGACAAGCAACTACGCGCCCCAAGAAGAACATGAAGCTCTCTAACGTATATAAATTTGAGTCTAACGATCACCCGGTGAAGTCTACGTATACAAGGATGAGTCTAACGTTCACCAGGATTGTGTCTAATGGAACCAGCATTCAAAAGAGAGCTATATATATGTGGAGTAGCTGAACGACGAACGGAGTGGTGTGATAGCAGAACGAGCTGAGCGAACAAACATGAGCACACCAAGCGAGCAACCCCAATCTCCAGCATAAACTTACATTGCAAGAGTTAAGAGAAAATACAAGCCCGATCCTTTCTCAACCTCACAACTGTTGAGAGCTCAAGTGAAGGAGAAGCAAACGTGATTCCTCCGCTGCAACTCTCTTCTACTTCTTTACAAAGCCTTTTACACATCTCTGTCTTTCTTCAAAGGCTTTTTCTTTGTGATTCAAGACCGTAGTGTTTTCACTCTGATCTTTCGTCTTGAACACTTATGTATTTACTGTACATAAATCTACCTATCAAGAGGCAATCTCTGTGTAATTTCACTTATAAAGTGATAATCTTCTCTTTGAGGGGAGAAGCTCTTGCTCGAGGGCAAGGGGGATCGGCAGGAGGTATGTATATTATAGTGTGACCAGCAGGAGGTCGGAATCTTTTAGGTTTGGTTATAATTGGAAATCAATTGGAGCTCTAGTGAGGGAGCGCCTGTAGTATGACTGAGCACCTGATTAAAAATAGCTGGGACTTCAGTGAGTGAGTGCATGTGGCGTGACTGAACACCTGATCAAAAACAGGTAGGACTTCAGTGAGCGAGTGCTTGTGGTGTGGCTGAACACCTGATCAAAAATAACCAAGTATAACTATTGCCGGTTGGGGGAGATAGTGGAAATCCCAGTAGTTATTGGGAACTGAACGTAGTACTGACTTGAGGTCAGGGCCGAACCAGTATAAAATTTATGTGTTCATCTATGTGATTGATATTCTGTCCATATTTTATTCTGCAACTGCTTTAGGTGCTACTCTATTTGTATTTAATTCTACATCTATTTTAAAGTGCTAGTTTATCACGATCAAATTCTTAAATACCCATTCACTCCTTTTCTTAAATTTTGATTAGTTCGAGAAAATAAGCAGGTGAAGCAGTAGGATACCCCTTTTGTCACGTCCCGAGCGCGGAAGATTATCCGGAGGCGTGACACGTCTATATAGATCGTGTCAATCATGTAAATATCAGAGTGTCCAAATAACTAAGATTTAACTTGAAATTAATACAAATAGTACGAGCTGACAATTGTCACAACTAATCAAAGGACAAATACATATGTTCCCAGAGTCCAACGACTAGGCTTCAAATCTTAAGTAGTTCCAATCAAGTTGACTAATACAAATGACATAGATGAATTGATACAACTGACATAAGTGAACTAATACAATAACACAAAGGACATGACAATTTGATAACTTCACTCTAACACTCATCACTCAGTCTCATTCCCTTCCGAGTGTTGGTTGACATCCAAATTACCTGAAAATATTAGAAAATAACTAGATGAGCGAATCGCTCAGTAGGAATTACATCTCAAGATTTAACATGCTTTAAGTGGTTTACAAGTTTAATTAATGTCAGTAAAGTTATGCATGTAGATGAGTAGATATCAAGGATTGTAAAAATCGACAAGAGCAGTGAAGGAATAACAAGTGAGAGTATAAGGATTCCAACTTCAATGCAGCAATAGCAAGAGATTCAAGCAAGTAATAACTGGAATTAACAAAATCTTTCCAAGAGAGTAAGAACTCATGTCAAGCAAGTAATAGAAAGTAATATAAATTCAAGCATGAAAAACTGGAATTGGCTATTTATCAATTTCATTCAAGCAAAAACTTTACCCTTCTGCGGGTCTCAAGTCAAATCAATCAAGTAATATCACGAAAATGAGTGGAATGTCTAAAACCTAGCAAGCAAGTACTCAGGTGCAATGCCAAACACCGTGGTCAATAAACTCCTATGGGCACAAGTACCTTCGGGTGCTCCTCCTAGGATCAGACCGGGCCCTATATGCACAACATTAATCATATTTGTTGACATCCACTCTCATTTATAGCAAATATGGAATTTCAAGGTTTGACCATTATGATATATAAGGTGGAATTATGGAATGGAATCCAAGGGCGCATTGATGTGTAGGGATGAACTAGGAGTGGAAACCAGTAACGTTTGATACACGAAAAAAAAACTAGATAAGAGAGGTGCCTTATGGGCCACCTGACAATTTTAGAAACGACACCCTCACTGTGGGATGCCCTTCCTGGGAACTATACAGGGTTTAGAGGACCCTGTCAGGAGTTAAATGTCACCTCTCAGGCTGCCATCTATCAGTGGAGATGGTAAAAGTGAAAGCCTAACGATCACGTTAACGCAATGAGCCAGCTGTGTCAACTCTGCAGTTCATCGCGTCAACGCGGTGAACAGGCTGGGTCGACCCTGTGAACAGGCTATGGCGACTCTGCAGTTCATCGCGTCAACTCTGCAGTTCATCGCGTCAACGCGGTGAACAGGCTGGGTCGACTCTGCCGTTCATCGCGTCAACGCAGTGAACAGGCTGGGTCGACTCTGCAGTTCATCGCGTCAACGCGGTGAACAGGCTGGGTCGACCCTATGAACAGGCTGGGTCGACTCTGCAGTTCATCGCGTCAATGCGGTGAACAGGCTGGGTCGACCCTGCAGTTCATATCTGCTCAAAATGGCTTAAGGTATTAATCTTTGATTAAGATAGGGTTAACTAGACGATTAGTTTAACATCATGCCGTTAGAAGGCGCCCATGGGGCTGCCATCTCTTAGAAGAAGGCGCCCTTGGGTCTGCCACCTTATATTAGAAGGCGCCCTAGGGGCTGCCATGAAATTTTTTTTTTATATAGGTGCCCAAGGGGGGGCCCTTCACAGAGGGGCAGTTTGCCCATTTCCTATTTAAAATGAGCGTCTGTTCTACAGCCGATGTTCAGTGAATAGCGTCCGGGTCAGGGACGCCCTTTGATTTAAGTTGATTTAGGTAAAACTGATGACATGGATAGATAGAGAAACTGTAAGGATTATAGATCTTTATTCATGCACTCATTTCATGCTTTAGTTGCTTAAATATCAGATTTTTAACATGACGTATCATACTAGTTTTCATTTTTAAAGGAACTAAATGGAGATAAGGTTTCTGGATATGCTACCTAACAGATTAATTAGGTATGCTAATTAGTTAGTAGATCAACTAATATGTTAATTAGGTATGTTAACAGGTTAGTTAATAGCTAAACTAATAGGTTACGTAAAAACACGATAAAACTTGTGTTACATGTTAATACATGCTAATCAATGCTAATCATCTTGGGTATAAGGCTAGTACATACTAATTATCTTAGGTACGACGCTAATACATGCTAATCATCCTAGATTTAAGCCAACACATGCTAATTATTCTAGGTGTGAGACTAATACTTGCTAATACTTGTTAATACTTGCTAATTATTCTGGGTATAAGGCTAATACATGTTAATTATCTTAGGTATGAAGCTAATACATGCTAATCATCCTAGATTTAAGCTAACACATGCTTTATAAACACTAAATATTGCATGGAAATGAGCCTAAGACTAAATGCCTAGACTAATCATCCTAGATTAGCTACTAGTTTAGTTAAAAGTTGAGAACACCTACCTTGTTGGAAGATCTCTAGCAGTAGCAGAACCCTTCTAGGTGACTGTGTAATCCCTACAGAGCTTTGCCCCAACCTTAGCTAACCTAGAATGGGGGTAGCAAAGGGTATGTTATAGGGTCTGGTATGACCGGATAGGGGGGCAAGATCTAGAATAATGGGGCTTTACAGCTTGTACAGGCTGGAGAGATAAGGGATAATGTTTGGACAGCCAATCCATGGCCCAGATCGTAAAGTCTGTCTCCCACATTCATACACGATCCCTCTTCAATGTGCACACTTTCAAAGTCTGTACATCCTCAAAGTCTATACATTGGCCTCCTCAAAGTCTATACATTGGCTTCACAAAGTCTGTACATCCTCTCCCTCTCAAAGTCTATGTGTACATCCTCTCCCTCTCACAGTCTATACATTGGCTTCCATCAGAAAGTCTGTACATCCTCTCAAAGTCTATACATTGGCTTCACAAGTCTGTACATCCTCCAAAGTCTATACATTGGCTTCCATCACAAAGTACACCTCTCCCTCTCAAAGTCTATACATTGGCTTCCATCACAAAGTCTGTACATCCTCTCAAAGTCTATACATTGGCTTCACAAGTCTGTACATCCTCTCCCTCTCAAAGTCTATACATTGGCTTCCATCACAAAGTCTGTACCCTCTCAAAGTCTATACATTACAGCTCAAGTCTATACATTGGCCATTTGTGCAAAGTCTATACATTGTTGCAACTCCAAGTCTATACATTGGCCATTTGTGCAATTCAAAGTCTATACATTGATGCGGTTACTGCGGTGGCTCAAAGTCTATACGCTGCTGCAGCCCGCAACAAAGTATCTACATTGCTATTGCTAGCCTATTTACCAAGTCTACGTTGCTGGCCTATAATGTATAATTAATTGACACAAAAGGTACATGGTGGATGCTAGGATTTAAACCCTGGTCATTGGGTTGAAAGGCAAGTTACTTAACCAACTACACTAGGAAGCCACTTGTCAAGTAAATAATCTTTACATATGATAACTTCGTGTTCCAACTTCTTACTTAAGCTTCCTCTAGAGTTTATCTAATATATTTTTTTTATTTGGAAAATATTATTAATAAATAAACATATTTTTTTTATACGGGGTGCTACACCCTCCCCTACTTAAAAGAATTTGGTCCCCAAATTCAATTGTATAAGGGTATTGTCGAAAGTATAGGATACTTACAGTCTAAAATAGTTCTGGGTATCTTCTTTTCATGGATTCCTCTGTCTCCCAAGTTGCTTCTTGCTCCGAGCATCGATTCCATTGGATTTTCACCATAGGGATTGTCTTGCTCCTTAGAATTCAGACTTCGCGATCGAGGATCCGCATCGGCCTTTGCTCATAAGTAAGATCTCTTTGAATCACCAAATCAGCATGGTCGATGACATGGGAAGGGTCGTGCACATATTTCTTCAGCATAGAAATATGAAATACATTGTGCACTTCTGAGAGTTGAGGAGGTAAAGCAATACGGTAAGCCACCTCGCCCACTCTTTCCAATACTTCAAATGGACCGAGAAACCTTGGTGTAAGCTTGCCCTTAACACCGAATCTTCTAATACCTCGGCCAGGAGATACCTTGAGAAATACATGGTCGCCTACTTGAAATTTCAAATCTCTCCTTCTGTTATCAGCATAAGATTTTTGCCTGCACTGAGCTACCTTGAGTCTCTCTCTGATAAGGTGTATCTTTTCAGTTGAATCTCTAACCATATCTGGGCCTAGAAGTTATCTTTCACCGACTTCATCCCAGCATATTGGAGATCGACAACTCTTGCAATAAAGTGCCTCGCAAGGTGCCATCTGGATACTGGCTTGATAACTGTTATTGTAGGTAAATTCGACTAGGGGTAAGTGGTCATGCCAGCTTCCGCCGAAATCTATAATACATGCCCTTAACATATCTTTAACAACCCGATTTGTCATTTCAGTCTGACCATCTGTCTGGGGATGGAAAGCAGTGCTGAAATTAAGTTTCGTCCCCCGAGAGTGTTGTAGACCCTTCCAAAAATGAGAGGTGAAGCGTGGGTCTCGGTCAGATACGATCGAGACGGGAACTCCATGCAATCTAACCATCTCCTTAATATACAGGGCAGCAAGTACGTCGACTGACCATCGACTTTTGATGGGTAAGAAATGGGCCGATTTAGTTAACCGGTCGATAATTACCCAAATTCCATCATATCCGCCCCTAGACTTGGGCAAACCCATGATAAAGTCCATGCCAATGTCTTCCCACTTCCACTTGGGAATATCCAGCGGATGTAGCTTTCCGGCGGGTTTTTGATGTTCCGCCTTCACTTGTTGGCATGTGAGGCAACGAGACACAAAGTCTGCTACCTCCCTTTTCATGTTAGGCCACCAGAAAGTTCTTTTCAAGTCTTGGTACATCTTAGTGGCTCGAGGGTGGATTGTGTACCTCGATCTATGAGATTCTTCAAGAATCTTCTTCTTCAATTCGAGACAGTCGGGCACACATGTCCGTTCATGAAATAGTAATCTACCATCAGGTGCTAGCTTGAAATCCAGTCTCTCGTCCAGCTTGCTCTTTATCTCCACTAGCGAGGGATCCTCTTCTTGTAACTTCTTGATTTCAGGTAGCAAATCTGGATATAGGCTCATATGAGATAGAATAATACACATGTTCTTCTCATCTGTGCTGATATCAAGCTCAGAGAATTTCTCCAGCAGTTTCCATTCTTGTATCATGCAGTTGGCCAATATTGTTCTCGGCTTTCGACTAAGGGCATCAGCTACGGAATTACCCTTACCAGGATGGTACTGTATAGTGAAGTCGAAATCCTTGAGATACTCGAGCCAACGCCTTTGCCGCATGTTCAGCTCCTTTTAGGAGAATAAGTACTTGAGGCTTTTATGATCGGAGTACACAGTGAATTGTTCTCCGTAGAGATAGTGCCTCTAGATCTTTAAAGCGAATACTACTGCGGCCAGTTCTAAGTCATGAACTGGGTAGTTCTCTTCATGTTTCTTCAATTATCGGGAAGAGTATGCAATGACTTTCCCATTCTGCATCAATACACATCCGAGGCCAATACCATAAGCATTGGTATATACCTCGTATTTTTCTCCTTCCATTGGTAATGATAAGACTGGAGCAGTGGTCAAGAGATCCTTCAAAGTTTGGAAACTCTTTTCACAGTCTTCCTTCCACTCATAAGGCACTTCCTTGCGGGTTAACCTGGTCAGGGGAACAACAATTTTGGAGAAGTCCTTTATAAAACGCCGGTAGTAACCAGCTAGACCCAAGAAGCTCCGAATCTCAGTTACATTTGTGGGTCGTTCCCAGTTCTTCACGGCTTCGACCTTTGATGGGTCAACAGCAATTCCGTTCTTCGAAATGATATGGCCTAAGAAGGATACTTCCTCGAGCCAAAACTCGCATTTGTTGAATTTGGCATATAGCTTGTTTCCCCTTAATATCTGTAATGCCTTCTTGAGGTGTTCTTCATGATTCTCTTCGGTCTTTGAATAGATCAGAATATCATCAATAAAGACCACAATAAATCGGTCTAAATAGGGCATGAATATGCTGTTCATTAACCGCATAAAAACTGCGGGGGCCTTTGTTAGTCCAAAAGGCATAACAATAAATTCGTAATGCCCATACCTGCTTCGGAATGCAGTTTTATGAATGTCTTCTTCTTTGATCTTCAATTGGTGGTAACCAGAACGAAGATCAATCTTGGAGAAATATAAAGCTCCAGATAGTTGATCGAACATCTCATCAATCATTGACAGTGGATACTTGTTCTTGATTGTAAGGTGATTTAGCTACCGATAATCTATGCATAATCTCATCGATCCGTCCTTCTTTTTGACGAATAGCACGGGTGCTCCCCATGGGGAAGTACTCGGCCTGATGAAACCCTTATTCAATAACTCCATTAGCTGCTCTTTTAGTTCATTCAGCTCAGCAGGGGACATTCTGTATGGTGCCCTGGAAATAGGACCAGCACCAGGGACAAGGTCGATTGTGAACGACACTTCCCTTTCCGGGGGTAAGCCGGTTAAATCTTCTGGAAAAATATCGAGAAAATCCCGAATTACACGGATGTCTTCAAGTTTAACCTTCTCGACTTCCGTGGCAGTCACGAATGCTATGAAAGCCATGCATCCCTTATTCATAAGTTTACTAGCTCGGAGTGCTGATATAAGAAGTGATTTACTCCGAGGGCTATTGTAAACTAGCTCTGGGAAATCTACGAAAGTTACCTTGCCATGCCGGCAATCTACAGTTGCTTGGTATGTGGATAGCAAGTCGGCACCTAGTATGACATCATAACCCTTTATATCTAGGCATATCAGGTCAGCAGGTAAATTATTTCCCTTAATCATCACTTCACAGTTTGGATAGTGATAAGTGATATCAGACTCATTCCCAAGAGGTGTAGATATGATCAAATCTAACAGTTCATGTTTCTTAGAAAATGAAGCAGCAAGGTTCTTGGAAACGAATGAATGAGTTGCTCCGGTATCGAATAAAACTTGAGCAGTTTTTGAACAAATAGTGAGAGTACCTTCCACAATTCCATCTTTAGTGGGTTCCGTCTCTTGGAGAGCTTGCAGACGGCCTTGTTTCTTTACCGGACGCTTCTCGTCTTTGGTGTCTTGTTCCTTCATCAGTGGGCAGTCTGGGATTCGATGCTCTCGGCTCCCACATCGAAGACAAGCTCCTAACTTTCTCCAGCATTCCTCGGTCTTATTGTAGACACGCCATTCCTGACGTCTCCTGAGAAAGTCTCATATTACTATACAACGCCCCGCGACGGCTTACGCATTTTGAATCACTTGAGTGCTTCCTTTTCTTGAGTCTCCTTCCGCCCTTTTCGGCATCTGGAATCGTCTCGTCACGGCATTCGGGCGGCATCAACACCAGTCGGACGCATCAGGAGGTTCCGGAATCAAGAAGGGGGTCTACCGGGCGGCCGTCGACGCCTGATCCGAGGACCCGGGTGGGTCTTAATGGGGGCGTCCAGGCCCCTGGACGCCCCCATCTTTTTAATTTATTTTATTATTTTTCTCAGGGCCCAAATCAAATAAAAAATATATAAATTAATGGAGGCGTCCAGGCCCCTGGACGCCTCCATAAAAACAAAAACAAAAAAATATATATGTAAAATGCCAGTTGGCATACAAAAACAAAAATAAAAAATATAAATACATATTAATGGAGGCGTCCAGGCCCCTGGACGTCACCATAAAAACAAATAAAAAAAATCAAAAATGCCAGCCCTATCATAAAAAGACAAACAAAAATAAAATAATATAATTTTGGAGGCGTCCAGGCCCCTGGACGCCTCCATCAACTCTCTCACGGGCGCCGGCCACCGAACGACGGTTTGTCGTGTGTAAAAAAATCCAAAATATAGAGACGTCCGGTCAGCTGGACGCGCCCATTTCTGAATCACGATGCGCCGCTCACAAAACCACGCGTTGTGCCGAACCGCGTGCGGCCGTCATCGGTTTTCGGTGGACATGCTTGAGGCGTCCGGGACCCTGGACGCCTCCACAAAAGTATTCAAAAAAAAATATAAAAATAAAATAAAATATTATTTCGGCCCTGATGGAGGTGTCCAGGGTCCTGGACGCCTCCACCCTCCGGAGCTCTATAAATAGAGGCCTCCCCCCCCCCTCAGTTCTAGAGGAGCTTCTAAGTGATCCAATAGGCTGCCGGAGCCCAGAGGCTACGGAGTCATTTTCTAACCCGTGGGTTCTTTTGTAGGTGGAGGTTCTGCCGGCTTCTCGGGTGCTCACGCTCACGAGAGGAAGGTCGTCTTCATCCACCGTGCTTCCACGTCGTCCCCACGCTGCCGGAGCTCCGCCGGATTTCACCCTCGGCTCATTCAATAAGACTTTTCTTCCCATTTTTCTCCATAGTTCTTTACATTCATCATATTGCATCCTCTATCCCCCTTCACAAGGGCGCCTCTTCTCTTATACTTCTTGCATCCACCATCTCATTTTCCTCCTACTCGAGTCCGAGAGGGGTTTAAAAGATAACACCAACCAGGTGTGTGTCTTGCCATCATTTCGTTATTTTTATCGCAAGGATTTGAATACTACACCTCCATCTTTCTAATCCACTTGTCATTTATTTGTCGTTGTTTTGCAAGGGTACCCGAGGAAAGCCCTCTCCGTCGGCCGGCCGGAAGGAGAGGAAGAAGCAACCCGCCATCTCCCGCTCTTGAGGTAGGCGCGATCACTTTCTTATTTTGGGGTCTTTCGGCCCCTGGCGATCACATCTTTTCATCGAGGCCGCGGCGAGTCACTTCCCCAATGGCCGTTTAAATTTCTGTTCTCATATTCTCTTTATATCCTGTTATATTTTGCTCATATCATCGAGGCCGCGGCGAGTCACTTCCCCAATGGCCGTTTAAATTTCCGTTCTTATATTCTCTCTATATTCTGTTATATTCTGCCCATATCATCGAGGCCGAGGCGAGTCACTTCCCCAATGGCCGTTTAAGTTTCCGTTCTTATATTCTCTCTGTATTCTGTTATATTCTGCTCATATTCTCGAGGCCGCGGCGAGTCACTTCCCCAATGGCCGTTTAAATCTCTGTTCTTATATTCTCCTTTATATTCTGCTCGTATTCTCGAGGCCGCGGCGAGTCACTTCCCCAATGGCCGTTTCAATTCTTGTTATTTAATTTCTGCACCATTCCCGTCCCCCCGAGGTCGCGGCGAGTCACTTCCCGCTATGGCCGTTTGAACCCCATATCTTACTATATTATACTTGTCCCGCTCGCCCCGCTGGAGCAATCTCCCGTGGTGGCCCCTTCTCTCTTCTCTATCATCTCTGTGTTGCAGCAAAACAAGCAAACAAACAAAAAAAGAAGGAGCCCGCGCTCTCTCCGCTTCCTCTTCCCCGCTCTTCCCCGAACCGCGTGATCTCGCTCACAGATTGGCGATCACGGTGGGACTTCTACTGCTTCCTTTCGGCTACCCTTGCAAGTTCGGCACCATCCGTGCCTCTCCACCTTGGCGCCCGCGCGCGCCCCCGTTGTGCTGACGGCAGCACTATCAGTTGTGATTCGTTGTTTGTTTCTTATATGTCTGTTATTCCTGTTGTCTTCTTACTCTATATATCTGTCAGCATTCCATTGCATACATCCATTCCTCTTTTCTATCCTTTTTTTCATTTTTTTTTGAGGATCACCCTTTCCCGGTGAAGGAAGGACTCTCCGTTTGGGAATTCCTCTCAACGGACTAGAATCTCCTACACTGGGACCTCCGTAAGTCCCCGACATCGAAGAATCTTCTCTTCGTTCACTGGGCTGGTTGTACCATTGAAGTTCCCCGGAGTTAGTCATTTCATTCGTGGTGAGACGAGAGACCCTATCTGACACGGCGGTGAAACAAAAAAAAAACAAACTAGGGTCCCCATTTTGTGTGAACTTCGGATCTCGCTAAAAATATAAAAAAAATCATCAAAATCAAAACACAAAAAAGGGCGTAAAGGCATCCACTTGTTTGATAATCTCTGCTACCTACTTACTAGTGTATGTTTTTGCGTTCTGGGAAAACTGTGAGCATGTCTCACGAGTCTTTTGAGGAGAACCACCCTAGCCGTGGTTTGACAGCCGACCCACGAGTCTATGCTATGGACTCGGGTCCTTCTCATGACCCCTCGCATGAGGTGCAGGTTATTGCCGGGGACACATCCCCGCCACAGGATATCACTTCCTTACTGGGCGTCCTCGCCAACACGGAGCTTACCTCTGAACAGCTCCGGGCCTTTCAGGCCATTCTAAAAGGGAAATCTGTTTCCCCCACGCCCCAGGAATCAACTCCGGCCATCGCACCTCTCCAAGAGTCCGTGCAGGCCATTCCATCTCCCTCATTGGCGCAAGCCATCCAGTCTCCCTCGCTTCAAGGTCAAGCGAGCCAACAACCACCCTCATTCCAGTTCCCGTCACAATCTCAAACTCCCGTTGTTCCCCACACACCGCTTCAGCCAGGGCCAACTGTCGGTGGTCCGACAGCTCCCTCTCATTCGGGGTTTCCCCCTCAAGTCTCCGGGAGACAGTTTCTCCCCCAGTGGCAAGTGCCACCTTCACCTCCAGAGGAGCTCGCCCAATCGCTCCTCAATAGGTTCAATCGCATGGACGAGCAGTTTCAAAATCTGAGAAGAATGGTGGACGTGAAAGCCACCCCGGAGGTTGCTTTGCCAATCCTTCCCGTCATTCATCTTCCTCCCTCCGAAATGCCCACGTACCGCAGATACAATGGTACCGGCAACCCCTTCATTCACCTCAAGGACTTCATGTATGAGTCCTCCTACTGGCAAAACGATCAGAGGTCCCTGGCATACCTCTTTCGGAGATCATTGGATGGTCCCGCGCTTGAGTGGTTCTATTCTCTGGAGCCCCGCGAGGCCGAGAATTTTGAAATAGTGCAGAGAAGGTTCTTGCAGAAATATAGGGATAGGGTCGGTCCCTCACTCTCCATTACCGACCTAGTTGCCGAAAAGATGAAACCCGACGAGGATTTTGTCCGCTATGCTGATAGATGGAGGTCTCTGGCGGAAAGAATAAGGGATACCCTCTCTGAGCCCGAACAAGTGAAGATGATTATGTCTAATGCAACCCCACAGTTCAGACACGTCCTGGCCATGAATAAACTTACTACAATGGAGGAACTCTATGAAAGGGCCCGATACATCCAAACCCAGCTAAAAGACTCCCCCATCATGAACATGTTTGAGTCGCCGAAGCCCAAAGTGGTCAGAAAGACAGGCGCTGGTGTCCCGGGCGGAGCCACAGAAGGGGTTGTGACAAATGAGCAAGTGGGTGCGGTCAACAATGCCAATTACGCAGTCAACCCAAGGCCTCCACAAATGCCCCGACTTCCCCTTCAATCGGGTCCTTTCCCTCTTCGTCCTCCACCCCAAAATAATCCACCCCAAGATAATATGCCTCCATTACGTCAACCCCAGCAACAACAACCACAACCTCAGCAACAACAACCACCGCTTCAGTACAACCAAGTTCCACCCCCGGGGAACTATGGTCCCCAACAGCAACAAAGGAGGCCGCTCGGTCCCAAGAGAGCCTACTATCCACCATTGCCAGAAACCTTAACAGACATTTTTAATGCCCTCATGGCATCAAACCAACTCGCCCTACCCAGAGAAAGGCCCGCGTGGCCCCCCAATGTTGATACCTCCAAATACTGCGTCTACCACAGGCAGCCGGGACACACAGTAGATTACTGCTTCCATTTCAAAGATTACATCCATGATATGAATGATGAACATCAAATAGATTGGGATGAGATGAGACGGTACGTCGCGGCTCTCAAGGCTAGGAGACCTCCTCAGAGGCCACAGCAGCAGTTACAACAGCAACAGCAGCAGCAACCACAACAACAACAGCAGCCTCAGCAGGCCCCACAACAACAGCCCGACATGGGAATAATCCAGAATCCATTACCGGAGCACCAACAGCCCAATCATCAGGTTAACCCCATCTCCTCCTTCCCGGAAGTCGGGAGAGAGCAGGTGTGGCACCAGGAAAGTACCTCCATTCTTTCTACCTCCAACCCTATCGTCATGCAACCCCCTCACCTTGCCCGGGTAGCACCTCTCTCTCATCAACCCGCGTCAGTATCACCATCACCATTTCCACTACCATTACGCCCTCTCATCCGCACCCCGACCTCCTATCAACCGACACTCTCCACTACGCCTTCACACCCTCTCATCTTCTCTCATTCCCCCACTTTACCATCCACCTCTACCGCATTTACCCCTACGCCTTCTAAACCCCTTATCATCCGTCAACCATACATAACCCCGGCCTTCTCCACCACATCACCACTAATGCCTTCAAAACCACTCATCACCCACCATCCACCTCAAAACCATTACCCGTTTCAAACCTTACCCACTCCTACTTCGTCTCCATCGCCACCTAACAAACCCCTCATCAGAATCCCTGCTCCTGTCATCACCCCTGCTTCATCAACCATTCCTCCACTACTACCCCTCAAACCCCTGTTAAGATCCACTGCTACCCCCACAGAGGTACAAAAGCCGCAGGCAATGGTGCTCCGGAGTGGAAGGATTTTCCACAGGATTTTCCCCCACAACAGTCAGAATCCTGAGCAGTCTCAGCCAGAGAAGGATGACGGAGAACAACCAGAAAAAGCTATCATTGAAACACAGTATGATCTATTGAAACACCTGGATAAGACACCTGCTCGGATCTCCATCCTGGAGCTACTTCAAAGATCCACATCCCACCAGGCGGCCTTAATGGAATACCTTCAAAGAGTCATGGTTAATGAAGACCTCCCCGTGGAGAAGATTTCGACTGTCCTGACCCCAACAGACACACAACCGGCCATCATGTTCCACAACTATGAGCTCGCTCCCAAGGAAGCTCGAAAAATATGCATTGTGTATTTCAATAAAAATTAATGGGGTATCCATAAACCCGTGTCTTGTGGACACGGGTGCGTCCATAAATGTGATCTCCATGTGCACTCTTCAGTTGTGTGGGATCGACGAGGAACAAATAAGACCTTCCTCGATCACGGTCACGGCTTATGACAATAGCAAAAGGCCGCCGCAGGGGATGATTATTCTGAAGGCAGAACTAGGCCCCATGTCAATTCCCACGGAATTCCATGTCCTCGACATGGACCCCACATTCAAGGCTATACTGGGTCGCCCTTACATCGAAGCCATGGACGCTGTGCCTTCCACCAACCATCAGTGCCTGAAGTTTCCTTACAATGGGAGAATTATTAAAGTGGTCAGTACACCTGTCCTTCACACAGTGGATGCTATCAACACCTCTCTGCCCTCCGTTTGGCCATCTCATCGGCCCATATTATCACTGCTGGACGTACGTGATCCATCTCACATTCCACTAGCACCAAAGGAGCCGGTCAGGGCAACCGCAACATCATGTCTCCCTTTTCACTCCAAAGGTTGGGAGATTATGAGGAACATCGGCTATCAACAAGGAAAGGTCTGGGCGCACAGTTACAGGGTATGCTCAAACCGCCAAAGGAAATTAGGCCGAACCGCAGGTTTGGCCTAGGCTTCAAAGGACCGTTCAAGGCAGATTGGAAGCCCCTCACGTGGACTCTATCAAACCACTTCAACAGAGGGCCCGTTGTTCAGATGGGAGATCACCCACGAGAAGCACATGGGGGATCACATGCTGTATATTTGGCTGAAAAATGTCCGAGGATCACCAAAAGAGGCAAGATCAAAGATCCGGAATGCGAGTGGACAAATGGTTCGACATACGGGACATTTCCGTTGCACTGGAAAGGATGTTCTCGTCTCCACAGCTTGAAGGACCACCATTGATCTCCGAAATACCAGAGAATATTACCACTCTTGCCAAGGTTCCAAACTATCCTCGTCCTCGCCAGAAGGACTCTGTCATCGACGGATCTTCATCCGTCCTCAACATTGCCGTCGACGGCTCATTAGCCGCCATCCTCTCCATCCACTCGTCTCAGCCTTTGCTGATATCTTCTTCCTGGGCCAGACAATTGTCTGATGATCTTCCCAGGTCCCCTTCTTTGCTTACATACCTGCGCGGGCTTTTCAACCCGCGCCAGGTCTTCAACCATGATCTGCTCTATGAGCCTCACAATCCTCTAGCCATAACCCCTTTTCTCTCTCCTCCAATCTCTTTTCACTGCTTTGTCATTAAAAATGAAAACGAAAAAAAAAACGTCAATTTTCAAACTCCCCAACAACACATCTTCGTTGAGGAAACCTCCTACATCTCCCACGGGTGCGTACCGCCTTGCGGACCACCCGTCCAAGGTCCGATGAGCGACCTTTTCTACCCCTCCTCTGAGGGGTCTTCTCCTGTACATTCTACACCATCCTCTTCGTCTTCCTCTTCTTCTGTAAATATTGTCAGTCAATCTAGGAATGATAGGCCAAGGGTAATACCTAGGAAGAAATCCAAGGGTAGGCAGATCCCTCGTCGATTCCTTCTGGATTTGGCCGCCAGGTGTCAGGCCCTTCTTGCCATCCCCCAGTTGTTAGAAAATCCCATCCAGCTACCCGAAATAGAATGCGAGGGCGACTGTGCATCTGATGAAGGGTATGGAGTCTACGAGATCACGGATGAAGAATGCCCCACTGAAGATGAGGGTGAAGAATATGAGGATGCGGCGGGCGCATACGCTAGTGGAATGAGGAGATTCGACGAGCCGTCAACCGCCGTAGAAGAATCCACCAAAGAAGTCAACTTGGGAACTGAGGAAGACCCTAGGATCATCCTCATAAGTGACAACCTACCGCCCTCTGAAGAAGAGGCATTAATTGAGGTTCTCAAGGAATATAAGGACACGTTTGCATGGAGCTACGAGGATATGCCGGGTCTGGATTCAACCTTGGTCGAACACCGTTTAACCCTAAAACCAGGGTCCGTCTCGGTAAAACAAAGGTTAAGGCGTTTCCACCCTCAGATGGCTTTGAAAATGAAAGAAGAGGTCGATAAGCTCCACAAAGCCAGGTTCATTAGAGTCGTTCTTTATCCTCAATAGGTGGCGAACATTGTCCCGGTCATGAAGAAAGATGGGAAAGTCAGGATTTGCATCGACTTCCGGGACCTTAACCGCGCGTGTCCAAAGGATGATTTTCCCTTACCTCACATTGATGTGCTGATTGATAACACGGCAGGCTACGAAACCCTCTCTTTCATGGATGGATTTTCAGGATACAATCAAATTCGTTTGGCAGAAGAGGATCAGGAAAAGACGTCATTCACTACCCCTTGGGGAACATATTGTTACGTGGTCATGCCGTTTGGGTTAAAGAATGCTGGAGCTACTTACCAAAGAGCGATGATGGCCATATTTCATGACATGATGCACATATATCTGGAAGTGTATGTGGATGACTTATTGGTGAAATCAAGGACCAGGATGGAACATCCAGAAGTTTTGGCTAAGGTCTTGCAAAGGTCAAGAGAATTCCAATTGAAAATGAACCCGAAAAAGTGTGTGTTTGGTGTGTCGTCAGGAAAATTGCTGGGGTTCATCGTGAGTAAAAGAGGGATCGAGATAGATCCCGACAAAGCCAAGGCTATCAAGGATATGCCGCCTCCCAAGAATTTGAGGGAAGTCCGAGGTTTAATCGGGAGGTTGCAGTTTATTCGTCGGTTTGTGTCTCAACATTCACAAAGGTGTAGACCTCTCTACGAGTTGACCAAGCCAGGAGTAGAATTCCACTGGAATTCTAAATGTCAGAAAGCTTTTGAAGGGTTGAAGG
This sequence comes from Amorphophallus konjac, assembly GCA_022559845.1. NCBI lineage: Eukaryota > Viridiplantae > Streptophyta > Magnoliopsida > Alismatales > Araceae > Amorphophallus > Amorphophallus konjac. Next base: position 28,111,518 of record CM040117.1, read on the forward strand.
AATATCTGGCTAGTCCACCCGTTCTCATTCCACCCAAACCAGAAAAACCTCTGATCCTTTACGTCTCAGTCTTGGATGACTCCGTGGGAGCCGTCCTCGCACAATCTGATGAAGAAGGCAAGGAACGGGCAACCTATTACTTGTCTAAACTTCTCAATCCCTGTGAGCAGAAGTACACCGTCATGGAGAAAACCTGTGCTGCCCTCGTTTGGGTGGTGCAGAAATTGAAGCACTACTTCCTGGCTCACGAGGTCCACTTGATTGCTCGAATGAATCCTATCAAATTCCTTCTGGAGAAATCCGTCCTTACGGATAGGCTAGCACGCTGGCAAAGTTTTCTCTCTCAGTTCGACATCACTTACATCCAGCAAAAGGCGATTAAAGGCTATGCCATAGCCGAGCATCTCGCTCACCATCCTCTTCCCAAGTTCGATCCCGTCCAATCAGAGTTTCCAGATGAGGAACTAATGTCCATCAACCAATCAGATGAGCCAATGTGGACACTATATTTTGATGGAGCTCTGAATTCTCAAGGGAGAGGAATCGGCGTCGCCCTCCTGTCGCCTGAAGGTCTCACATTCCCGTTGGCATATCAGCTCAAATTTTCAGTCACCAACAATATAGCCGAATATGAAGCTCTTCTAGCTGGCCTAGAACTCGCTCATTCTTTTCGTATCACTGAGTTGCGAGTCGTAGGTGATAGTCAACTCATCCTTCGCCAGGTGCTCACTAAGTATCGCACTCGCGATCCCAAACTCAAGCCATACCAAGAACTCACTGCTGCCTTTGCCAAACTGTTCGCCAAACTGATCTTTGTTCATGTCCCTCGTCATCAGAACATTCTCGCCGATGCCCTCGCCTCGTTGGCATCATCCATAAGGTTCCCTCTAGGAAGATGGTTTAAGTCCATTTCCATTTACAAACTTCATGCTCCTGCAATCGATGATGCTTCCTACGTAAACATCAAAGACAGGATAGCAAGGAAGATCCTGCAGGAAGATATCCTTGAAAAGAGGGAGATCATGTTGGCAGAGGCCGAAGAAGAACTGGCTGATGAAGAGAAACCATGGTTCTATGAAATTGTCAAATACTGCCAAGATCAGTCTTATCCTGAAGGGGCCACCGCAGAGGACAAGAAAGCCATAAGAAGAGTGGCTCAGAAATATACATTGGTTGGAGGTCTACTCTATAGAGGAGCCTTACTGGTATTCTGTTAAGATGTCTTGGTGACGATGAGGTTTGGAAATGTGTAGAGGAGACGCACTCGGGTGTGTGCGGTGGCCACGTGAATAGTCAGATGCTCGCCAAGAAGATCATTCGGCAAGGCTTTTATTGGCCCACCATGGAAGAAGATTGTGCCATCTATGTCCGTAGGTGTGTCAAGTGTCAACTTCACGCCGATAAAATCCATTCACCATCTTCCTCACTTCATCCAATATCCTCCCCGTGGCCTTTCTCCATGTGGGCATTCGACATCATTGGTCCCCTAGGTGATCCCAATTCCCTCACCAAGCAGAAATCTTTCATCCTTACTGCGACGGAATACTTCACCAAATGGGCCGAAGCCGAAGCTTACGCGGAAATCAAGGCGTCAACAGTCTGCAAGTTCATCATGAAGAACATTCTCGCCAGATTCGGCATCCCAAGCACGATCGTCACCGACAATGGGCCACAATTCATTTCTCAGGACCTACAGGACCTCTGCAAAAGGTACGCAATTGCATTGCATCATTCATCGCCATATTACCCACAAGGTAACGGCCAAGCGGAGGCCACCAATAAAACATTGCTCAAAATCATCAAAAAAACCTGCGAGTCTAGTAAGTTTTCAGACTGGCCAGAAAAGCTTATCGAAGCTCTATGGGCCTATCGCACTTCAATCCGTACCCCCACCGGGCAGACTCCATTTGCCCTTACTTATGGTATGGAAGCGGTAGTCCCGTACGAGACTCTGATCCCTTCTCTCAGGGTACAATTGGACGAGGAATTTCCCCTCGACGATCGTCGTAATTCACTCCTCGCCCAGTTGGAACTCTTGGATGAGAAGCGGCTGGCCGCCGCCGAACACGCGCGTGTGTATCAAAATAGACTCGCTCGCTTTTACCAAAAGAAAGTCGTTGAGAGAAAATTCAAAGTCGGTGAGATGGTCGTAAAAAGAATTTTTGTCAAACCTGGAGGGCCGCGTTCTAAGCTCCAACCCAATTGGGAAGGACCATTTGTAATTCAAGCCGTGTACCCTGGCAACGCCTACAAACTAATCAACGCCGAAGGGACCGAGTTATCCCACCCTTGGAATGGGCTTTATCTTAAGAAATACTACCCTTAGCACAAAACAAACAAAAAAATGATGAAAAGATAAAAAACATCAAAAACAAAGAAATATTGAAAACCACTAAAAATATGGAAAATTCAAAACGCCGATGCCTGGCAGTCACCATGTAGTTAAGTCCCTGCATCTAACCTTCATGTTAGGATAGGGCCCATTAAGGCTTGGTAGGCACCGGGTCTTGGTTTGCCAGAACCGTGGAGATCCCTGTCCGGCCACGTCGGCCTATGCTCGCTCGAAGGAAGCTAACATGTGCTCACTTATGTATTTTATTCAAAAAAAAATCGGTAGCATCACCTACGGTGGGGCTCCACCCAGAAGATCTCCGGAAGCTGTAATCTTTATTCTTTTCTCTTCGACCAAATGAGACAGTCGGCGCCCTTAAAACGCTGAGCATGAGAAACCGAAACTCAAACCCCAAAGGCAAGAGTAGGACCCATTTCCTCGAGCATCGATCAGAGCACGAGAAGAGGGCAGTGTCCCCGCAGGCATACGAAGAGGGAGCCCACGAACGTCAAACGACTATATCTCCCTCACAGAAAGAAATACAAAATCAAAATCAAGAGAAAAGCCTGGTCGTGACCGTGCCTGGTGCGATAAACGAAACCCCTCAAAGCAAAAGTCTGAATCCACAAAGGGGGGCCGTGGAATGTAAATGCTCGAGATTTGGTCCGAAGTTGTCCGAAAGGAAAGAGTTAATGGGCCCTTATTCGCTCGCCGGGTTAACGGCTTTGCCGGTCCTCTCAGGAGGTTTATCCCCTACACTCTTCCTTCTCCCTCTAAAGATGAAGGTTCGATGGAGTTTCTGAAAGGTGAAAACTGCCCAGGGTCTGCGACCTTATTTTAATATACACATTTTGGTTGCCTACTTTGAAAAGCAAAAGCTATCGCTGCGAAGGAGTCTCCGTGTTTCTGGCTGGTCAAGACCCCTGTTTACCACCTTGATGTCTTCTTGTTTAACCTCGGGCTTAGGCCAATGCAAGCGCGTCACCTATGGGTGCGACGGCGTCTGATTCCGGGTCAGCGTCGCGCGGTTGGTCGTTAGGGTTCCAGGGTGTTCCATCTTATACCATCTAGAGTTGTGAGGAAACAGACCCGGGTCGGGCAAATCATCTACCTCAAACACCTTTTGGGTGAATCCCTGTGGTCGGAAGCAACTGGGAGCCTAAGCATGGCATGACGGTATTGTCATCAGGGTAAGTCTTAGCCGGCGGGATCATCATTCGAGGGGTCTAGAGGCCCAAATCAATCTAGATGTGCACTTAGGATACCTGGGAGGTTAGTAAGAAACCCCTGTTCTCACGTAGGTTAGGTGCCATTTGGGGGCTTGCCGGGCGTTAGCAACAAAAAAATTGAAATGATAAAAGCACAAAAAAATGGAAAAGAGAAATGTACATATTTACAAACAAAAAATCTTTTTATGATAAAACAAAAAATATCAAATATAAAAAAGAAAACAAATCAATTTTGCATGATTACATTTGCGTGCAGCATCTCACTTTTAAATACCGCTTGCATTCGTGTACTTGCCTATCGCATTTATCATCACCGCATCTTTCCCTTGCCTTTGTTAAATAAAGGCTTGGCCCCTTGACCAGTTATCAAGGACAGTCACAGTGACCATTTGCTTATTGAGCAAGGGGCCAAGTCAGAACAGAAATTCTGATTTGTTTGTTTCAGTGATATGTGCAGGGATTCAGGTAACTGAAGCAAAGGTGAAAAACAAACAAACCAAACCTTGTGTTTTATTCCAAAAACCAAAAAAATTTACATCAAGTTCCGCCCTCTCTCTCTGCATTACTCGTCCCACTACTCTCCGGGCAAAACACTCTCAAAGGTGCTACCCAACTACGAAAAGCGGTACTCCTGCCGCTCTGTACTCCTCTTCCTATTCCCACATCCCGGCGTTGATCCACGGAAGCAGCAGAGAAGCTACCAACACGAAAGCCACGCTCTCGTGCTTTTCGGTAGCGCTCCTCACCATCTCTCAGCCACTGTTCAGCAAGACCAAGGCCGATTCGGAGTTCGAATAGTTGGGCCTCCATGGCCCTTCGCTCCTCCCTTTCAGCCAAACTGTTGGCTCTTTCTCTCTCTGCGTCTCTTTCTCTCTCTGCCCGTTCTCTCTCACGGTCTTCCCTCTCCAACTGGAGAGTGATCCTCAGTTCCATAGCATCCCTGGATGAGTCGTCATCAGGATGACGCCGCAGTTCCCTCTCCAGTTCTGCTATCCTAGCCTCCTTCTGCGCAGCTTGGGCAAGCGCTTCTTCCGTCTCCTTTTCCTGCCGAGTGTACCATCTCAGATACGCGATAAGGCGTAAACAAAGAGAACTCAACGCTGAAACTTTTACCTGTATACGGAGCATCCCTTCTGCCTCCGCAGCACGCTGCGTGGCGTGAGCAAGTTGCTCATGAAGCGAGTCAAGTTCTGAGGTGGGAATCCACAAGCTGGAAGAGGCACCACCTACTCCCATCGCTGGGGAGGCCGCGCCAATCTGGGCATGCTACGACCATGTGAATTAGCAGCCAACATCTGGAATCTGGGGATTTAATTAGGAATGTACTATACACCTACCAAGGCGCTCGTAGCTCCGCGGGCATCGCCCAACTGTTGTTCCATCTCTGCCAAGCGAGTTCGTAAATTCGCTATCATAGCATCCCGGACATCCTGCAGCCTTACAAGTCAGCATTTTCACCAGAAAAACCAAGAAAAGGAGAAAGAAGAGAAGAGAAAAGGGGAAACCTACCTCCACAAGTCCCCGGGGTTGGAACCGTTCTGCGTACTTTGTCCTATATAGACGCAAGTAGTCCTCGCTGTCCCGCGCCTGCGATTCTACAATCGTGCCACCCCGTTGCCAGTCTCGTACTGTTCAGGGAACCGCACGCGCCAGTCAATGCAGGTCGCCGGTCCTCGCGTCTTTCTCCCGACACGAGGTGGCGCAGCTGAATCCACCCATTCTTGAGCCAGTCCTAAAGTCCTCATAACTAATCGTAGCCGAAGCGGCTCGATTTCATTCAGGCAGTGCATCCATAGTTCCCGTCCGAACCGGGCACGACTTGCTAGAACCCACGGCTGGTTGGCATCGACCATGTCTGAGTAGGGTCTCCAGTTTACCATCGCTGCAGGGAACTCCTGTAGCTCCCGCCTTAACACCATCAGTTGGTAGGTTAGGGGTGCCGCACTCATGATGGGTTCCCACCGCCTGGCTAGCGGCACCATCACGGGTCGCCAATGTCGAGCTCTCCCCATGGGGAGGTAATAATAGCTCCATAGCTGCTCGGCGCAGGTCATCAGCACCTTGCGAAAACAACAAAAAAAAATACAAAACAAGCAAAACCCAAAAAAAAATACCTGGATGAATGGTGTGAAACCACTCACAGTCATCTCACGATCCGTTTCTTGGAATAGGCCTGCAAACAAGTGTGCCAGCATGGCAGCTCCCCAGGCATAGTACCCTACTCTTTCAAGGTCTGACAGCAGCTCCAGGAAGCAACATTGGATACCGTCCCCTTTCGAGCTCAGTACCAATCTCCCCAAAAGGAAGAGGAGAAATCTCCTCAAATCTATGTTGCATCTTTCCCAGTCGCCGAAATCTGTGCAGTACACGGCACGGCATCCTGTTTCTATCCTTTCCATGAACTCTTCTGAGGATTCGTCATCCCGCCGACGAGTGTCGGTGAGCCCTAATGCATCCATGAGGGACGCCCTAGCTACCGACCTGTTTTTCCGACCATCTAGGTCCAAACCCAGTAACTTCTGGGCACCTTCTCGGTAGTCCGCGTAAGTGACTCCGGTCACTGCCTCGCCATCCACCTTGAGACTCGTGATTCGGACCACATCTTCCAAGCTGGGCACCATGTGCCCCCAGGGCATCAGGAATGCCCGGCTCACTGGGTCCCATCTCTCACACAAGGCTTGGATCAGGACTAGGTCAAGCTGGATCGGCTCGATCCGAAGGAAGGTACCAAATCCCATCACGTCTAGCCTCGCCTTCTGAAAATCTGGGAGGCCCCTGTACGCTGCTACTACCAACTCCCATAAGATTTGTGATTTCATCACAACCTACACATACAAGGAATGGGGGTGAGGTTTGGTCAGAAGAAAGGAAGAAAAAATGAGAAAAGGGCAAGAAAACTTGGCTTACGAGTTGTGATTGGGCCCTTTCGCTGAAGTGCCCTTCAAGGTCTGAAAGCCTCCTGGAACTACTACCACTGGACCTGCTTCTCTTCGAGGAATGGGAAGATTCGCCCTCCATCCAACTCTCGAATTTTGAACTCCTCCTCTCCCGTGAGAACTTGTGCTCCTCGAGTTAGTCCTCGATATACCTGGGAAGATAAAAGGGACAAGAATTTATAGAAATGGAAGGAGTGCGGGCCAAGATTGCCTCCATCACCTGTCGATGATAGCCCTCGCAATGAGACACCGGCCAAGCGGCCCCATGTGTCGCTTCACCGCTCGCACAGGGTGATTGACTGGACGAAGAATAGGACGAATAGCCCCTATGTTGTCTAGGGATACCCTATCATGTTTTGGAGGACGCCCGCAAAATTTGGCACAACATCCGGGAAAAGGAACTAGGGCCGTCAGTATTGACTTCAACGGCAGATTCCCGTGAAAAATGGTCACAACAAGACGCGATTCTCCGCTTGGAGCGGAGTCTCGGCAGACCCATCACATGGGAACAGTGCAAAGGAGAAGAAGTGTAGGGAAGAAGGAATGCACAAGAGAACAAACAAGCAGCAGAAAATCAAATCACTCCATTCATAATTCTACATAAGCTGTCATAAGCACTACAATCATAGAGAGGTGGCGGGTCCACTAGCCCGCCAATCCTCACCATCACTCATCTCTCCGGGCACTCTCCTCCTCTCCCCCGAGGTGAGGGTCCCTCAGAAGCCTCCGGGATCCCCGTGCAGTAGCACCTGCCTCGCCTCTGGGCGCCTGCTCCGCAGCAGTGACTCGCTGCTCCTCCCCTGGCGTGGCGAAGAAGCCACTGGCGGCAAAGCTACCGGACTGGCGGAGTCGCTCCCCGAACTCTCGCGCTGTCTCGTAGCGCGTCTCCATCCCTTCTAGCCTCTGCACGACGGCCTGAAGGCCCAGCTGGAGCTCCCTCACTTGGGCCTCCAAGGCCCTCCTCTCGGTCAGATCCCGCTGTCGCTCGGACCTTCTCTCGGCTTTCTCTCTCTCTGCCTCTCTCCTCATCATCTGCAGAAGAACCCTTAACTCCAGGATGTCTGGAGAAGGTCTCTCCTCACCACGATGCCGCAGCTCCGCTACAGTCGCCACCCAGGCGTCACGCTCCTCTTCCGCCCGGGTCGCGCGGGCCACCGCACCGGCAAGTTGCTCCCGGAGGGAGGCAATCTCGAGAAAAGGGGCCGAGGAGCTGGAAGATCCGCCAGCCACTCCCACCGTCGCTGTCTGCTGGGCACGCTGGAACAGAATAAACAACGGCCGTCAGTGAAACTCCAAAATCTGAAGTTAAAAGTGCGGCACGTAACTTACCAGGAGCGACAGCTCATGTTGAGCGACGGCCAGCTGCCGCCTAGTCTCTGACAGTTGGGCGCGCGAGCCGCCGATGCCACGCGTGTCCCCAGCTCGGGGAAGCCCCGCGTAGCTCTCTCTCTGCCGCCGCAGGAAGTCGGCACTGTCCTGCACCAGTATACCCCCTTGCTGTCCAGGGAGACGTACGGGCCAGTCCTCGAGCCTCGCCTTGCCGCGACTCTCCCTCCTGACGCGGCTCGGCTCGTCCGCACTCGCCCACTCATCGGCCAGACCCAGGGTCCTTGCCATGTCCTGCACCAAGAAAAGGGGTCCCACATCAGTCAAAAGGAACGCGTCCCCTGTCTAGGACGCGTCCATCATTTGAGTGCAACACTCGCCGAACCCTTTCCTCCTCGCGCGGCTCGCTTCAAAACCCAAAATGAATTATAAAGAGGAAGAGATCGAAGCACCTACCGAACCGTGTTCACCTCCTCCCACGCCATCGGGCCCCTCGGGTCCCTCGGGGGCCCGAAGCGGCCCTTCCTCCTCCATGGACGCCGTTCCGTGCTCGGGCGCGTCCCTCCTTGGGCGAGGAGTTCCTCGTCCCTCTCCACCTTCACCATGGTCGGGCCCACCGAACTCCATCGATCAAAAGAGGAGGAAGACGAGAAAAGGGGCAAGCGAGTTTCGGCAGAAGGCGGGCTCGTTTGCGGGTAAGGCACGGGAGAAGAAGGACCACCCGTCGCTTTAAATTTGAAATCAAGGATTAAGACGCGTCCTCGCGCCTGGACGCGCCCAAAAGGGGGAAAAGGAAACAAAATCCCCCCGTGCAAAGCGTAGTTCCCCGCTGTTCAGGGCAAGGTCTCGCGAAGCATGCCTCAAAGGACAACTCAGTGCAAAGAAGAAAGTGTGGGAGAGAGAAAAGTACACACAACACAAAAAAGCCATTTCCATTTCATATAATAGCCGAAAGTACATCATACAGTGAGAAGGGTGACGTACAAGCAACTCTCTAACTCTCACCGTCACCCTCCTGGTCATCTCCTTCCTCCCTCCTCTGACGGGGATCCCTAGGGGGCCTCCGCGACCTCTGTGAACCCTGAGAAGCCGTGCTCGCCTCTCCAGGTGGCACCATGCCAGCCTCCAAGGTACGGCGACGCTGCTCGGCCGAAGAAACTAGAAAGCTGCCCACAGAAAAGGAACCGGACTGACGAAGTCGCTCCCCGCGCTCCTTCGCCCTCCGATACCGCTCCTCACTCTCCCGGAGTCTCCCCTCCGCCGTGCCAAGACTCAGCCGGAGCTCCGACACCTGGGCCACCAGAGCTCTCCTCTCGTCCCAATCCCGATATCGCTCTGCCATCCTGTACTCCCTTTCTTTCTCCATGGTCTCCCTATCCCTCTCTCTCTCTCTCTCTCTAGGGTCTCCCTATCCCACTCCCTCTCTCTCTCCATGGTCTCCCTATCCCTCTCCCTCTCCTCTCTCTCTCTCACCGCCTCCCTCCTCGACAGCTCGAGGGCGATCCGCAGATCCAGCACGTCACGAGGGAGCTCCTCAGCCTCCCGTCGATGCTCCTCCTCCAGCTCCGCAATCCGGGCGTCACGCTCTGCCACCCAGGCATCGCGCTCTGCCACCCAGGCATCGCGCTCCTGCTCAGCACGAACAGCACGCGCCAGGGCCTCCCGAATCTCGGCCACCTGTCAAAGCACGCATGCACCGTAAGAGAACAGTGATAGAAGGAAAGCAGCTAGAAAAGGGTCGCGGCCAAGCAAACACTCACTCGAGCCTCGCGGTCACGCTCGGCCTCCTCAGCCCGAGCCACCGCATACGCCAGCTGCTCCTGGAGGGCAGAAACCTCCGGAGGAGGGCCCCGCGAACTGGAATCCGCTCCACCAGCCATCCCGGCTGCCGCTGTCTGGTGGGCCCGCTGAAACACGAAGCAGACGTCAGTCAAAGGCTAAGCATCAAAAATCCAGGTCACAAAAAATGCATTGCATAGACTCACCAGGATCTCCAACTCCTGTCGGATGGCCACCAACTGTCGCCTGGCGTCCGCCAACTGGGCCCGCAGGTCGGCGATCATGGTATCACGAGCATCCTGCATTACACATAAGTTAGTATCCCATGCATATACATATAGAAAGGTGGAGCAGTTTCATTTCACTTACCCCTGCCATACCACCCAAGGAGAGGCGGTCCCCGTACGTAGCTCGGTACCGTCTCATGTAGTCTGTGCTGTCCTGTACGTGGGACACCACTGGGACCCCGCCCTGCTGCCAGTCCTGGTACTGTGCTGGGAAGCGCGTACGCCAGTCCACGATCTTCGCCTTCCCCTTGGTCTTCCGCCCAATGCGGGCCGGCGCATCTACGTCAACCCACTCCTGGGCCAGCCCCAACGTCCTCATGACCAGTCTAAGCCGCAGCGGCTCAATCTCGTTCAGGCAATGGACCCACACGTCCCGCCTGAAACGAGGAAGACCCGCTACAACCCAGGGCTGGCCAGCGTCGCCCATGCCCAGGTAGGGCCTCCACACCACCTGCATCACCATACATACATCATATTAGTTACCATTCAGTCACACGCATAAACACAAAAAAATCATACGCATCATACCATGGCCTCGGGATACTCGCTCAGTTCCCGACGAAGTGACGCCAGCTGGTAGCCGTGGGGTGCTGCAACCACGACCGGCCTCCACTGCCGCGCCAGAGGCACGGCTCTCCTGTTCCCATGCCTAGCCCTCCCCATCGAGAAATAATAATAGCTCCACACCTGCATCCATCATACATCATTAGTACAATAATTGCATATTTAACTGTAAGAATGCATAAATAAAATGTTTACCTGGAGGAAAGGTGCGAAGCCACTGACTGTCGTCTCCTTCTCCAAAGTCTGGGAGAGATCGACAATCAAATGGGCAAGTAGAGCCGCTCCCCACGCATAGTGCCCCACTCTGTCAAGGTCCGCCAGGATCCCGAGAAACGGCAGTGGATGCCATCCCCCTTCGTCCCTAGCAGAAGGCGGCCCAGGAAGAAGAAAAGAAACCTCCGAAGGTCTAGATCCACCAGTTCCCGCTCACTCGGATCCTGGGTAAAAGCAGCGCGAGCGTCCCCCTCTAGTCGAGCCAAGAACTCTGCTCCAGTCTTGCTAACCCGCTGGCGCGGGTCGACGAATCCGAGCGCCTCCATGATCTCCACTCGGCCAACTACCCTGCTGTCCCTGTCAGTCACGCTCGTCTCTAACCACAGCAGGTCCAGGGCACTCTCTCGGTAGTCGGGGTAGGTGACCCCGCTCACCGCCTCTCCGTCCACCCGTAGCCCGGTGATCCGAGCCACGTCCTCCAGTGATGGCACCATGTGCCCCCAGGGCATCAGAAACGCTCGGCTCGGCGCATGCCACCGCTCCCTCAGTGCCTGGATAAGAGGAAGGTCGAGCCGGAAGGGCTCGATCCTAAGGAAAGCTCCAAAGCCCATGGCGTCCACACGCGCCCTCTGGAAATCCGGCAGCCCACGGTATGCTGCCACCACCAGGGACCAGCTAATCCGGCCCTTCATCACGCCCTGCAAACCACAAAACCAACAAAGAACACATCAGCATCATGAACAGTAATAAACAATAACACTGTATATATACTACTTATTCTTTTATTTTATTTTTACATTTTTAAAATATTTATATTTTCTTGTGGAGGCGTCCAGGCCCCTGGACGCCTCCTCTTCTTTTGTTTTATTTTTAGAAAAAGAAAAACAAAACCAAAACAAAAAAATATATTAATAATATATATATTATAATGGAGGCGTCCTAGAGCCAGGACGCCTCCTTATTTTTATTATATTTCTATTACTTTTCGTAAATAAATAAATAAATAAAAAGAAAAAGAAAAGTGGAGGCGTCCAGGCCCCTGGACGCCTCCTTCTCTCACTACCCGGCCTTCTCTCACAGCCTCTCGCACGCCCGTTTTAGCCTATTAAACCACAGAGTGAGGATTCCGAGGTACTTACCGGGTCGTGATCGTCCTCTCCCGCGTCACCAGCATCCGCAGCAGCCTCCGCGGCCAGGAGAGGCACCTCCATCCCCTCCTCCGCAGCAATCTCCTCTGCTGCAGCCTCCTCGGCATCATCCCTCAACCTCCTCGCACGACGAGCCAGTCGTTTCCGCTTCTCTGGACCCTGGCTCGATCCTCCTCGCTCCATGGGGACGAAGAATGGGTTTGTCTGATTTGACCGGATCGTTTGAATGAACAGTAAGTAGGTAGGGGGGGAGCCCCCACCTATATATAGATTAATCTTTAATTGGGGCGTCCAGGCGCCTGGACGCCCCCATCTTTTTTTCTTTTTTAAAAAAATTCAAAAAAAGTAGGGGCGTCCAGGCGTCTGGACGTCCCCATAACAAAAAAATCAAAAAAATAAAAAAATAAAAATTAGGGGCGTCCAGGTCTCTGGACGCCCCCAAAAATAAAAACAAATAAAAAAATTAAAAAATCAAAATAGGGGCGTCCAGGCCTCTGGACGCCCCCACAATAAGAATTTCAAAATATATATATATATATAAATAAAAAAAGGGGGGGTTAGAGTACGTACTTAACCCAAACAAAATAAAAAAAACAACATAAAGAAAAAGAAAAACCATAAAAAAAATATATATAATAAATTAAGTGGATAAGGGTCCGAAACATCCATGCCAGATTTTATTCCATCAGAAAAGCAGAGTGAACTACATCAGGGGTTTAGGCACCTTAGGCCTTAACTTCCCCAGTTCGGTTACATAAGCCCTCCACGGCTCGCATTCCTCCACCACGTGCGCTAAGGCCTTTCCCGCAACACTTGTCTTCCAGGGAGCTTTAATGGCCTTCGCTTCCTTCGCGTCCGCTTCAGTACCCAACTCCCTTTTCTTCAAAGGAACAATGCCAGTCGGTGGCGGGAACGAATGGCGTGGGATGCCAATCTGGAGGCAGCACCGATGCGCACTATAAAGGACGAACTCGGTCGCGCCGATCAGTTGAAGATCAACTTCGGGGGAAGACCTCATGAGGAGATCTAGCGAAAGCAAACATGCCGGTGCGCAAGTAAAGAAGCCTTGTGTCACGGTGCGAAAGTGAGACCGCCAGTCTTCACGTTTCTTCAGCCACGGAACGCGGTTCACTACAGTACCACCGAAGCCTAACACGTCGGCTATGTGGTGAAGCGGGCTTTGTTGAAAGAGCTTCGAAGCGGTTGGCATTCCCTCGCGGTGGTCGAATTTGAAATGCAAATCCAGCCAGCAATTCAAGATAAGTGCACAACCAAATGGAGGCTTACCCATGCTCGAGGCAGTAAGACCGCTGTAAAGATAGGCAAGGACGGCGGGTCCCACCCTTTTTCCACGCCAGATCCCGCAGATAGCACTCAGTTGGTCTTCCTCCACTATGTTGTCGGTATGAGGGAACAAGAGAGCACCCGCCAGACAGATGGTGAACCCCTTCATGATTCCCTCCAAATAGTCATCATCTGGTGACCCTCTCAGGGCGTCCATGACCCACTCCGCAAGCTTTTGGAGATCGATCCCCTTTTGAGTACGGACCTTTCTGGCTGCGTCGGGCGGCATGAAGCTTCCAAGGACGCTTTCAGAAGTCCCCCGTGTCAGCATCCGCATAGCCTTCACCTTCCCGTCACTCTTGAATTTCTTCAAACCAAGCAGAAGTTCCACCTCCTCGAGGAGGATGGTCACCTCGAAGGTCGGGAAAATAAAAGTGTGGGTCTGGGGATGCCAGATCTCCACTAGCGCGCCCATAGCCGCCCAGTCCATACGAATCTTCTCGTAATGTTTGGCGTGAATAAGGAGCCCCTGCAGATGCCACTTCGAGAGTATGGCCCTCATGCCAATGGAGATATTGGAAGTCAGCCTTGAAAGCCATGGCAGCTTGGAAAACTTCCTCGGGCCTGGGAAGAGTGGATATGGCTGGAAGAGGAAAGAAAGAAGAAATGAAGGAAGTAAGAAGAAAGTTCACGTGGAGAAATTTGAAAAGAGTCAGCTTACCATATGCGACATGATCGTCCCACTCAGATGACCCTCGAGGTCGGAAAGTCGCCTAATCTCGCTGCTAGGCTTGCTCCTCTTCATAACGCGGGAAGACTCTCCTTCCATCCTGAGATCTCTAGATTCTCCTCTCCTTCCTCTCCTGAGCTTCCAAAACCCACCTTGGTGCATTTGATTGAACTAGCCTAAGGGGAGTTCTTATAGGAAGGGAAGGGTGCTACAGGACAGAACATGTCACATCAGTGGTCATTGTCAAGATTTTGTCTGGATCTCCTTTGAACTGTGGTGCGATTCTGCTATAATTCTGCTACTTTCTGATGTTGCTAACCTTTGCTGGCCTGTGCAGGTTTTACTAACGGACGTCTTTGTCCTATATCCTGTCCCACCTTTCATTGGTTGGTCCCACCATGTCATGCATCATAGTATATGATACCTACGCTACTAGAACATGTCAAGGACCTTGCGGCCCGAACGAATCTGGGATTTGAGTTCCCCTTCAACAAAAACGGTGATGATCCCGGAAGAGTTTGGGTTGTACGGATAGGCCGTTAATTTGTGGTAGCATGGGGACGACGGTTCCGTTCAGTGAGTTGGTGCATGGATAAACGGGCCCCAGCTCAGTATCAGCTCACCGGATCGGTATCCTGACCCGTTCTTCACAAGTTAACAATATTATCCTTGGCTATTTTCTATTTTAGTTTGTTTTGAATTTTTCTTTAAACCCAGCATGCATTCATATAGGACTTTGATTTATTGCGGAAGATCATTCAAGTGATTCGATTGTGAAAGCCGTTGTGTTTCAATTCCCACAAATATGAGATATTCCACTCCGAATGAAATACCGAGTTTCCTAGAGACGGCCCCGACGCTGCTCTTCCAAAGGAGACCCTTGTTTGGACAGACCCTCAGATATTCCTTTACCTTTTTTTTTGACCCACCTTGGCCGCAGCACTTCCACATTGGCTGGTAACCGCTCCCCCAAGGTGAAACCTCCGGTTTATGACCCAGGTACTTCCACACCGAGAAGTTGGTCCCTTCTTGTTTCGTGCCTGAGCGCACATCTCACCCTCCCTTATTTGATCTCCGTCCAAGCAATCGTCAATATTTGAAAGACCTTCTTCAAGGTCGCCTCATTGAAACTCCAGGAAAGATTCCAAACAGTAACGTCAAAAGCGTGTCTCATCACACCTTGGCATCGACTTATCAGTCCGCTCCCACTCCATTTCACTCCACTTCGATACCATTCCACTACGTATCGCTCCCTTGCAAAGCAGACGCCAAGGCGGGGCAGCTGTAGACACGCCATTCCTGACGTCTCCTGAGAAAGTCTCATATTACTATACAACGCCCCGCGACGGCTTACGCATTTTGAATCACTTGAGTGCTTCCTTTTCTTGAGTCTCCTTCCGCCCTTTTCGGCATCTGGAATCGTCTCGTCACGGCATTCGGGCGGCATCAACACCAGTCGGACGCATCAGGAGGTTCCGGAATCAAGAAGGGGGTCTACCGGGCGGCCGCCGACGCCTGATCCGAGGACCCGGGTGGGTCTTAATGGGGGCGTCCAGGCCCCTGGACGCCCCCATCTTTTTAATTTATTTTATTATTTTTCTCAGGGCCCAAATCAAATAAAAAATATATAAATTAATGGAGGCGTCCAGGCCCCTGGACGCCTCCATAAAAACAAAAACAAAAAAATATATATGTAAAATGCCAGTTGGCATACAAAAACAAAAATAAAAAATATAAATACATATTAATGGAGGCGTCCAGGCCCCTGGACGCCACCATAAAAACAAATAAAAAAAATCAAAAATGCCAGCCCTATCATAAAAAGACAAACAAAAATAAAATAATATAATTTTGGAGGCGTCCAGGCCCCTGGACGCCTCCATCAACTCTCTCACGGGCGCCGGCCACCGAACGACGGTTTGTCGTGTGTGAAAAAATCCAAAATATAGAGACGTCCGGTCAGCTGGACGCGCCCATTTCTGAATCACGAGGCGCCGCTCACAAAACCACGCGTTGTGCCGAACCGCGTGCGGCCGTCGTCGGTTTTCGGTGGACCTGCTTGAGGCGTCCGGGACCCTGGACGCCTCCACAAAAGTATTCCAAAAAAAATATATAAAAATAGAATAAAATATTATTTCGGCCCTGATGGAGGTGTCCAGGGTCCTGGACGCCTCCACCCTCCGGAGCTCTATAAATAGAGGCCCCCCCCTCAGTTCTAGAGGAGCTTCTAAGTGATCCGATAGGCTGCCGGAGCCCAGAGGCTACGGAGTCATTTTCTAACCCGTGGGTTCTTTTGTAGGTGGAGGTTCTGCCGGCTTCTCGGGTGCTCACGCTCGCGAGAGGAAGGTCGTCTTCATCCACCGCGCTTCCACGTCGTCCCCACGCTGCCGGAGCTCCGCCGGATTTCACCCTCGGCTCATCCAATAAGCCTTTTCTTCCCCTTTTTCTCCATAGTTCTTTACATTCATCATATTGCATCCTCTATCCCCCTTCACAAGGGCGCCTCTTCTCTTATACTTCTTGCATCCACCATCTCATTTTCCTCCTACTCGAGTCCGAGAGGGGTTTAAAAGATAACACCAACCAGGTGTGTGTCTTGCCATCATTTCGTTATTTTTATCGCAAGGATTTGAATACTACACCTCCATCTTTCTAATCCACTTGTCATTTATTTGTCGTTGTTTTGCAAGGGTACCCGAGGAAAGCCCTCTCCGTCGGCCGGCCGGAAGGAGAGGAAGAAGCAACCCGCCATCTCCCGCTCTTGAGGTAGGCGCGATCACTTTCTTATTTTGGGGTCTTTCGGCCCCTGGCGATCACATCTTTTCATCGAGGCCGCGGCGAGTCACTTCCCCAATGGCCGTTTAAATTTCTGTTCTCATATTCTCTTTATATCCTGTTATATTTTGCTCATATCATCGAGGCCGCGGCGAGTCACTTCCCCAATGGCCGTTTAAATTTCCGTTCTTATATTCTCTCTATATTCTGTTATATTCTGCCCATATCATCGAGGCCGAGGCGAGTCACTTCCCCAATGGCCGTTTAAGTTTCCGTTCTTATATTCTCTCTGTATTCTGTTATATTCTGCTCATATTCTCGAGGCCGCGGCGAGTCACTTCCCCAATGGCCGTTTAAATCTCTGTTCTTATATTCTCCTTTATATTCTGCTCGTATTCTCGAGGCCGCGGCGAGTCACTTCCCCAATGGCCGTTTCAATTCTGTTATTTAATTTCTGCACCATTCCCGTCCCCCCGAGGTCGCGGCGAGTCACTTCCAGCTATGGCCGTTTGAACCCCATATCTTACTATATTATACTTGTCCCGCTCGCCCCGCCGGAGCAATCTCCCGTGGTGGCCCCTTCTCTCTTCTCTATCATCTCTGTGTTGCAGCAAAACAAGCAAACAAACAAAAAAAGAAGGAGCCCGCGTGCTCTCCGCTTCCTCTTCCCCGCTCTTCCCCAAACCGCGTGATCTCGCTCACACTTATGACCAGCTTTATCACAATACTTGTAAATCTCCTTTGATGGTGTGGTGGTGGAGAATGACCTATCATTCTTCTGAAATTTCTTCGCCTGAGAGGGCTCCCCTCCCATGAAGAATCGCTTCTTGGTGAAGGATTGTTTGAATTTTCCCGGGCTTGTGACGGGTTCCTTCTTATCTCTTCCTCGGATTCTCTCAGATAATTCGGTGGCGTCTTCCAGTAGTTGAGCACGCCGAACCATCTCCGAATAGACTTGGATGTCCATCGGGGCAAGTTGTGTGATATAATGGGGCCGAAGCCCGTTGAGGAATCTTCTCGCCTTCATCTTTTCCGTACACACCAAGTGGGGTGCATACCTAGATAATCTGGAGAATTGGGCCTCATACTCGGCCACTTTCAAGCCCCGTTGTTTTAGAACGGCGAATTCCACGGCTTTCTTTTCCTGGATATGATCGGAGAAGTACTTGTTGTTGAAATGCTCCGTGAATTCATCCCATGTGACATGGTATTCTGGCAGTGTTGCTTCTATGGATTCCCACCAGCATCGAGCGTCCCGCTCTAGTTGGAATACGGCAAGTAAAACCTTCTCTTCATCCGCGCATTACATCACACGGAAGATTCGTTCCATCTCCTTTAGCCAATTCTTGGCATCCTCGGGGTCGGACGAACCCGTGAACCTCGGTGGGTTCATGTTACGGAAACTTCGGTGGAGATCTCCCGCTCCACGATTTGCTCCGCCTTGGGCCACTTGCTGTAGTGCCTGTGTGAGGCCTTGCACGGTGCGCTGCATCTCGCGCCATTGTGCTCTTTCCGCAGCCATGATCCTACAAAAGAGTTAAGTATGATAAAGATTGGATTTACTTGTAAGGTCGAAAGTCATTGTAGAACTTAACCCATTGCTCTATCCATCTCACCGGGTAAGGTATATCTATCCTTGAACTTTGGTTTTACCTATCCTTGGACTAAAGTTTTTACTTAGATTTCAATTTCTAACCGTTTATTTTTTCTAGTTCCCTAGGTTTGAAAACCTAGGCTCTGATACCACGAAGACTGTCACGTCCCGAGCGCGGAAGATTACCCGGAGGCGTGACACGTCTATATAGATCGTGTCAATCATGTAAATATCAGAGTGCGTAAATAACTAAGATTTAACTCGAAATTAATACAAATAGTACGAGCTGACAATTGTCACAACTAATCAAAGGATAAATACATATGTTCCTAGAGTCCAACGACTAGGCTTCAAATCTTAAGCAGTTCTAATCAAGTTGACTAATACAAATGACATAGATGAATTGATACAACTGACATAAGTGAACTAATACAATAACACAAAGGACATGACAATTTGATAACTTCACTCTAACACTCATCACTCAGTCTCATTCTCTTCCGAGTGTTGGTTGACATCCAAATTACCTGAAAATATTAGAAAATAACTAGATGAGCGAATCGCTCAGTAGGAATTACATCTCAAGATTTAACATGCTTTAAGTGGTTTACAAGTTCAATTAATGTCAGTAAAGCTATGCATGTAGATGAGTAGATATCAAGGATTGTAAAAATCGACAAGAGCAGTGAAGGAATAACAAGTGAGAGTATAAGGATTCCAACTTCAATGCAGCAATAGCAAGAGATTCAAGCAAGTAATAACTGGAATTAACAAAATCTTTCCAAGAGAGTAAGAACTCATGTCAAGCAAGTAATAGAAAGTAATATAAATTCAAGCATGAAAAACTGGAATTGACTATTTATCAATTTCATTCAAGTAAAAACTTTACCATTCTGCGGGTCTCAAGTCAAATCAATCAAGTAATATCACAAAAATGAGTGGAATATCTAAAGCCTAGCAAGCAAGTACTCAGGTGCAATATCAAACACCATGGTCAATAAACTCCCATGGACACAAGTACCTTCGGGTGCTCCTCCCAGGACCAGACCGGGCCCTATATGCACAGCATTAATCATGTTTGTTGACATCCACTCTCATTTATAGTCAATATGGAATTTCAAGATTTGACCAGTATGATATATAAGGTGGAATTATGGAATGGAATCCAATGGCGCATTGATGTGTAGGGATGAACTAGGAGTGGAAACCAGTAACGTTTGATACACGGAAAAAAACTAGATAAGAGAGGTGCCTTATGGGCCACCTGACAATTTTAGAAACGACACCCTCACTGTGGGATGCCCTTCCTGGGAACTATACAGGGTTTAGAGGACCCTGTCAGGAGTTAAATGTCACCTCTCAGGCTGCTATCTATCAGTGGAGATGGCAAAAGTGAAAGCCTAACGATCACGTTAACGCAATGAGCCAGCTGTGTCGACTCTGCAGTTCATCGCGTCAACGCGGTGAACAGGCTGGGTCGACTCTGCAGTTCATCGCGTCAACTCTGCAGTTCATCGCGTCAACGCGGTGAACAGGCTGGGTCGACCCTGTGAACAGGCTAGGTCGACTCTGCCCTTCATCGCGTCAACGCGGTGAACAGGCTGGGTCGACCCTGTGAATAGGCTGGGTCGACTCTGCAGTTCATCGCGTCAACGCAGTGAACAGGCTGGGTCGACCCTGCAGTTCATATCTGCTCAAAATGGCTTAAGGTATTAATCTTTGATTAAGCTAGGGTTAACTGGACGATTACTTTAACATCATGCCGTTAGAAGGCGCCCATGGGGCTGCCATCTCTTAGAAGAAGGCGCCCTTGGGTCTGCCACCTTCTATTAGAAGGCACCCTAGGGGCTGCCATGAATTTTTTTTTATATATAGGTGCCCAAGGGGGGGCACTTCACAGAGGGGCAGTTTGCCCATTTCCTATTTAAAATGAGCGTCTGTTCTACAGCCGATGTTCAGTGAATAGCGTCCGGGTCTGGGATGCCCTTTGATTTAAGTTGATTTAGGTAAAACTGATGACATGGATAGATAGAGAAAACTGTAAGGATTATAGATCTTTATTCATGTACTCGTTTCATACTTTAGTTGCTTAAATATCAGATTTTTAACATGACGTATCATACTAGTTTTCATTTTTAAAGGAACTAAATGGAGACAAGGTTTCTGGATAGGCTACCTAACAGATTAATTAGGTATGCTAATTAGTTAGTAGATCAACTAACATGTTAATTAGGTTTGTTAATAGGTTAGTTAATAGCTAAACTAATAGGTTACGTAAAAATACGATAAAACTTGCGTTACACGGAAATATCGTATGGATATGAAGCTAATATATGCCAACTACCCTAGATTGAAACTAATACATGCTAATCAATGCTAATCATCTTGGGTATAAGGCTAGTACATGCTAATTATCTTAGGTACGACGCTAATACATGCTTATCATCCTAGATTTAAGCCAACACATGCTAATTATTCTAGGTGTGAGACTAATACTTGCCAATACTTGTTAATACTTGCTAATTATTCTGGGTATAAGACTAATACATGTTAATTATCTTAGGTATGAAGCTAATACATGCTAATCGTCCTAGATTTAAGCTAACACATGCTTTATAAACACTAAATATCACATGGAAATGAGCCTAAGACTAAATGCCTAGACTAATCATCCTAGATTAGCTACTAGTTTAGTTAAAAGTTGAGAACACCTACCTTGTTGGAAGATCTCTAGCAGTAGCAGAACCCTTCTAGGTGACTGTGTAATCCCTGCAGAGCTTTGTCCCAACCTTAGCTAACCTAGAATGGGGGTAGCAAAGGGTATGTTATAGGGTCTGGTATGACCGGATAGGGGGGCAAGATCTGGAATAATGGGGCTTTACAGCTTGTACAGACTCGAGAGATAAGGGATAATGTTTGGACAGCCAATCCATGACTCAGATCGTAAAGTCTGTCTCCCACATTCATACACGATGCCTCTTCAATGTGCACACTTTCAAAGTCTGTGTACATCCTCAAAGTCTATACATTGGCCTCCTCAAAGTCTATACATTGGCTTCACAAAGTCTGTACATCCTCTCCCTCTCAAAGTCTATCTGTACATCCTCTCCCTCTCAAAGTCTATACATTGACTTCCATCACAAAGTCTGTACATCCTCTCAAAGTCTATATATTGGCCTCCTCAAAGTCTGTACATCCTCTCCCTCTCAAAGTCTATCTGTACATCCTCTCCCTCTCAAAGTCTATACATTGGCTTCCATCACAAAGTCTGTACATCCTTTCAAAGTCTATACATTGGCTTCATAAGTCTGTACATCATCTCCCTCTCAAAGTCTATACATTGGCTTCCATCACAAAGTACACCTCTCCCTCTCAAAGTCTATACATTGGCTTCCATCACAAAGTCTGTACATCCTCTCAAAGTCTATACATTGGCTTCCATCACAAAGTCTGTACATCATCACAAAGTCTGTACCCTCTCAAAGTCTATACATTACATCTCAAATCTATACATTGGCCATTTGTGCAAAGTCTATACATTGCTGCAACTCCAAGTCTATACATTGCAGCTCAAGTCTATACATTGGCCATTTGTGCAATTCAAAATCTATACATTGCTGCGGTTACTGCAGTGGCTCAAAGTCTATACGTTGATGCAGCCCGCAACAAAGTATCTACATTGCTATTGCCAGCCTATTTACCAAGTCTGTACGTTGCTAGCCTATAATGTATAATTAATTGGCACAAAAGGTAAATGATGGATGCTAAGATTTAAACCCTGGTCATTGGGTTGAAAGACAAATTACTTAACCAACTACACTAGGAAGCCACTTGTCAAGTGAATAATATTTACGTATGATAACTTCGTGTTCCAACTTCTTACTTAAGCTTCCTCTAGAGTTTATCTAATATATATATTTTTTATTTAGAAAATATTATTAATAAATATATATATATATATATATATATTTATACGGGGTGCTACACCTTTTCTTTTCTTTTTTTTTTGTTTTAGGGTTGGGTTTAGGTGGAGTGGGTAACCCAGTCCGCATAAATCCTCCCTCCCATGGGGTTTATGTGGACAGGGCGACCAGGTCACCCTGGTCCGCGTAAACCCCCCTGGGGGGGTTTAGGCGAGCCAGCAAGAGAGAGAGAGAGGGAGAGGAAAAAATATAAAATCCCCGAGCCCCTCTTCTGACCCACGTGGATTGACTAGGACACTTAGACGGCGCTAGTTGGCTGGCTTGTGCTTGAGGTTGCTCAGACAGGTCCTCGTGCTTCTTTCTTTGCCTTGGACGATCCTCGCGCCCTCAGAGCGGAGTCTTCGCACTATAAGCTGACTCTCCTTTGAATGGCATCTAGGACATGACTGAGATCAGCGTCGAGCGGTATTGGAAGTCGCACCCCGAGGCCCGAGACCGATCCTGGCGTTGGGTGCAACCCCGAACAAAGGCCATTTTGGGGTGGCCCCGGTGTTTGTATTTTTTTTGTCTTGTTATGTGAATTGCGATCATGTGTCTTGGACTCCAAGCTTTGACCCGAGCCTCAAAGTGAAGCTGCAGTCGTGTCGCCTTCAAGGTGTTCGAGGTAATTCCCCACCCTTGATGGCATGTCGTGTAGCGTGGCTGACGGTCTGCGTGGGCCGAATAAGGCTCTGTGACAGGGGCTGGTAGCACTAGGCCATTGAAGGAAGGCGTTTTAGGCTTGAAACTCAGCCTTAGTGTGGGGTGCCGTGCTATACAACAGGTTGTTGTGGAGCCCGAGTTGGCTCGGTGGCTGTAAAGTTGATGGCTCAACGTCGTGTATCAGGAGGGTCGGGGGTAGTCCTCGCAGTTTGTAGAGTCGTCACATGGTGCGACAAGTGGTCCTGAGCCGTCGGTTGGCCCCGGATCGTTGTAGGATGACCGAAAATTGGGCACCCTTAAGGTGTTCAGGATAATTCCCAACCTTTGATTAGGGGCCGTATGGTCTCCAGGGCCCAAGCTTGACTGGGTAGTGGAGTCCATTTGTTTTGATATGCTAGGAGAAGGTGTCTTGGGGTCATTCCTAACATCGTTGTTGAATGTTGCTCAACACGGCGCGTTGTTGCGAGTCCCCGGGTTGGTCCGGGTGACCAAGTGTTAGTGGGCTAATGCCACATTCTGGGTGGTCACGGGTGGTCCCTACTTTATCTTGAAGTTGCTGTGGGGCATGGCAAGTTGATTCTGGTTCGGAGTCGGGTCCGGGATGCTATAAAGATGCTAAAGAAATGGCACCTGCAAGGTGCTAAGGAGCGATCCCACACCTTTAAATCTGGATTTTTTGGGGGGGAAATTTACTTACAACAACCGTCCAAGTTTCAAAGATAGATGAATGGTTAGACGATATATCGTCTAATGCAAATAGGATAGACGACACCCCATCTATGTGAAGAAAGTAGCATTGTACGATACTTCTTCTAAAGTCTCTAGTTAGATAGAACATTGGATGATATATCATCTAAGTCAGAAAGGGTAGACGATGCGAGAGCTGATAGATGCATCTTCGTCTAAGAGAAAAATGACAAAAACTCAAAATAGATAATACATCGTCTAACTGAAGAGAAGTATTAGACGGAACTTTATCTAACTCACGATAAACGATGAGCTAGATGATATTCCATCTAAGTGAAAAATAACAAAAGCTCAAAACAGACAATACATCGTCTAACTGAAGAAGTGTTAGATAAAATTTCATCTAACTCACGATAGACGATGAGTTAGATAATATTATATCTAAGTGGAAAACAACAAAAGTTACAATATACGAAACTTCATCTAATTTATCAAGTTGAAGTATTAGACAAGTATGACTACATAAAGACGAAGTGTTAGATGATACGTCGTCTATTGAAAAATGACAAAAAAACTAACGATAGACGATGCTTCGTCTAATATAAAAGGTAAAAATAGAATGATTAGACGAATGGATAGATGATACTTCGTCTACTTTCATTGAAAGACAAAATCTCATCGCCTTAATTTTATCTTCCATTTGAATAAGGTGGTATATATATTACACTGTGACTTAGTCAAATATATATTTCTATTGACTGCGTTAAACAACAAATGAAATTTGAAATATCTGAACCCTAACATACATAAACAGGCTCATGTAAAATGGAAAGAAACCCTAGCTTTCTATGACGCTCTCTAGATAACAAATCTTCTCAGATAAATCTTCATCTATACAAAGTATAATCTATTTCAAGAAAAAGGAAAATATAGTTGTTAGAGTATTTTTTTTCTTGAACACATCCCTATGTATTAATCCATTTGTTGATGAAAATTACTTCTTTCTGTGAGCTAAAAATTCTCTCCAAGTATCAAATTTAAAATACTACTGCTTTATTATCTACTAACCGTGCATGTACAACAAAGACAAAATATTGTAAGTCTACAGGATATACAGACGAGGTGCACATGTAGACTTTGATCGTAAAAGAAAAGATATCGGATGAGACAATATCTTCGGCTAGACAGAACTCTAGTTCACTTGTTATCCAAATAACAACGTGCACGCTCAAGGGGAGATGGATATAGAATCCCAACCACCAAACATATGAGAAGATCGCAACGTAGAAGGGTCTTGTATCTAACGGATATAAGGGAGCCTTGGAGGTCTATAAATACCTTAGGGATTTGAAGAAGAAAGTTGGATGAACCAACCTACCAGTGAGAGGCTCAACAATCTTCTTCCTACTACTCACAAGTGATCTTCAAGCTTCTTATATACTTGCGCTCAAGAGAGACTTCACCAAACTTCCTACATGATCCTTGAAGACTGTTACTCTGAGAAGCTACTCAGAAGAAGAAGAAGACCCTGCGTCCACAACGATCATTATGTTCTTCTTCTTCACTCTAATTTCATATTCATTATTTTTTGTTTTGACCACATTGCTCACTTAGGAGCATCATGTGATGGTTCTATAAAACTCTTTACATATTAGTTCTAGGAGCAGTTGTTGCTCAGGAAAACTAGCACGGGGTGTGCAAACACGATCTGTTGATACCTTGTAAATCGATTGGGTAATGGTTCCTAGAAAACTAGTGGGACAAATTTGTTGAAACCTTAAGATCAATTGAAGAACTGACCCTAGAAAACAATGAATGTAACCATAGATAGCAAGGTTAAGTAAAACTCCAGGCGAGTTGCAGGGGGGCTAGACGTGGAGAAACTTAGGAGAACTGGCCGAATTAATATAAAAACCCGATTTTCTTATGATGTGCTTACGATTCTACGTTTTTATTTTCGCTATGTTTCAACGTTAAATTTTAATACACTATTATTTTATGAACACACCTATTCACCCCCCTCTAGAATGTACCCGAGTGCTAATAGTTTATTACTTGGTTTAAACGGAAAAGTCAAACCAAACAGACTTATTTGATTCAATTTAGTTTGGTTTCAAATCTAAAATAAAAAGAAATCCTAGTTTGGATTAAAACTGGATTAATAGAAAGAAATGATTTGATTTGGTTACTGCTCTATATAAACCAAACCAAATCGAACAAATGGAGTTCCATATTTAAGTAGAAGGTATTGGTCCGACAAAAGCAAAGTTCTTTAGAGATTATGTAAAATTTGCCAAACATCTTAAGAATTGACATTTAGTACTTTTAAAAATTGGGATAAAAAATTCAGTTATACTTTTTTGAGTTTGAAATCATCTCAAAAGTAAAGGTGTTCCTACACACCTTGAATTTTGTAATTTTTTAAAATTATTTCTCGATTCAAGACCCATCTTAATTACATGTTTGTACAAAGTACATCACGATTGGATTGGATGGCTAAAAAATTATTAGAAAAAAGGAAAAAGGTCCATGAGTTGACCACTTTCAGCATATTAAGAGCATTTATTTTTTTATTCTTTTTAATCCTCCCATCATGGTTTGGCCGGCCAGGTCTGATGGGCCAGCGTGCAAAGATAATTATTCATGATACTGAAGAGAAGTACTACCCCTCATAATGCTGTCTCTGATCTACCGCGGTTTCAATTCCCAAATCATGTGGACTCCGAAGACATGGGAATGCCAGAGTTAACCATGGCTCAAACAAGATCACGTAGCCAAGGTTGGCTTGCGCAATGCATGCATCCTTAGATGTGCACGTTCAGCAAGGTGTCATTCTCGTGATGGCCATTTGCAAGCATGTCAAGAGATGAGAAACATTCTTCGGTTTCTTTCTTAGAAGAATCTACATGCAGATACTGCATGGTAAAAAGGTTACGATGAAAGAAAGAGGTAGCTTCCTACGGGGACTCAAGACTCTCGGGAAATAAGAAGTTTCCTAAGAGAGGCCATGGGAGCGACATAGAGAAGGAAACAGAATGAAACATCACCAGAAATAAAAGAAAGTAAAAGAAAGTAGGGGAACAGCGAACGCCAACAGCGGAGAAGAAAGATGTCGAAGTGCCTCCTCAGACACTTCCCAACCCTTCTTAAGAACTAAAATGGCAATGCACTCCTCTCACATCGACGGCACAGATCGAGCTTCCCTCGAGAAGATTAATCGCCACTGCCAGTTCACCTAGAGAAAAAGCCTAGGGCTACGTCCCTCGCCATTCGATCGTACTTCCCCAGAGATGAAGAGACGTCGACATTATAATAATGACATCACAACCACATGGGTGAAAACTACCTTGCGTCCCAAGTAAGACGATAAGTAGAGTAACACCCTACGTCCAGAGACACGGGAAGATTCGAGAAGTATAGATTGAAAGGACCCGTGTGTAGCTGAAGACCTCCTCGACTGACTCTACCAATTCCTCCCGAGCACTGAGCTCCCTGCTCTAGAGTAAGGGGCTAGTGAGGAGGGAGAAATTCATCAAACTCACTACGGCCTATTATTAACCGGCCCACAGTCTAGAACATCGCCAACCAAAACCCACTCAAGATTGACCCAACATACAGACACATGCTCCTCGTATGATCGTGCCCCACATTCCTAACGGGTAACCATCACCACAATAATGACAGACATTACCCCAGAAAACAATTAGGCAGAGGATTATCACCCACATCTCCGTGTCATTCACTATCTACTCCACCCCTTCGCCTCTTATGCAACAGGCGAGTGAATAATCAACGACCCACAATCAGACAACCCATTAACTCCACTCTCCACTAAATCAGGAAACATGCGAAATGCATGAACTCGAGAAAAACCCTATAAGTAAGACCCTAGATAAATTTCCAAGGGACGACACACAATCTACTCACAAAGGCCACTCCAACTCCACTCATCTCTCATGACTCTTCAATTCTCTCGTCCGAACACTCACCTCCACCACTAGCACTTGTTCCCTTCTTCTGAACATTATGCTGACTTAAACATCGAAAGGTTGCTCTCTGAGATCACAAATAAGACTCCTTCTGGCGTGTCATTCATTGGTTACAAGTTTACATGGGACAGCCGATCTCTCTTTCAACAAACAAGTCATAAAAATGTGGTACGAGGTTCAAACATATCCAATTTCTGTCTCCACAGGTAACAAAAACAGTCACGTAGCAGGACAGAGGATCGTGCTGGTTGCATTGCAATCCACAAGAGCTCTACAATAAGCTCCTCCAAATCCAAGTGCAATGAGAGGTTCGCCAAGGTAAAGAGAAATGTATAGGTGATATCAACTGTCAGGACCCACAACAAACATGTAACAATCCCATTATAAATGATGTGCACGGCTACAAGCTATAGAGCCACCAAGAAATAAGCGCTTCCATGACAGGAATAGTGTAAGCATTCGTGAATCAAGTCAAGATTCTTCTACAGATTCGGGTTTGGCTCACAAATCATGTTCTTAACATGAATGCTGAAAAACCATTTTAGGAGCAGAAAGGATGCAGCTGAAGAAAAGACCATCAGAAGTTATAAAAGTTCTTGCTTCTTAATAGATCAGGAACCACACCTATTAGTTGAACTTTGTTGGGGGATGTAGAGAGAGAGAGAGAGAGCAACAACTATCATGAAAATCCATGAAAAAGTAGCAGAGACCTGTTTAAGTAACTTCTCAGTTTATGTGTGGTGCTCCACCTGATCGTTGTCGGATGCAATATCTGTTTTACCTGCTGACATATAAATTCGAAGCAGAGAGTGGTGAGCATCAGAGTCTAGACAATTAAGCCTCTTCAAACTCTGGCAGAATGCCTCTGCACCATCAGCATCGTTCTGTTCCTCAAAATATCTTAGAAATGCATCCACCTTTTCTTTGTTTGGTTTCCACTCCTGGTCTTTCACCTTTGAAACAGCATTATTCATGTACTTAAGTGCCAAATCAATTTTCTGCTTGTCTAAATAGTAATCAATATAAATCCCGAATGTCCAGCAATCTGGTTCTGCACCCCTATGAATAACAGTCTCCCAAAGGCATTCTGCCTCTTTAAGCATGTCTCTTCTAAGGTAAGCCCTAAACAGTACATTTGCCAACTTTATATCATATGTTACACAACTAGACTCCCATTCACGAAAACACTGCTCCAATGCATCAAATTCATTGAGCTTGATGAGGGAGTGAAGCATGGTCAGATAGCTCATGTTCAGGGTTGTTGGAAAAGCAGATTTTAGAGAGTTCCATAGCCTATTTACACCATCCAAATTGCCTGTGCATGCATACAAGCTAATTAGATAATGAAAACATTGTCTGCTTCCCCTATCCATATTCTCTTCAAGCATTTCAAGAGCTGACTTGGCCTTTTCAATAAGTCCACCGGAAATGAAAAGAGAAGCAAGAGTACTGTAGACAGGCCATTGCAATTTGGTTGCATCACACTCCTTAATTGCCCGAAAAATCCGCTCCAACGATTCAAAATCATTCAAAGCAGCATAACTTCTCATCAGCATGCAGTAAGTAAAATAATTTGGTGGAATATCTTTTTCTCCCATTTCCTGCACAAGTGGAGGCACCTTTTCAGCCTTGCCTAACTTCATGTAAAGGGACATTATATTGTTGTAGGGTAAAACATTGGAAATATAGTTTAGCTCTTTCATCTTCTCAAAGAGATCCACAGCCTTGTCTTCCATTTTCTCTGTGCAATAACAGTTCAGCAGTGCCCCATATGTCAGCTGGTTCTTTGCAGGTTCTGAGAGATTGGAGAAGTACTTTTCTGCTGAGCCTATTCCCTCAACCTTACAAAAAAGATCTAGGCGTATTGCATAGTTGCTGTAGGACATGTTCATGCCCCTAGTATCCATCCACTCCATAAGCTGCATGCAGAGAGCGACAGCTAAATTTCACAAACAGAAATGCAAATTCTAGAACCAAAGTACCAAGGAAAATCCAAAGAACCACACTGCCTACATAATTTTATTTAAGTCACAGAGAAAACTTAATGTTTCTCTCAAAAAATGGTGGAATGGTCCAATTAACTTTGAACAAGGGCTTCTAATGATCCAGAGCAAGGCCTCTCAGTCAAATGAAATCCTAAAAAGCTAGTTTCCAAAAGACAAGCATGTCACCAGGCAAACAATGCCCACATTTTCAAATGTTCTAAACAAAAACTGCAGAAATTCACCTCACAAAGCACACCATACCATAGACCCCACTTCAGGGTAAATTTACACCGAGGTAAACAAACATTTTGTTGCAAGAAATAAGAAGTATCATATTAAAGTCATCAAAAAATACAAAACTTCAATTTTATCCTATTTCGATATAAAGATTGGCAGCTAAAACCCGTGTCAGCAAACTGGGCACATTGACCCTGTTGTAACCAGTAGAGATCTCCATAACGCCTTGGTTCTTTAAAAGTTGAAATGTCAGGTACCCTGTACCTGACAAGCATATATGGTTACATGTAATGAAAATCGCAAACCGTTTCGAAAGCAGAGTTTTATTGTTAGAAACAAAGTTAACATTAGGTTTTAAGAACTTAAAATGTGTTAGAATAGTCCCGCATTGGAAAAGGAACAAAATAAGATGTGTTTATAATAGTGAAACCCCCTCCACTCAACACTTTTAAGGTTTTGAGCTGGATGACTCAATAGCTCTAATATAGTATCAAAACCTATGGTAATGATCTAGGCCATGCACCCTATGTTTGTCATGGTCTGCATGATAGAGCCTAAATTGGCCTTTGGTCCACATGACAGAGTATAAATTGACCTACACGTGAGGGGGCATGTTAAAATAATCTCGCACTGAAAAAGAGACAAAATAAGATGTGTTTATAATAGTGGAGCCCTCTCCATTCAACACTTTTAAGGTTTTGAGTTAGATAGCCTAATAACTTTAACAAAATGTAATCAAGTCTTTGATAAAATACGAAGACATTTTCATTAGTTTAATGAATATTAAGTTGCATAAAGATTTGATTACTCGCTCATATGATATTAGTAAATATCAAACTTAGCATTAACACTTTAAGGTTTTGAGTTGGATGGCCCAATAACTTTAACAAAATGTAATCAAGTCTTTGATAAAATACGAAGACATTTTCATTTGCTTAATAAATATTAAGTTGCATAAAGATTTGATTACTTGCTCATACAATATTAGTAAATATCAAATTTACCATCAAAGCATTAATATTGGGCAAATGGGTTCGACAATTGGAGGGGCATTACGAAAATAATTAGGTTAAGTTTCTTGGAGGGTTGGGTTTGTGGAATTAATTGAGAACTTGACACATGGCCTTGGTGAACATGACAGCTAAGGCCAGCCGGTGGCAAATTACGATTAGTTTTTCTATAAGCTTGACACCTAGAAACTTGATACTGAACATTATGTTAAAGTGTCATTCGCCTAGATATATTAACATAAACTTCATCTCTACCTGATAAGAGATAGTGGTTTCTTGCAACACACCCATTTCACACCTCGAATGCCTCCTACCCAGCTCCTTGCATAAACAAAGAACAAGAGAACACCTCCCCCCACCCCACCCACTGGGGGAAGAAAAACGAAAAAAAAAAGAGGAAGAAGAATAAGAGAGTGATACATGGCATTGCAAGGTGGTCGAGTTGAAAGGAAGAGTTGTAAAACATATTGCCACCTACCTTAACATTCATCAACCTTTTAACCCTTCCTCATCCAAACCTTATATGTTCCCCTTGTAAACCCCATTTCTCCCATCCTACTCTTGCCTATCCATGAAAGACAAAATAAGGGGGAGGAAGATAGCCAGGAGAAGGTTTCTACATATGAAGAAGGCCTAGGGCCTATGTTGCAGTTCAGAGGAATGCAAGCAACAACAATTGTGAGGAGGGATTTCTTGGAGCTAGGATGTTCTTCTTGATTGTTTGAAAGGTAGGCTCATCTAGAACTTATCTTTAGTAGA
Source organism: Amorphophallus konjac (assembly GCA_022559845.1). Lineage (NCBI taxonomy): Eukaryota > Viridiplantae > Streptophyta > Magnoliopsida > Alismatales > Araceae > Amorphophallus > Amorphophallus konjac. The sequence goes on from CM040117.1 coordinate 28,143,007, forward strand.
AGAATAACTTTTGTAACTTTAGATAGATGTGTTCTATATTTTTACAGCAGATACCAGATTTTTTTGAAGATTTAAATTTCACTGGAGTAGGCTTGCCTATATGAATTATTTGATAGGATAATAGGCTAATTCGTGAGGACAACTGAGCACAGATCAGATTCGACCCGACCCACGTCTACCACCATCGGATGACGCCAGCAACAACTCAGGACTCAGGCCTCAATTTGGCTCGATGATGGCTGACTTGAGGACTGATTTGTGTCTCAGACGTTATGTAGTCATTTGGATTGGTGTGTGACCCATTTGAGGCCCATTTAGTCTCTTTTATGTTTTTGTTAGTATTTCTGCACGATTTTTCTATTTTTTCCTACTCATAGGGGTAGTTTTGACATTTGCTTGTTAGGAAGGGTCATTAGGGTTTGAACCCTTTAAATATTGTTGTAGTCCCCTGCTAAGGGGACAATAACGAGGAAGTTTTAAAATTTTGAGAGCCGCCACTATGTTTGTCCCATGAAGGGAAGGCGTGTGAAGCCCAATGCCCACTTCTCCTCTCTCTCTCTCTCCCCTCTCCCAGCATGCTGCCACCGCCCCTGCTTCCTTCTTCCCCACTTTCTCCACCATCTCCCTGCACGTGGACAGGACCTTGGCCAGCATGCTGAGCTCGTGACTGCGCCCTGCATCGGCAGTAACTCCGGCCAAACCCATTCGCCGTTCGCTTCGACGCTGACGCCACCCGTTCACATGGCCCCATCACGACGCCTCCCCGTCGCGCCTTTCACTGCTATCAGCACCACGGCCGCCCTGGTCAGGGCATTGCCTCGCTGGAATCACCGGCACCGCCACAATTGCCCTCCACCACCGGCAGCCGCAACAGCAGTGGCCCTAGCTGCCACCGCCGAACAAGCCGCATAGCCCTGCACCGACCTTTAGTCTGCCAGCTGAGCACTGCACCAGCACCCTGTACCGACGCTGACATCACAGCCCTCGCAACCCAGTAGCTGCATTTCCTCTCCTCAGCTGGTGAGCTGGTCCCCATGTTCTCCCTCCCAACACCCACGGCCTCCTCCGCAGCCCACCGTCACTGCAGCTTGCCTCCTCTGCTATGGCTGTGCTCCCAACATCAACACAGCAAGGACGATCTGTACCAATGCCAAGCTGCCATCCAAGTGGCCTTGATTAGCATGCCTCACTTTTCAGCGAGTTAGTTAGTGTTTAGTGGTTCCCTTGTACCTTGTTTTTCTAATATACGGTCGTATTTGCCCTCGTTTGAGAGTGATAGGACTTCTAGCCAGAAATATTTAAAGAAGATTTATTTGCTGTCAGTTTGTGTATATATAAAAAGCCTGCCTGCAGGTTCCGATTTTCGGTGATTGAGTGCGGAGTTGATACCCTAGACTGTGGTAGCTCTATCTATCATCTGTCGTTTCTCGCTGCGAGGGATGGTTTTTTTAACGTAGTTTCTTGTTATTTTCACATGCTATTTCTCCTGGGATTTGTGAGTGATAGGTATTATGCTAATTTTTCATGACGTTGTGCTGATCTCAGATCGTTACCCTTAGTCGGACCCCTTTATGGTAGCTATCCCACATAATTTTTGGTATCAGAGCCAAGTTGTCTACGTAGTTCGCCACGTCGTCAGTCTAGTTAGTTACATTGTCATTTATTACTTGTCATCTTGCACTTATGTTGTGTCCTTCGACAGTTAGCTACATCTTAGATTAGTTCACTCCATTGTCACATGCCCACTCGTAGTGGTGCATGGTATCACCGTTCTACACAGATGTCGAGTTCACATACGGGTCCCTCGATGGACCCCAACCTGACCGATTTGATTTGCAAGCTCATGCACAGAGTAGATCAGATGGACCAGCACTTTCGAGCAATTGGATCACTTTGAGGGCACCCTTGGGTCATTTCAGGGTACATTTACAGAGTCCGACTATACTGCCCAGGGGACAATTGGTCGCATCACCATCCTGGAGGGAGCCATCCAGAACCAGGGCCCTGATAGAGCAGTGGATCGCTATGATCCACCTTCTACACCACTGCCCCTGCCCCCTACAGTTGATCGAGCAGATGGTTGGCGAGATTAGGGCGATATACTCAATGTCACTAGAGGAGATGGATGGGGTTCATAGAGTACCAGTTGCACGCAGGTATAGAAGGTTTGATAGAAGGCATGATCATAATTCTAATGATAAGCAGAGGTCGTACCGAGATCTGAGGGTTTAGGATATTCGGAATGCCTATGTGGGACCCCTAGTTTTGATAGGTCTTTGGAACCAAAGGTCTATCCTGATTGGGAAGCTAGCATGAACTGCTATTTTGATTGACTGGAGATACCCAACTTCAGGCGAACTCGTTTCGCAAAGATAAAACTGATGGGCCAAGCTCAGACCTGTTGATACCCCTGTTGATCATCCTCGCCATTACCATGTGTCCTAGGTAGATTTGATCCATTCCCGTTCGGATAAGATGCCTCGTTCCGATACAACTCCACCCATATGAGGGCCAAATCTGGTGTGATGTTTTGCCCATGGAGGTTGGGAGCATTATTTTGGGCAAACCATAGATCTATGACGTGGACACGATGCCCTATGGTCGGTTCAACACCTGTGCATTCAGGAATGGCGATTAGCACATCACTTGTAGCCCTCCCAACCGCAGGCAGCTTCTCCGCAGGCGAGCACCCCGCCTAGTGCCCCAGCCGCTCCTTGTACATCCCAGTCTCGCACCCCGGCTACACCCAACACTTCCCAGTCGGGCACTCCTACCACTTCCAGCCTACCCAGCCAAGTAGGACTCCCATGCGAAGAGTCTCTACCCTAAGTGCACCACCCTCCAGGACCCTTCAATCTTTGCCTTAGTGGAGAGAGAGGTTACTGATGGGACCTCGAGCTAGCACCTCGTTGAGGTTGCCTCTCTCCTTCAGGATTCAAGAGTTCCAGAACGTTTTCCCCATGGATCTCTAGGATGGTTTACCTCGTATGCATGACATCTAACACGCTATTGATTTGATTCCAGGGTTCATGTTACCCAACCAACCTCATTATCGCATGTATCGCACTGAGAATGCCAAGTTGCATAGACATGTTGAGGAGTACTTGAGAAGGGGCTACGTTAGATAGAGCGTGAGCCCATGCGCTGTATGAGCCTCTGAGCCCCTACACCATTCCCAATAGAGAAAGGTAACAGGTTGCGTCAATGATCACTTTCAAAAAAACAGGTTGTGTCAATGATAGATTGAATGCAACAAAAGAAATACAACAATAAGAAAGTTATATGAAACTACATGTCACAATTTTTAAGGTTATGAGGTACCCTCACTTCCAGAGTATCTTGCTTGACAGCAATTAATTTTGACTATGCAGTCTATTGTGTGGGTTGGTCAAAAACACTCCTTATAGCAACTATTAATACATGTAATCAATCATTGTTTTATAAAGGATTGAAAAGTTAGAGTTATAAGAGATTCAGATAAGGCTACAGATGTCCGACTGTGGGAGGTTAATGGCATTGTTAGCCACGTATGGTTAGGTAAGATACCCTCCCGTCCAAGACACCCAACTCTGCAGAAAGGTTTGCCTCCCTTGTGTAGTAGTTGATGGATTTCTATTTTTTTTTCGTAAAGATCATTAACTGTCACGATGGCTTTGTTTTGTGTTAGATATCTTCTTTTCCACTTCCATCTGAGATATGGATATTATTCGCAGCATTTGAAGATGACTACATGTTTTCATGAACATGTGCAATGCGGTCTATGGATCATGCAGTTTGATGGGCACATTAGCAACAGCATTCAAGAAACTGAAGGATGCTGCTATAGTTAAAATGGTAAATCATCAGGACCAGTAATCTATCTGTAGCTGGTTAAGACTTGGGGGTCTAAGTTATAGCTCATTTCATATTTATGAATCTAAGTAAAAGGTTAAAGGACATGGGCATAATGCATATATGCTTGTCAGGTTCATGGTACCTGACATTTCAATTTTTGGAGAACTAAGACATTGTGGAGGATTTCTACAGGTTACAACAATGTCAATGTGCCCAGTTTGCTAACACAAATTTCAGGCAGCAATCTATCTTTACACTGAAACAGGATGAAATTGAAGTTTTGTATTTCTATTTTCCCTTTTGTCTTCTTAAGACAAAATGTTCTTTACCTCAACGTAAATTTTGCTCCAAAGGGTGCAGTATATTGTAGTATGCCTGATGAGGAGAATTCCTGCAGTCTTATCTAGAAGATGGAAAAGGGGACATCATTTGAGGGTTTTTAGGCATCCAAATCGATGAGAAAGTGGGCAATTCAGAAAGATTTGGGTGGAGAGTTCAGGGAAATCATATGAAGAAAAGAACAGGTCATCGGAAACTTCAAAGCCTTCCCAAGATTTCAAACAGCAATGACAAGTGTGGGGAAGCTATTAGCGTGCATGCATGGAGAAAATTATCCTCCCTCATATCAAGCGTCCACATTCGTATTCGGGATTATCTTATCCATAGAATTCCGACGACAAAGAACTCTCATATCACCCTAGTGAGGGTAGAGGGAGAGCAGAGGAATCAGGAAGTTTTGATTTTTGATTGAATTAGTTTTCACATCCTTTACGTTTTTCTGGCTGGGGTATTCAATGTCTGTGAGGTGTAGAAGAGATCTGCATGGACTGTCATCTGGTTAGTTTTTTCTTCTTATAATGTAGGCGGTTTGTAGCAAATTGGGTGACCCTACTTGCTTGTACTCTCTATTTATTGAATAAAATTGGCCTCACAACCCACAGTTATTCCAAAAAGAAATTTAAAAAAGGCATTGTTTGAGGGAAAAAGAATTCAATCCTCCCTCTTGTTGCTGGTACAGGTTGTGCTGCTATGCCACTCACTGGCTGTGGACCACGGAATTTTATCGTAGATAAAATAAACATAAAATGTTCTTTTTGAAAAGAGACATTCCCCTATATGTGGGGAGTTCATTCCGTGGGTGCACACAGTATCAGACGATTCGGTTCGGGTGCTGGACCTCTCCCCACTGACCGCAATCAGTGTTGATTTACATCGGCCTAACGTCCGAACACCTCTGTTTGACTGTCAAAGAAATCCCAAAGTCCTCCCCATAAGTTCAGATATCAAGGGCACTCTTGCTTGGATGGCTCTCGATGACCACTCATTTACCACCAACATGTTGATAAGGTTAGGGCTTCATCAAAGGCCTCTTAAGTTCAGGCAAAACCCTAGGATTTAGGAGCATGAATGCAAAGGTGCAAAAGCCATAGGCATTTTTGAAGTGGAGGGAAAATTTCTGGACCCCGAGGGTATTTTGGTAATTTTACCTTCCCAGAGGTATTTTGGTAATTTTATCAGGCCAGGGGTATTCTTGAAATTTTCAAGTTGGAACAGAAATAGTAGTGAGTTCCTGACTTCCCAAGGCACTGAGGCTATTTCTGAAGGATTACGGGGGCTAGGGCTACTAGGCCACTTCTAAGTCACAGGGGTATTTTGATAATTTTACCAAACCCTATATAGACCTAAGTTCGAAGCGACATCTAAGTGTCGGACTGAGCCAACACCTCCTCAAGCCGAAGGAGTGACGGGAACTTCATAGAAGGCGTACATCCGTCCATTTTGCCAAAGGAGGGGTATATATGCAATTCTCGAAAGCTAGGGGTTTTCTTGTAATCTTCCCCGATAGGTGTGCATGAGAGATTTGTGGAACACACACAACTTCATTTATGGCCCAATTGGGTACAAGGGTTGTCGGCGAGTTGTCGACTGTACATGGATCCGCACTAATGCGGGAAGTAGGGGCGTAGCCCCAATTACAAGAAGTTGCAGGGTATAACTGCAAACAATAGGACTTTTTGTTTCTTGGGACCCGGAGAGGACATTTTTGTAATTCCCCCATTATGCGGGCGGAACTACATAATTTAGTCGCCTCGAGACTTAGAAACTTACAAACATGGTCCACTGAGGGGCATAATTACAAAAATACCCCTTAGAAGCATATACACAAGACCCGGGGACTTACCTCTCACGGGTCAAAACAACGAACAAACTTCGAAATGCTAGATCCTCCAAGTGTGCTCCGTAGGTTGCAGATGCTTCTTTCTTTTTTTGGACCCTTGGGGGTCTATTTATAGAAGTGGGAGGCTACCCGGAGATGTTTGGACCAAGGTTTGCCGTCCCGGGCGTCTCGGCCCGTCTCGGTCCATCCCGTAAAATGTCAAAATAAAAAAAGACTCTTTCTATATATAATATATATAAAATAATACAATAAAATTCTTAGCTCAGTTGATTAAGTGATTTTTGCGCTTTGTTTAAGACGTCTTGGGTTCAAATCTGTTGAACCCCCTTAAGATTTTGAGTTTTTTATATGAAAATCTTAAAAGAAATCAAATTAACACGTGTAATTGGTGAGTTTCGAACCCAAACGACCCCCAAACCGATGATGACACTTAACCATCTTATCTATATAATATTTTATATTTAAAATATAATATTAAATATATTAAGCGACCCGGTCACGACCCATGGCCCGTGCGTCCCGCCCCCGGGCTGGGACGGGTCAAGTCGTGCGGATCGGGCCGTCATGGACCGGTATTGCAAACCCTGGTTTGGACCCGTACGGGTTAAACGGGAGGAAAATGACCCCGGGGAGGTCCTTTTCCCTTTTTTTTTTGTTCCGTGCACGGGAAGGAGGGGGAGGCCCAGGGTGGATGACCCCGGGCCCACCCGAGGTCAAATGACCCCGAGCGGGTCCCGCCCGGGTCCGCGCGGCCCCGCGCGGCCCTTCCCGCACTCGCACGGACCCGCCCGGGGCGGGTGACCCCGTACGAGTCCCCCTCCGACCCCAAACGGGTCCAACCTTTGTCTGGTTTTAATAAAAAGGGGGCCTTGGGGCTTTTTGGAGGATTGTTTGCTAGTTGCGCCACGTGGAGGGAGAGGAGAACGCATCGTCTTGTTCGTTTGTCGTCTCCTTCGCGCCGTAGGTCGCAAGGGGGAGATCCGTGCTCGCCTAGACAGCGTGGTACACGTGTGCGAGGCTTGATTTACGGTGCGCGGACCTTTCTTTGTATCTCCTTTCTCCTTGTAGAAGCTTCCCTTGCCCGTAGTTGCACGTTCAAAGGAGGGAGACTTCATCCCTTAGAGATTTTCCCAGAACTACACGATCCTGACAATCGTAGTAGATTGAATCCGACTCCTGACCATCTCGATTGCTGCGAGAGGTCTATAATTTGCAGAAATATGTGGGCTATGAAGCCCTATTATGGGGAGAATACTCCGTGAGGAGGCGATACGTCTAATGTTGAACCCCGTGTGAAAATACTCCATAGGACGGCGATACGCCGACTAAAGACCTCGGCCAATGTGAGGATAATATCCCGAAATTTTGTGAGATAAATTACGGGTGCAACACTGGCGCTGCTATCCATCAAACTCAACACCACTACTAATGCCAACTCCACTTCCTTTATGTCCTGCTGACTAAGATTGGGTTCAGGCCTGACCAGCTTAAGAAAATAATCTGTTTTGACGTCCTTGGGTCGGTCAATTTGGGTTTGGGCCATTGCTGATCCTAACCTCATGTGATTCATATTTGATCATCAATGGTCTCCCCATGATAACCCTAATTCAACTACCACTCAGTGCTTGGATCAACCCATTTTTTCAGAGCCTAGTAGCTGGAGGTCAACAAGTTGAGTTGATGATAGGTCTCACTGAAAGTAACAAAAATACACAATAAAATATTTATATGATATCACATGATACAGATCTAATATGTGACATGAAAACTCATTCAATTTAGTTTCTGATTTTGCAAAAGTTTAACCATAAGTACTTGACAGTATGAGGTTGTTCTTATACAAATTTCATTCACAAATGCCATTGTTTAATAGGTTAATAAGACCAATAAGGCACATGTGAAGATAAGATTTAAATAGTCATATAGGAATTCATAGATGCCGAAACGTATCGGTTTTGGCCCATACCGAAACGGTTTCGAACCTGCTCACTGTAATTTTTGCCTTTTTGAATGTTTTGAACTGGTTTCGGCTGAAACCGAAACCGGTACGTTTCGGTTTCGGTCCTGGCCGAAACCGGTACTGCCATCCTTGTATAGGATACTCCAACTTTCTCATATAGAAACCATATCTATCTCAACCCATAATTGAGTGAAATTTTTATCATATAATCTACATTCAAATTAAAACCTTCCACATTAATTTCATCTAAATAAACGTTTATGTAGTAAGGAAAATAGTTTAACTAATTCATTACTGCAACAGTTAATCATTCGCCGATCTGGCTGGCTAGAGTTTTTGTGTCCCAGACTTTACAAGAATGGAATCCTTAATCTAATGAAAATTTATAACATATTCTGCACGTAAAGTTAAACATGACATATAAATTCTATGAATCAACTCTCATCAGTCATATTCTAATTAAATCAGAGGTTGTAAATTGGAAATAGAATGTTAGGAGAATAGAAGCTTTTCCCAAGTGTAATTTCTAATCCAAGGGATTTGATAGAATTACTTATCTAGACAGTCTACTAGTATGTGGGACGGCTACTGTAAAGGGGTCCGACTAAAGACAACGATCCGAGATTAGCACGACGTCATAAAAAATTAGCATAATATCTATCACGCTTACAAACTCCCGGCGAAATAGCATGTGAAAATAACAAAAAACTATGCTAAAAAAAGTCATCCCTCGCAGATAGAAACGACAGACCGAACTGTAGATAGAACTACCATGGTCTAGGGTATCAACTCTGCACTCAATCACCCAAAATCGGAACCTCCAAGCGGGCTCCTCACATATACACAAACCGGCAGCAAATAAATATTATTTAAATATTTCTGGCTGGAAGTCCAATCACATGCAGGCAACGACAAATACGACCGTATACTAGAGAGACAAGGTACAGGGGAACCACCAAACACTAACCAACTCGTTGAAAAGCAAGGCACGTAAATCGAGGCCACGTAGGTAGCAGCATGCCACCAGTACGGATCGTCCTTGCTATGACAATGGTGGGAACATGGTCATAGCAGAGGAGGTGGACTGCAGTGGTGGTGGGCTACGGAGGAGGCCGCGGGTGTGGGGAGGGAGAACGTGGCGACCAGCTCACCGGCTAGGGAGGGAAAACGCAGCTGCTGGGTCACGAGGACTGCAGCGTCGGCGCCAGTGTTCACCAGGTGGTGGCAGCTAAGGGCGCTGCTGTTGTGGGTGCCAGTGGTGGAAGGTAACAGTGGCGGTGGCAGATAGGGCCATTGTTATTGTGGTTGCCAGCAATGTAGGACAACTGCAGTGGCTATAGCGGCTCCGGCGAGGCAGCGCCTGTGTTATCAAAAGCACGCCTAAGAGCTAGCTTGGGCAGTTTTTAAGGAGAGGCGGCTTCAAACCGCCTCATTTTTGTCTCAAATGCCTCATTCCCAGGAGGGTTGGTCCCAGGAGATCTTGATTGACTTACCTTATATAATTCCGCCTCAAATCTTGATTGTATGTATGTATTTTCGCTTCAAATCTTAGTTGCTGTTAATTTTATTGAAAATCTTGATTGATGTGTGTATTTTTTGTGATATTGTTGGTCACGGAATTTTCTCACGTGGTGAGAGGTAGATATAAATTTTTGGCCTTTTCGGAGAAAAGGGAAATTTATACTAGTGCACATAGGGGGCTGTTTATAATTTAGATAGCGTATGCATGGTTCATTCCGTAGGTTTGGCTTAATCAGACGATTTAGGTTTGAGTGTGAGACATTTTCCCACTAAACAGTGTTGATTTACATCGACATAAAGTTCAAACACTCTTGATTAATTGTCAAAGAAACCCTAGAGTCCCTTACATAAGTCCTGACACTAAGGACATACTTGCATTGCTTACAATGAACTCCCCTCTACAACAAAAGGTATTGATGAAAATAGGGTTTGATCAAAGACCTTATTTGGTTAAGCAAAATCCTATGATTTGGGGGTATATTTGTAATTAACAAGAGGCCGGAGACATATTACGACGTCCTAATGGTTTATGGATCCTAGGAGCATTTTGGCAATTTTTGGGTTCCAAGGGTATTTTGATAATTTGAGGCCAAGCCAGAGACTTTGCATAATTTTTGGGCTGAGCAACTATATGTATGCACTTTTGACTTCTAGAGGCACTCGGGCAATTTTTGGAAGATTCAGAGGTGGTTTGCCCATTTATGGGCTCCAAAGGGTATTTTGGTAATTTACTTTTGGGGGTCAAGGGGGAGATTTTAGTGATACCCGGGTGCAAACATGGTTAGGCATAATCCACGGGTATAAGGACAAGTTTGGGGCTTAAGAAAAGTGTACACATAGACATCCCTAATAAGGTAGGGGCATATACACAATTTCACTGGTAACTAGGGTTCATATGCAATAACACAAAGACACGCAAACATTGGTGATATATTCATAATTTGTGTGAATGTAATAGATTGTCGGCGGCTTGTCGACTATACAAAGAGCCTCCACACAAATGCTGAGTATAGGGGCATAGCCACAATTTAAGAAATTTATTGGGTACAACTACAATTATAGGACTTTTGCGTTTTCTTGCGATTTTGGGAAGGACATTTCTGTAATTCTCGATTAGTTCGAGAAATTACATTACTCTGCCGCCCAAAGACACAGAAAACTACATAACATAGCCTCTAAGGGGTAGGGTATTTATAGTTCATACCCTAAAGTGGGCCAAATAGAAGAATAAAGAACTCCTTGAGCCTTGGATGCTCCGTGTCTAGTATGTTGTATTGTCCTTGTTGTCCGTATGTGTATCTCCTTCTGGACCCATGGGATATTTATAGAAGGTAGTGAACCTACCTTGACAAGGTGGGTTAATTTTTAGACCCCATCTTGATAAGGTAGGTTGATTTTTAGACCCCACCTTGACAAGGTGAGTTTTCTCCCTTTTTCTCCTTTTTTTAATAGAGAAAAGAGGTAGGAAATCCTCCCGATCAGCTCTCTCAATAGCCAGAGTCCTTGATGGGCAAGAAGCATCATAGTGGCCAAATCCCTGGCACCGATAACAACAAATACGAGACCCACTCTCCTAAGACAAGTCTCCCACAACAAGGGCCTTCCCTTTATCCTCCCACCTAGCCGATGGAACACCAATCAGGGGGGCGAGTAGGGGGGCATGTAGGGTAGGCACAAGATCGCTCTCAGGAGGGGGCTAAAGATGGGGATGTGGATCGTGACGAGCAGACTCGGGTAGTCTGACTATAGAATTCCTCTGAGGTGGTCTTGGTGTGGCACCCTATTGGTCAAAAGGTCATTGATATGCCGACCTCCCGTGCAGAGAACAATCCATCTCAGTCTCAAACTGCTCCATCTCACGCACGACCTCATAGGCATGCTCAATGGTCGTCATGTGCTGACGGAACACCTTCTACTAATAACTCCGGCAAAGCCCCTTTTACAATCGGGAAAGGGCCAATGCACTCTTATCTCGAGCTTTGCATCTCAACAAGTACTCATCGAACTCGTTGATGTACTCAGAAACGGATCGAGTACTCTGTGTGATGCCCTGTCATCGATCAATCAGGCGATGATGGTACGTCACGAGGACGTACTTCTCTTGAAGTTTTGCCTTCATCCCCTCTCAATACTCTATGGGCTCCAGATACCTTTGCTTAAGAAGGGCCTCAATATTCGACCAATAGGTGTGAGTTTGGCCCATCAGCTTCATCTTGGTGAATGACCTCGCCTAAAGTCGGGAATCTCCGGCCAATCAAAATAGCAGTTCATGTTGGCTTCCCAATCAAGATAGACCTTCGGTTCCAAGGACCCATCAAAGGTAGGGACCTCTGCACGGGCATTCCGAATATGCTAACCCATGAAATCTCGGTACGGCCTCCGCTCATCATCAGAATCATGATCATACCTCCTATCAAACCTCCTATACCTGCATACAATTAGTACTGTATGAACCTCACCAATCCCCTCTAGTGAATCATCATCAAGTCTATCGTCCCGATCTCGCCGACCATCAGCTCGATCAACTCTAGGGGGTGGGGGCTGTGGTGAAGGAACAAGGTCCTAGCCCTGGATGGCTCCCTCCAAGGGGGTGATGCGACCAACCATCCCCAGGACAGTACGGTCAAACTCTGTAAACCTATCCTAAAATGACCCAAGGGTACCCTCAAAATGATCTAGTCACTCACCAAAGCGCTGGTCCATCTAATCTACTCTATGGATGAGCTGGCGAATCAAATCGGTCAAGTTGGGGTCCAACAGGGGACCTATATGTGAACTCGACATCTCTGCAAAATGGTGATATAGTGCACCACTATGAGTGGGCATGCGACAATAGAGTGAACTAATCTAAGATGTGGCTAACCATGGAAGGACATAAGTGCAAGATGACAAGCAATAAATGATAAAATGTAACTAACTAGACGAACGATGTGGCGAACTACCCTAGACAACCTAACTAGGCTCTGATACCAAAAATGATGCGGGACGGCTACTGTAAAGGGGTCCGACTAAGGGTAACGATCCCAGATCAGCATGACGTCATAAAAAATTAACATAATATCAATCACGCTCACAAACTCTAGAAAAATAACACGAGAAAATAACAAGAAACTATGTTTAAAAAAGCCATGCCTCGCAACGAGAAACGACGGACCGAACAGTAGATAGAACTACCACGGTCTAGGATATCAGTTCCACACTCAAGCACCTGAAATTGGAACCTCTAGGCGGGCTCCTCACATTACACAAACTGGCAGCAAATAAATATTCTTTAAATATTTCTGGCTAGAAGTCCTATCATGCTCAGATGATGGCAAATACGACCGTATACTAGAAACGCAAGGTACGAGGAAACCACTGAACATTAACCAATTCACTGAAAATCGAGGCACACAAGTCGAGGTCACATAGGTAGCAGCTTGGCGCTGGTACGGATCGCCCTTGCGTTGATGGTGGGAGTGCAGGAGGTGGGCCTGCAGTGGCGGTGGGCTGCGGAGGAGGCCATGGGCGTCGGGAGGGAGAACGTGGCAACCAGCTCACCAGCCAGGGAGAGGAAACGCAGCTGCAGGATTGCGAGGGCTGTGGCGTCGGCGCCGAGTGGTTGCGCTATGTTTAGTGGGCCAACTGAAGGTCGATGTAGGATGTGGGCGCAAGGCTCTGTGGGTGGTTGCGACTAGGGCCGCTGCTGCCGGTGGTGGAGGGCAGTTGCGGCAGTCGGTGGTTCCGGCGAGGTGACGCCTTGATGAGGGCAGCCGTGGTGCTGACGGTAGCGACGGCATGAGGGGGAGGCGTCGCGACAGCACTATGTAGGTGGGTGGCATCGGCGCTGGAGCAAACAGCGATGGGGTTCAGCCAGCGTTGGTGCCGATGCAGGGCGCAGACGCAGGCTCAGCAGGCCAGCTGCAGTGAGGCCGTGTCGGTGGGTGGCATTGGCACTGGAGCGGGCAACGACGGGTTCAGCCGACGTTGGCACCAATGCAGGGTGCAGATGCAGGTTCAGCAGACCAGCTGCAGTGGGGCCGTGCAGGCAGGTGGCATCGGCACCAGAGTGGGCAGCGACTGGGTTCAACCAGCATTGGCACAGGTGCAAGGCGCAGTCGCCGGCTCAGCAGGCCGGCCAAGGTCCTGTCCACGTACCGGGAGAGGGAGGAGAAAGAGGGAATGAAGGAAGCAAGGGCGGCGGCAGCGTGCTGGGAGAGAAGAAAGGGAGAGAGAGAGAAGAGGGGGGCCTTGGGCTTCGCCCCCCTTCCATTCACAGGACAAACACAATGACAGCTCTCAAATTTTCAAAAGTTCATCATTATTGTCCCCTTAGCAGGAGAGTACAGCAATATTTAAAGGGTTGAAACCCTAATGACCCTTCTTACCAAACAAATGTTAGGAAAAGCATGCAGAAATACTAACAAAAATGTAAAAGGGATTAAATAGGCCTCAAATGAGCTGTACACCAATCCAAATGACTACGTAACATCTGAGACACAAATCAGTCCTAAAGTGCATTATCGAGCCAAATCAAGCCCTGAGTCGCTGCTGGCGTCCTCCGACAGCAATAGGCGTAGGCCAGATCGAACTGGGTCCGTGCTTGGGTATCCTCACCAAGTAGGCTCCTCCACTGGTCAAGTCTGACCCCTCTCTGGTTAGCTGGAAAAAAGGAAAGGAGTACAAGGAGAGAAGCCAGCATTGGTCAGGTGTTGAGAGTTTGATGGCTGGCATCAGCAGCATGGGGAGTACCAGCAGCAGCAACATCAACAACAGGGGAAAAGGATGGAATGTAGTTGGACTCCCTCTTCCCCAATTCTCCTTTTCTTCAATAAAAAAAAGGATGAAGGGTGCGTTGCACCACCAATCTTATTTATGATAGACAGAGGTGATATATCAAAGAGGTACTTCATGAAAAATGAATCAAGACACAGGGAAGAGACCAATAACATCAACACTATAACTCTCTTGTAAACAAGGCACTTAACTCAAAAAACATATAAGCCAGTAGCCCCCTCAAGGAAGACCCTACATGAATAACCACAACAGCCACTCAATATGTCGGCACGAGTAACAGAGATCCAACTATACTGAATGAGCGGGGCTGCAGGAGCAGGGAATAAGCATCAATCTCACATGGTCCTCCAAAGATGGGAACTGGTGAGATCATCCCCTGAGAACCGGCCTTCCACTAACAATTTACTTGAACATTCGAAGCAAAATCTCGAACTGGTTGAAGCCGTTCACTTAATTCTCTGCAACCTGAAATACTTTGTTTCTTCCTTCTTGAAGTGACCTGGACTAGCAAACTCCTGAAAGTATAATAGTTTCCAAAATAACTGATACACAGTTACAGACCAGCATTGTTTTGGATGTCAATCCCAATATTGTACACCTTGTGATCAACTCATCATCAGGAAAACTATCAACAAAATGCGACACTGAATCAGCATGACCAACTGGTGAGTGATGGAAGACTATCTCTCCTCTCGCCCACAGCCGTGATTGTTGATTTAGGATTAGAAGATACAATCTGACTCAAGTCCTCGAAGATCAAGGACCTGAAGTTGCAACCAGGAGCTCAAAACAACAAATCTGCTAGGCCAGATGAGAGATGTCACAGACACAAATGACTGCATTATCATCACCCAAGCCACCGGATACTAGTTTAATCCATGATGCATCATGTCCAAAGTGAGATTTTTCAGCACCTTAAGGGACATTCTGCAAAGTCCATTCCATCCATGCACTGCCAGCAATGGTTATGGGACTGAACCAGAACCCAACATTATACACTCTCCCTTCTTCAACCTCAGGACTGAGAGACATGGAAGAGACTGAGAGAGGATAAAAATAAAAGCTTCGCACTTGCCAGATATGGATGCAATCTAGTTACTTTGGCTTGTCTTGCCCAATTTTATTCTATGTACAACTTTGGGAAGGTTCAGCATGGGGTGATTCACTCGAAAAAAAAAAAGGTTCCTGGCAGTCAATTCCAACCAACAACAACTGGTTTAGATTGGAATCAGTCGAATCAGTTACCAATGGTCATGATGGTATCTTCAAACTACCCTGACCTAATGCAACTGACCCGCTCATAAATTTTGAATCTGTTGGTAACGAAAGCTTGGGAATAGGGCATAAATCGGCTGATGTGTCTTGTCAAACTCAGAGAAGTATAGAGTTGTCAACATTCTCTAAAATCTACTCCTTTCAATTTTCCATTTCCATATTATATAAATCCATGTTTGCTGGATCAAAGAAATCAATTCAAAAAGGCCCAAATCACTTACTGAACGTGGACACCAAGCACTGTTTTTTTCCTCATGTGGAAACTTGGCCACTCTACACTACAGCTCAAGCCTGTCTTCTAAGACATGGCCGATGTAAGATGAACACTCCAATGAGATCCACTCTCCATTTTAGAAAATAATATCCCCTTATAAAAGTATCGATTTCAGTAATAACTACGTCCTTAAATCTAACGAAGTCGATGGCTTTTCCGAATTTTAATTGGAATTCTCCCTTTGTCGAATTCCCACGAACTGAAACCACAGAGCAAAGATGCCAAAAAAGACCAAAATCAAAAAACTAACGGACACCAAAGCATGATCGAACATTATAGGAAGAAAAAGGCGGAAATGGGTTTGAGGTGGGGCTTCGGATTTGCAGACCAGACCTCGAGGGCATGACTGAAGCGCCCGTACATGCGGAGCTTCTTGACGATCCTCACGACATCGAAGGCCTTGACGCGCCAACCCTCCCGCAGCCACTTGTTCATGGCCTTGGTCACGGCGCCCTTCGGCGCTCTCCCCAGCGGCGACAGCCTCCGGTACAGCCGCTTCCATTTGGGCGGCTCCGCCGCCGGCCCGGCCGGTGCCGACGTCGAGAAAGACACCTCGGCCTCCACGACGGTGCACAGCCTGCGAGCTGCCGCCGACGCCCACCATGCCGCTCCGGCGAGCTTCCTCGCCATTTTCTCTCTCCTCTCACTCTGCGTGCTCACCGTCGAGGGGGTTTTACGGGCGTATCATATTAACTTGGTTCTAGCGAAGGGAATTTTGCACATGTAACCTCCACCAGAGGCTAAAGTTTGACAGAATTACTGCTCTTGTAAATATATATGTATTTATATCTTCATTGTATTAAAAAATAGCTCTCATTTTGCTCTTGCAATATCTTCCCAATACTGTTGGGCCTCATTTCCTGTCACATTGGTGGATTCTTATTTCTTAGCAGCAATTTTAAATAGAAAAAAAGATTTTAGTGTTAATAATTTTTAATCACAAAAATAGATTTATATGCCGACCTTTTATGTCCTTCTACTTCTTTCTTTTTTCAAATAAATTGAATGGTACGATAATTTATCGTGTTATAGTCAAGATTTGTCAGTTCGATCATATCGATGATACTAATTTTTTATCGATACGATATAATATCATACAACAAGATATCAAAATTAAAAAAATATTTAATAAATATGTATTATTATAAAATATAATAAAATATTATATATGACTTGATAATTAGTAAGTGTGTTAATTATGCGTAACGTAAAGGGTACAAGTGCTTGTCACATATGTCACGTGTTTTTAGTTTATTTTTTCTAAAAAATAATAAAAATAATAAGAAAATAGTATCACAAGTGTATTTTGAATCCAAGTCTTCACCTTCCAAAGGAAGACTCTTAACTAGATTACCTATAAAATCACATTTGATATAAAATAATATATATAATATTTAAAAAATATAAATTACATATTGATTATGTACCATATACCGGTCATACTGATATGTGACTGGTACGATCCGATACAGACGATATATCTCGTATCGGATCGATTTGACAAACCTTGGTTAGTGTGCACTAGTTGATTATATGCGCTTTGCGCAGATATTTAAAAAAAATTTTAATTGAAAACTTGGATGGTTCTGAGCTTCCATTCAGCCAAGTTGCAACTAATATCAATGTAACAATTGTAGTAGATTTAATATATATATATATAAAGCACGTTGAGGGGGGGGGGTGGGGCCGACAACAGGTGGTGTCAGGCACCACCGGATCAATGCCCATATATATCACCACATTATATATGTATGACTAGTGATTCACTAGACATATATCCAATTGTTTGGAAAATGATCAAATGCCAAAAAAATGTTAAATGGCCAATAAGCAACGAAAGACATGTTAAATGTTGATCATATGACGTCAGAAGTAACTAAAATAACATGAAAGATGTGGAAATAAAGAGATTAGTTTAAAAAGAAAGTCATGGAAATAAATAAGGGCAAATAAAAATGATGATATTTTTTTTCGAGAAACGAGGATTCATGTGTTTGGTATGATTTACTTAAGCACTGTCCATTCACCGTTGAAGCAATCACCTAAAATAACAAGAAAGATTTTTGTAAAAAAACTCTAGTGTGATAATGATAACGTTATGATACTCAGATTTTACAATGAACTCGATCGTTAATGTTGCACCTTTAGTAATTTTTTTAGAAAACCCCTTTATTATTTTTCTAACAAGAATAACCAGAAATAAAGAAATAGTTGAGAAACTTGTGATAGATATTTAAATTCAAAGGAGGCCCCAGGTCCTGACTTTGGACGTGTGTTTACCTGACTCACTCGAGATATGTGAGTCAGAAATTTGCTAATCTTATGTTAAGTTCTTCGCCATCAATATATATATATGAGGGGGGGCGATCAGGTGGTGTCGGCACTGCCTGATGTTTAGGGATGTCAAAAATACATGTAAACTTGATTACCAGCATCATCCGACCCGTGATGGGTCGGGTAATACCCGAATAAATAGATATGGATTCGGGTTCGGATATGTTTAAAATATTCATTTCATATTCGGATAGGATATGCATTTAATGCATCCGAATCCATATCCAATCCGAACTCGTTTTTAATAACTTATTGTGCATGTTCGGCCTACGATTTTGACGTGAACTTTACCCATTGCCCCTCTTATTGAGTTCGTGAGTTTAGACTTTTTGCTAAAATTGTAAAGATATTTTTATAAAACATAAAAATTACTTTAGAAAGGAAAGAATTAATCAGATTTTTATTTTTCTAATTCTCATAAATCTCACATTTCTTTGGATGTGGATGTAAACTCATACTTTATGTACGAATATGGATACCACGGGTATATCCATATCCGTGATGGATATACTCGTATCCATATCCGCAAAAATAATAGGGTACTAACCGGATATGATATTTATAAAATTTTTTCAGATAAAATATGGTATTGGTCTACTTGAGTCGAACTCGATCCATTTATATCCATAATGATACCGCCGTCTCCCCTCCTCTCACCCCCCTTATATATATATATATATTTATATCATCGCTGGTACGGAGTAGAGTATTTACAACTTTGCCCTCCACACACATTTGAGAGGAAAAAGGCGCGGGTTTCTTTCCCTCCCTCTCAGTCCCACTCATTCCAAATGAGCCCTCTTCCCCGACAGCCTCCGCTGCGAACGAAGACCTTCTTCCTCTCCCTGCCTTCTTCCGCTGCGAACGAGGGCTTCTTCCCCTCCCCGACATCCTCCGCTGCGAGCGAGGCCTTGCTCTCGTCCCTGACTCCATCTATGTTTCTCAGTTTTTCTCCTAATCTTTCCCCCGTCGCGGACGAGCTCCTCCTCCCCTGGAACCTCTCCAGACGAGCTCAATACGGACTGCTCCGCTCCCACCCATCCACCCCGAGTCCCCCTCCCCGAGTCAGCTGAGTCAGCTTGTTCTCGCAGTCCCCCTCCGGCGAGGACGTGCTCCTGGTGCCCTTCTGGCGCCAACGGTTGAGCTCAGAAGGCACTGCTCCCGCACCGACCTCCACCCCCCCCCCCCCACCTCGAAAGAGCCACTACTCATTTTCCCATAGCGGACGTCGCCGCCCCTTTGGCCAGGATGGTGGAAACAAGATCGGCAGCTCCAACAGAGATGAAAGAGGATGAAGTGCGCACAGTTCGCCCGACGATATCAAAGAAGGATCCTGCACCGACACCCTCGCAACAGAGTTAGGGTGAGAGGCGACGGAGGATGGGGAAGAAGGCCCCCAACACCAACCATGGAGCATCATATCCATCAATTTTTGGTAAAAATCTATGACAGAAGCCTTTTGTGCATTTTTTATGCCTACGAATGTTTAGAATTTTGTGATGACGAGATGTGTTGCGTGAGTATCTTCCGTACAACACTTTGTTTTCCTTATATGTGTAAATAGAGGTGAAGTCAAAAGGAAAGCCCCATGGGGTCGTTAACATGCGATCTCTATGACTGTGTATGTGAAAGCCTACCAAATGGGATTTAGGGAATCCCATCGGGCGATGATGAGATGGACTCTATTCGGAGTGTACATTGAAAATAAGACATTTTCTGTTGACAGGCGATTACTGGAAGGAGTGCTTTGTTGTCACGTTGAAGGCAATCTTTTGTGTTGGGGAAGAAGCGGTTGGCATTTACAGTGGAAGACATGGCAGTCACATTGGGCGTTTCTTGCGTTGGTCGGCATGTAGACCACTACGGCAGTGTGATGAAATCGTTGAGACTGCATGCGAGGTTTGGTAAGAAAGTGAAGTTTTACAGGCAGACGGTGGAGACGTGTATCTGAGAATTGGTTGATTTTGATGCACCGGATGATGTGGCTAACACAGTAAGGCTGTGGATTTTATTGTTATCTCGTATGTTTTTATGCCCACAGTCGAAGCCTTCTTGCCCACAACAAATGGTGAAATGTCTTGATGACATAGACGGCCTCGGGCAGTTTGCATGGGCCATTGCATTCCATGAAGTACTACTGCGCAATCTCGATGTTGTGTCAACTATGTTAAAGAACAAGAGAGATGGTCAGAAGACTGTCTGCAAGAAGAGGACAGTCAAGGTAGATTCTGTACCACATCGCACTGTGCATGGTTGTGCTCCAGTCCTCTGTGTAAGTTTCTTCACCTCTCTATCTTCATATCTTTCTTCATATATTTTCTTGCATGTGCCTGACACATTGAATTGAACGTTTGTAGGTGTGGGTGCTAGAGCACAGTAGACTAAGGCAGCCCTTAAATAGGACGACATTCCCACGGTTGTTTAGGTGAGTATCGCCTCTTAAGCAAAAGGTCTCATATGCACTGGACTTGTTACGGAAGGATCAAGTATTATCCAACTCGGTGCTCTGGTTAATATTTTTTATACCCCCCCCCTAACATTACCTCTACAAGTTGTGGAGAAGGTGGAAGTCCAACCAGACTGAGAGGTGGTTGTTGGAGGGCTCTGAGGCCATGCAGCAGGAGGCAGATGAGGCAGGTCCCTCCGAGAGGGGAGAAGTTGCGTTGTTGACCAGGGAAGTGGCAGCTCTCGTGCAAGCTCTGAAGGACTTTCACCAGACAAGGTAGAGAGATGCCACGGGATTTAGGGCCATCATTGCGGAGATGGAGAAGGCAAAGTCGGGGGTGAAAATGTCCGGCCAAAGGATGGGTCGAAGCTGAAATTGAAGATGATCGGCAAAAGGACATAACTGAACCAGGTGCGACAAAAGAAGTACGAAAATTGCTGATCAAGAAGAGGAGGCTGGAATGGCAGTCTCTACTCCTCCTCCTCCAGTGTCGTCTGCTATTGTGCTGCCACCTGATACAGTGGCTACGAAGCGGAAAAGGCAAGCACTGGTAAAGTCGAAGGTACTATTTTACTTACCCCTCTCATATGCTTGTACCGGTAAGAAGAGGGAGGTTCTCTCTCTCTCTCTCTCTCTCTCTCTCTCTCTCTCTCTCTCTCTCTCTCTCTCTCTCTCTCTCTCTCTCTCTCTCTCTCTCTCTACGTGTGTGTGTGGTTCTCTCTCTCTCTCTATATATTATATATGTGTGTGTGTGTAGGGGTGAGCATTATTCGGGTTCAACCCGAAAACCAAATCAAATCGATAGATTTGGTTCGGTTTGATTTGAGTTGAAATTTTAAAAAATTTGATTTGATTTCAAATCGAACCGTATTAAACTTTTTTGTTTGGTTTGGTTTTGAAGTTCGGGAAATCGAACCGAACCGAATAACCCGAATTTAAGGATATTTTTGTCATGTTAATATAAGTGCATATAGAACTATAAACCCTAATTCTAAAAGTCCAATCTTCATCATTCTGATGAGATTTCCGACTCTATGAAGTAAATTTCAAATCGCCTTCCTTTTTATTGTAATTAAAGTTCTTAATTTTTTTAGGTGAAAATATTATCGAGCTTGCTCCTACAAGTTACAATTTTTGATGTTATTTCTTTAATATTTATTTTATTTGACAGAAATTTTTTACCCTGCCTTTATCTACTCATTTTTGAATCCATTTTAATTTATAGAAGGAGACAAGAATATGGTTCAATTGAACCATACTGAATAAAATCGAATTAATTCAGTTTTGTTTGGTTTGGTTTCAAAATAGTTCGGTTTGATTTGATTCGGATTGAACTCTTAATTCGGTTTGATTTGGTTTGAGAAAAATTCTCTTCAAATCAAACCACGTTCACCCCTACGTGTGTTAAAAAATTCCACAATTTCAATGTCTGGCAATATCAAAGGGAATTGAGATTTGAGTTAGGGAGTGAAAATGATCAGCCTATTGAAGCAGCCAGGTTCAATGTTGATCTGTAGATCTGATATGGATCAGCTGATTTAGTCAAATTGAGTGATTGGTCTATGAGAAGATAAATTGTCCTGATTTGGTAACTACTGATCCAAGATTGTTTGGTCTTTGACTGGCCAAGGTTATTCAATGCAAATTTTGACATGTTAGTATATTATTTGGTATCAACTAATATCGAATTTCAATAATAATAGAGCATAAACAAGAGTGCAGATTCCACTTCTCTGGATATAGAGTTTAATCCTTCTTTTATATGCATACATGCGTATACTGGGTCCAAAACTTGTGTACATTACTCAGCATAAGCTATGGGTATTCATTCATCAATATAACTAGAATTGTGGGCATTTCTCACATATTTATTGAAGAAATGGAGTAGGTAACTTAATAATGCTTCAAGAGTTCTATTCCCCACTCATATTCAAGAATGTGAGAGCTGAGGAATCAATTCATGTCTCAAAAGCCATGGGAGGTATATTCTCTGAGAAATGAAACTCGAGGTTAGAATGCAATACCAAGTGAAACAACTCATACCTAGTAGTTGTGCAGATCCTTATCAAGAGGTTTATGGTGGGAAAACTAAGAATACTTTGCTGGAGAGAGAGTGGTGAAAATAGAGAGATTTTAGATTGATTTTATTATGTTTAGATCCACCTTCATAGCTATGATATTGTTATCTCCCAGATTAAAAGTCTGATTTTTTATAACTGTTACCTTCAAATAAAGAGGATCATATCCATTAACCTTATGCATGAAGTGGAGGTAAACTTGTTACTTACTGGTTGTTAAACTTAGGTTGTAAAAACATTAGTACGGGAGAGACATGTTTGCAAAGAGTATGTTAGGTTTAGATGTGCTTTTAGTGGTGTTCTTATGTATGAGATGGGGCAAACAGAAGTTAGAAAAGTAGAGAACATTGAGTAGGTGTATTCTACTCATATATAATAGGGTGAATTGTCTCAAGTGATGTTCCATTGCTTCCTTGGAGTGATCATTGCTTCAAAACACCTATCTAGATGTATTTCATTATTGTATGTTAGAAGAGAATTTTGGGGGCGGAGTACAAAGAGTAAAATCACCCACCTAGGATCAAGCCCAAATCACCGGTATCCTAAGCCATGGGGAGGCCAAACATCCCCCTGATCGAGCCTGAGATATGAGCATACCACATAGCAGCCAGCACTCGATGCCATCCCAACAAATATAGATCATGGTGCTGTAGTCATGAGCCATTTCAACCTCTACTCTTACTAAATTCTTGCGTACTTAATTTTATTGATAGCCACTGAGTCTTACAAATGGACCTCTCAAAGACTCAAATTATAACTCTAAAAAAATGGGAAAATACAAAGACTAACTCATTCTAGACAAGACTACTAAACATACACACAAGTTTCTAGGGTTGCCAGTGCACTCGATCACACTTGTCCCTTTTCATCTGAGTGGATTTCATCTTCATTTTTACCTAAACAATAACAAAATAACATTAGGTGAGCGAAAGCCTAGTAAGAATAAGAATTACGTATCTTAAACTAGACAAATATAAGTAATTAACATTTTGACAATATGCAGAGGTACCATATGATAAGTAATGCAAATATATGAATCAAATCCGAAGATTAATAGTCAAATGACATGATGGTCCAACCAGAGGGATAAGATTTCAAACTGATGGTCTTGAAGGATAATATATCATAATTTGAGGAATAATATGGACTATTAACTTCAAAAGAATATAAATTTAAAGGAATATCTTGGATATCAAATGTAGCAAGAAGGGATCCTAGAGGTAACCAATACATGTTTAAGAGGTGACTCCCTCCACGTAGCACTTTGTTCCTTTCGGATTCAAGAGGTGTCTCCCGTAGAGTAGCACTTTATCCCGTATAGTACATAGTTCCCAAACAATCAATAACAAGTGATCATTGTATATCAAACAAATGAACATGTATCGATGAACATAACTATAGATTTGATCACATAACAATAAGTTCCAACAAATAATACCCTTTCAGGCCAAGTATATTATGTATCAAGTCAATCATTTCAATCATATATCACGACTATCAAACAATCAATTGTATCATATCACATGTGGGTGAATTATCTAGATCAATCTTGCAATTCATATCGGTGCAATGCCACACCACAAATCATTTGACTCTTGCGATTATGAGCAATTCCGGTGCTCCTCCTATGACCAGATAGGGCCCCACAAGCACAGACATTGGGGTCGGTGGACCTAAGTCCCATTTAAATTTCTAGACAATTCCATATAATAATGGCCAAGTTGAATCAAGAAGGTTATACTCTAGAATGTAACAAATGACACTATTAAAGTGCGAGGATCATATTGAGAAGAGTGTAAATTTGAATGGAGACTAAGTATAAAACTTAGTAGAAATTCATGAAGAACTTTAAGGAATCAAAATATCAGAAAAACTTTGATTTCCAGAGAGAATTAAGAGGGTACTGACTTAGAGACAATAGCAAACAGATTTTGCAAAAAACCATGTTGATACATGGGTTAAAATGCATTAAAATAGTCAATCACGGACTTAAGATATTTTGATAAAACGTGGTCAATCGTACGGACGCGTTTCATAAGAAACTAGGTTGAACTCGGTCATACACATGGGCGCGAACGCAGTTAGGATCATGGCCATGATCAGAAACAAGACAAGAAGAACGCGGTCAATTTGGTGGCCGCGATAATAACAAAATCTCTAGAACGCGGTCTATCATGGTGTTGCATTCAGGATGACAGAAGGCTTGAACGCGGTCTCTAGGTGCGCCGCGTTCAGAACGGATAGAACAGAACTATGGAACATAGTTCCAAAGGCCAGTCGAATCATATCTTAAACTAGTAAGATGACATTTTGAGGGGTTTTTAGGATTTTTAAGGTGCAACTAACTCGGCATCCATGTGGGAATCCTTGGCTCACGGAGACTTACGGAGGCTTTACTGAAAAAGTTATAGTCCGACAGGAGGAATACCTAGCGGAGGGTCCTAACTTCACTAAGAAAGGGCTATGCGAGAAATCAAAACAGAATAATATCGATAGATACACGTCACCAGGGTGACGTGATCTTCAAGAGAAAATAATAATCTAGTCATATATCAAAACGCCGACTATATCAATTTAAAACAATTAAAAATCAGAGGCTAATCATGGAGATTAAAAGCATTTAATATACATGACAATATTAACATGGTATGCTCAAGATCTAACTTTTCTGAAATATGACAGGGATCATGGAAGAGAAAAAGTCAAGACATGATGTAGAAAAAGGGCAATAAAAGATGAAATTAATCAAAAGAAGATTATAACACATCTTTTAGAGATTCCAATATTATTACGTGAGCTTATGACCTATTCAATCTTATTCGGACTGTGTGATTAAGGGCAAAACATGTTTTGAAATGTGATTAATAGATTTTAAATACTTCATAAAAACTGGAAATCATGAACAGTCATGAACAGTTCAGGTCAGAATGCGGTTGTCTCAGGCTCCATGTTCTGGCCATGAACAGTCAGAACACGGTCTATACAGGAGCCATGATTTGGAATTTGAAAGCAGGTCACGGTCTATCGCATGGCTGCGTTGATAACGCAATCTCTGTGATGGACGCGATCTCAACCTGAAAGCTCGTTACGATGGGAAAAGAGAAAAATGATGATATCTCATGATAAAACCTCCAAATTCACAAAGAACAATTGATGAAAAAGAGGGAAGTATCTATCGATTTTCTACCATCACATTTTCTATTGTTCTTGCTTATTTTCCTGTGGAAATAGGAATTTTACAATACTTGTGTATAGTAGACCTTTTCACCCACATTTACTATTTCTGACTGTTTTTACTTATTGTTCACTCTACTAGTATGTTTTCCATTATTCTTGCTTATGTTTCAGTATGAATAGGCATTTTACATTACTTGTGTATAGTGGACCTTTTCACCCACATTCACTATTTCTTACTATTTTTACTTATTGTTCACTCTACCAAGATATTTTTCATTGTTGCGGCTTATGTTCACTCTACCATCCCATTTTCTCTTGTTCTTGCTTATTTTCCTGTGGAAATAAGAATTTTACAATACTTGTGTATAGTGGACCTTTTTACCCACATTCACTATTTTCGACTGTTTTTACTTGTTGTTCACTCTACTAGTATATTTTCCATTATTCTTGCTTATGTTTCAGTATGAATAGGCATTTTACATTACTTGTGTATCATGGACCTTTTCACCCACATTAACTATTTCTCACTATTTTTACTTATTGTTTACTCTACCAATATAGTTTTCATTGTTATGGCTTATGTTCCAATATGAATAAACATTTTCCACTATTAGTGTATAGTGGACATTTTCACCCCCATTCACTATTTTCCACTGTTCTTACTTATTGTTCACTCAAGAGTACATTTTCTATTAGTTCTTCTATTGTTTCCATATTATTCGGCATTTTACACTACAAGTGTATAGTGGACCTTTTCAGCCCCAATAACTATTTATGGTTATTTTCACTTATTGCTCACTCTACCAGAATATTTCCTATTATTCCTGCTTATTTTTCCATAGTAATAGGCATTTTACAATACTATTGTATAGTGGGCATTTCTCCCATCTTCCAATTACTTTCACTTATTGCTCACTCTACTAGCATATTTTCCAGTGTCATTAGGAATTTTACACTACTAATGTATAGTGGACTTGTTCACCTCCCTTCACTATTTCCCACTGTTTCTACTTATTCTTCACTTTTTTTTTCACTCTATTAGTATATTTTCCATTAGTCCTTCTTATGTTCTAGTATGAATAGGGATTTTACACTACTTCTATAGTTGACATTTTCACCCCCATTCACTATTTCCGATTGTTTTCACTTATTGTTCACTCCACCTGTATATTTTCAATTATTTGTCCTTATTTTCCAGTATGGTTAGGCATTTTACACTACTAATGTATAGTTGACCTTTTCACCCCCATTCACTATTTCTAATCGTTCTCACTTATTATTCACTCTAGCGGTATTATCCTTATTTTTCAATATGGTTAGACATTTTACACTACTAATGTATAGTTGACATTTTCAGCCACATTCACTATTTACGATTGTTTTAACTGATTGTTCACTCTAATAGTATATTTTAAATTATTCTTTCTTGTTTTTCAGTGTGAATAGGTATTTTACACTACTAATGTATAGCAGATCTTTTAACCTCCATTCACTATTTCCCACTATTTACACTATTTTTCACTCATACAGTATATTTTATTATTTATATTCTTATTTTATAGCACTAGTAAACCTTTTAAACTACAGTGTATAATTGACATTTTCACCCCCATTCACTATTTCCAACTGTTTTTGTTCACGGTACCAATATATTGTCCAGTGTTCCTGCTTATCTTGCAGTATGATTAGGCATTTTACACTACTAATGCATAGTGGAGCTTTTTACTCATTCACTATTTCCCACTCTTTGCATCTTTTCACTCATACAGTATATTTTTACTATTCCTATTCTTATTTTACACCTTATTATAGTCACAAGACTTTTCACTCATTTGTCATAGTAAATGGATATTTTACATGTCACGTCCCGAGCGTGGAAGGAAAACATAGAACAAGATAGTTATATCAATTATGTCAATCATAACATGAATTATGAGACACAACCACAAGAGACAACTCCAAAAAGTCCAAAATTGACAAAAACCACAATTTTATCGATAACAACTGAATATATTACAAATTGACTTCTCAAAGACTCAAAATACAACTTTAAAGAAAAAGAAAAATATAAAGACTCTAACTCATTCTAGACAAGACTACTAAATAGACACAAAACCTTCTAGGGTTGCCAGTGGACTCGATCACACTTGTCCCTCTGCATCTGAGTGGATTTCATCTTCATTATTACCCCAAAAAATAACAAAACAACATTAGGTGAGTGCAAGTTCAATAAGATTATATCTCTTTGACTAGGCAAATATAAGTGCTTAATGTCTTGACAATAAAGTAGAGTCACTACATAATAAAATGGTGCAAACATATAAATCAAATCCGAGAGATAATAATCATGCAAGACAATAGGACATAATCAATAAGGATGGAGAACTAATGATTATAGAGAATAAGATATAGAATAATTCAAGAGCTAGCATAAGGTTCAAATTTCAAGAATAGCATGAAAATCAATATGAAGAGATTCTATAGGTAATCACTCCAGGCTCAAGAGATGGCTCCCTCCACGTAGCATTTTGCTCTTTTTGGACTCAAGAGTTGACTTCCGTAGAGTAACACTTTGTCCCATGTAGTATATAGTTTCCAATAACGAATCAATAATAAGATAACAATATATATCAAATGAATAAACATGTATCAATGAACATAACTATAGATTTGGTCACATAATAATGAGTTCCAACAATTAATATCCTTTCAGGCCAAGAATATCAAGTATTATGGCAGTCAATTCAATCATATAACAAGAATATCAATCAATCAATCATCACATGTAGGTGAATTGTCTAGATCTAATCTTACATTTCAGTAGGTAAAATGTCACACCGATCATTCACAATCTCATGGGCACAAGTACTTTCTAGCACATCGTCCCATGACTAGATCGGGCCTCCAAGTTACAGTATTGAGTCTTAAGTGGACCCAAAGTCTCAATAAGTCACTAGACAATTTCATATAACAATTGCCAAGTTGAATCAAGAAAGTTATGTTCAAGAATATATCAAATAGCACTATTAAAGTGTGAGGATCATATTGAGAAGAGTATAAATTTGAATAGAGACTCAGTATAGAACTTAATAGAATTTCATGAAGAACTTTAAGGAATCAAAATATCAAGAAAACTCTGATTTCCATAGAGGGTATAGACTTATAGAGATGGTAATAATCAAGTTTCATAGAAAACCACATAAATACTAGGTCAGAATGTATTAAAACAATCAATCATGGACTTGAGACATTTTGATAAAATGTGGTCAAGTGTAGGGTCGGATTCAGAAAGAATCAGATAGAACACGATTAGTTGTACTTGCACGTTTCACAAGAAATTGGGTTGAACAAGGTCTGTCACATGGGCACATTAAAAAACAATCAGATAGAACGCGATCAGGCTCATGGTTGCGGTTCGAACTAGGATAGATAAATGCGGTCGACTTGGTGGTTGTGATTAGAACAATGCTCATCGGAACGTGATTTATCACGGTGTTGCATTCAATATGACAGAGATATGAACGCGATCTCTAGGTGCGTTGCATTCAAGATGAGGATCAAACTGATAAATTAGAGCCCCTTTGACGTGCAGATAAGGAAGTGGGATAAGTAATCGATGAGAGAGAAAAAAGATGGTCCCCACCTTTTCTCCTCACACACGATCTTCACTAACCGGGGTGGGGTGATGTATTCGTGCCCATCCACTCAAACACGGCACCCCACCCGATTGTCACATGGGCCTTAGTTCCTAAGTCCGACACCCATTTTTAGAGTCACATGTAATACATATCTCTCTCTCTCTCTCTATGTAAATTAGTCTTAATTTTTTTATCGATGAGACGTGATGTCAAGGAGACCTTGATGATATAATTTTCTGGGAAGATTATGCCGATAAATACATTTTTAAAGTGATGATTTCTCCAGCTTCCACCGTGAAAGAGATACACACGTACAAAGATCTCTTTCAATGTAACGTGATTTTAAGCCATAAATCATACTTGGCTGACTTAACTTTTTCTAGATCGTGTGGAGTGAAAAAAATCGCATCAAGATAATGCTATGGAACAACTTGTTTTGGCAACGAAACAGGTCTAACAGATGAAATGGAGCAAACATAAAGCTATTAGTGGTAATTTATTCACCTATTTTAATCCTTATTTGCCTCTCCTCCCAGGCAAATTTTGTTCCTCTGACAAAAAAATCCCATATTCAACATAAAAACAATATCAACCGAGCCAAATCCGAAATGGAAATGAAAGGTCGAACGTGTAATCCACATGGAATACATATTTTTCTCATTCCAAATTTTTTTTATCCCTTTACCAAGCATATCGTCACCCAACCTAGGCCAAGTTCCAACCCAAGTGGTTTTTTAAAAGGGATTTTTGCATATATTCCTTTACAAAATTCAATTTTATCAAATTTATCTTTTGTCAAAATATATTATCATAAATATCCTCAAAATATGAATAATATCATGATTATATCATTGCCATAACTTTTATATGTTTAACCCGAGTTAAGTGTGAGTTAAAGAGTAAATTTTTTATATATAAATCTCTGTAAAGTTTGATTTTATAAAATATATCTTAGATTTAACGACCATAGATGACATATTTTACAGAATAATCTCCTCTATCAACGGCAATAAATTAAAGGGGTATACTTGTAACATTTTTATTTAAATAAAAGATATTTATGATAATATGCTCATGTGAAGAGTATATTTGATAAAAATAAACTTTACGAGGATATATATATATATATATGCAAAAATCACTTTTTTAAAAGGACAAAAGGTCCATACTAAGATGGCATTTACATGTAACAGCTAGGGCAAGAGAACGCTTTATTTTCACAAGTGTATGCGCCATTAAAAAGGCAATACATGCCACAGTCTGCGTGATAATATCAAGTTGCCACTGTCCCATTCAAACGCAAAAAGGAGTATAATGAATGCACTTCCACCTCAAATGCCTCTCCTTGCCCTCTCCTGATGTTTAAAGCAGTAGATCCACTCTGGCACAGAAGCACTACAATAAGAGACAAGACTTACACTGATACAGGAAATCCAGAACAACATGGTGCCAGCTGACAAATTACCCGACACTCAACAAGCCTGTAAACATGGAATTGATGGAGGAAAGAAGTGGGACTCTTCCACGATTAAGGTAAACAGCATGGTCTATTAAATTGGAGAAGAAAGTTTGCATGAAGAATCTTTATAGTGTTTGCTTGCATTTTTTCTTTGGCTCTTTTTCTCTTAAAAAATATATATATATAGGAATTCTAATCCTACTCAAACATGTTTGGTAGATCCTCTCCTATTCTCTAGGATAGAATCCTATTCTTTGATAACTTGTTTATCTTTCCTCATTCCTTTTAAGAGACCAACACCACTCATCTGGACCCCCTTGTGCATGTCTTCTCCCTTCCTCACGAGCTTCTCCTCCATACGTCCTGGTATGCACTCTTCATCCCCTGCCATCTCCCTCCTCTCTTCATGGGCATGCTCGCCCTTATCCCCTGCAATCTCACAGCTTCCGGCTTTGCCCTGTGGCTGCTCTTCCCTCCCCCTCCCCTGCAATGCCGGCCAGCCGGCCACTGTCGCATGGACCCCCTCTGCCTCCCTCGTTGGCCGCCTTGTCCTCCCCTCTTCCCTACTCCACCCCCATGTGGGGGGCACGGCACTGGCCTGGCCTGCCTCTAGTCTCCGCGTCCTCCATCGCATCACCTTCCTTGTCACAGCTGCCAATGCAAGAAAGGCTCAACACCAACAGAGCCCTCTTCATGTTCTGTACCTTTGTAGCTGTCACGCCCTTCTCAGCAGCTGTCAGTGTCTGCTCCGTCACCACCGCCAGCCTTCCATGGCTGCCATCACATGCCTGCCTGCCACTGTTTTTTCTGCCACTGCTGCACTAGCACCGTGATGACCAGCTTTTTTTCTCTCCATGTCATGCTCCATGAGGACATGGAGGATTCCTGATTCATGTTTTTGCTCCACCAACCACTTCCCCCTCCACCCCACACAACAAAACCTCCCTTCCTCCTCATAATAATAAGCATATATATATTATGTTTTACACTATTCTCTTATTTTGGATAATTTCTAAGGATCTGTAGACTTCTGTAGTGATTCGAATTTCAAAGAGTTTGATCTGTTAGGGTTATAGTTCTGGCTAATTATCTGCCAAACAAGTCTATATATTTTTTTAAAAATCATACTGCTTTTGCCAAACAAGTAGTTACCTGTCAATGTCAAAAATTGACAGAGAACAATTTGTTAATAGAAATAGCTTAAAAAAGTGCTCCCAAATGCCCTATTAACTAGTTCACAAGCGAGCAGGGAGGTGGATCGTCACTGGATGATCTTTGCAGAATGACTTCCCCGTACCTGGATGATGTTCACATTTATTTAACTAAACATTATATCACTTAGCTCAAAATAAAGGACTATTTCCCACTTAGAAGAAAGGAAAATATGGCAATTTGGGATACTTTATTCTAGGTGGTAATTTGGGATAATTAATTATAGGTTCTCTCAGACAGCCAGGCTTGTGAATGACCGGCTGCTAGCCCCTATGCATGCTCTGCTCCTCCTACCTACCTACCTATTCCCCTCAATGGGTAAGGAATTCTGGATTGGACTAGGAACCTAGATCAGGTGTGCCGATCCAAATCCAGATTGGATCAACCGATCTAGTGGGGTGGAGCTAACCCAGTTTAACAAAGTAAAATGTATCCTTATAAATGAAAAGATTTTTTTATAAAGGTTAAAGGGATGTAAATTAGATAGATCAGTGCCAATCACAATCTGCACCGACTGATTCTGCATTTCTTGCTTATGGAAGAGGAGACAGCAGCCAGCCTATTGTCCATTGCCTTTTCCCTGTTCTGCTCTCTCTCTCTCTCTCACACACACACCCTCTGCCATCCACCCCTTTGCTCCTCTCCGATCAGATCATGAGCTGCCATCCATTGCTTGCCCAAGAATGGGGTGTCTTGCACCTGAGGGAAGTCAATGACATCGTCACCAACCAGACTGTAGAGTGTGGTGAGAGAACAATGAGAGCAAGGTCCTCTTCTCTTGCCTCAAGCATGCACCATCGGCATTGCCCTTACCTCATAGTTATCAAAAGAGTCGGGCCATCTGACCCATTTGCCCAAGGACAAAGGCTGCAACCATTAGGTAGATGCAGCCAGGAGGGAAGTGGCTAAGAAGATGGAGGACTGCCTTTCAGAGGCAATGTCAACGTGGATGAAATCTGCAACTGAGGTTGAGAAGAAGGTGATGGTGGCATGTGAGGAGGGTGTGCAACTGAAAATTGAATTAAAGGAGTTGGCATAACAGAATGCGGAGGACATAAAGTGCTTGGGAGCAGTGAAGATGGAGGTCAGATCAATTTGGGGTATTCTTGAAGATGCTGGGAAGGTGTTCAAGCAGGCACTGGAAGAGAATGAGAGGTTCAAGAAGGATTTGCAATGTCCTCGTTAAAAGGGACGAGGACCTAGAAGCTTCTTGAAGTGCAAATTTATGTAGTCCGAGGCGCAAGGCGCCCAAGGTGACCCACGTAGGCATTTAAGGTGACATGTTATTAAAATAATATATAAAATTTAGAAATATAAATGTATATATATATATCTAAATATCACAAAAATGTAAACATCAAACCAATATACTTCCTAAATCCATTCATTCTTATGTGTCAAATTATTGTAATAACTCACTAAATTCATGTAAAATTTAACGAACGAAATTGCAACTATCCAATTCACACTCATACATGCAAATACACTAAACAAGAATAACAAGTGCAATATCACATCAAAACTAAAATAAATAAACAAGCAAATAAGTCTATTACATAATCCAATAACACAAAAGTGTTTGAAAGTTAACACCACTAAGTGAGACAGAAAGAGAGAGTGAAAGAGAGTACTGAGCCCCTCTCTCAATATGCATGTGTGTGTGTGTGTGCGTGTGTGTGTGAGAGAGAGAGAGAGAGAGAGAAGGGCCGGGAGAGAGAGAGAGCAGTGAGTAAGGAGGCTTGGCCGAGGCTCAGTGTGTGTGTGAGAGAGAGAGAGGGGCTTGGCCCCTCGCTTAGTGTGTGTGTGTGTGTGTGTGAGAGAGAGAGAGAGAGAGAGAGAGAGAGAGAGGTACCCCGCCCTCCGCCACTTGCTTCTGTCCACCGTTCACTGGGAAGCAGCCGTCTGCTGCTCGCCACCGTTCACTGCTTGTTGGGAAGCCACCGTGTGCCACTCGCTGCTGACCAAGAAGACATGAGGGTGGAGGGGGGGACGTGAGAGGGAGGAAACAGGAGTGGCTAGAGTTCGAATTGGGGGCACCCTCTTTTATAGGCCAGGTTAATCGGGCCTTTATCGGACTAGCGGCCCAACTTGCCTGGGTCCAAGGTGGCCAAAGCGGGTCGGGGCACGTGAGGCGGCCCTAGAGGTGATTCAGGCGATTGCCTAGGCGACATTAGCCAAAGCTCGTCTCGCCTTCTCACCCAGGCAATCGCCTCAGTCGCCCTTCTAACATAGGTGCAAATAGACCCAACTCCCTTCGGGTGCCACACCTGAATCTCAAGTTCTTAGGAGAAGACTCCATTGGAAATGGACATAGAAATAAGTAAGAAGAACCCAGAAAAGGGGGGAAAATCAAAATGAATCAAGAACCTCTTATCCTATGTTTACAGCAATGCTTTTCTTCTCCACAACTTGACCCTCTTACATGGTTTCTTCCCCCCCACAATTGACCAATCTCTGTTCCACTTCACAAATCTTTGCACAGTTTAAAATCAAGACAACAGATAATGATTATAATTATGACAGGTTAAACTGCCTAAGTCAAGGAAAGAGCTACAACATGGTAGTCCATTGTTTTGACACACCAAAGCTTCTTAACCCTCATCCCCCATCATGCATAAGTCCCACTGACATCTCACCTCACGCACACCTAAATGCTCCTCTTATTTCAGAGAAACTTCTTAACAATATTTCTTACCGCTTTATACTAAGAATAAATCTGGAAATCACATTAGATATACTAAACATAGAAGCAAATTATAAATAAACTGCTCATGCAGCTGACTTTGAACAACATAACTTGCTGTATAAAGTTAATATGGTTTCAGGAAGATGTTACTCTTAGTTAAGATTAAACACTAAGAGAAAAAGGATTCAATTTTTAATAAACATATAAATAAATTGTGCTAGCTTATCATAAGATCATTGTATAGTCAATAGTAATTCTTCATAAATTGTAATAAAATAGAAGGATGAAGAAAATGACAAGCTCCAATAGGAAGATCGTAATGAGAAAAGCATGTAAAAACAATAAAATGGGGGATATAAACCAAGGTTGGAGGTAGCAATTACAACAGTTATCAACACAATAATTTTTCCTGTCTACATTAGAAAGGAATGAACATTTGATGGTTAATCAAAGCATGACACCATCTATCTATTTCTCAACTGCCGCCTAACTGGACATTGACAACCAATTTATCGTTTATCTATGTTTGGAACAAAAATTTTCAAACACAAGCAAAGCCATATAAAGTGAAAATGGATTAGTTGTGAGACAGGGTATTTGAGGAATAGATACCATGTTCCACACCAAGGTCTGGAGGTATTACTGAGGTGCATCACCAACATGTTTGAATTCATGGAGCTTCTTAGAGTTCAACCAAGCTTGGACCCAGACCTGAGCTTCATATACGTTCTTCCTGCCCCCATCAATAACCTCCACAGTGAGGTGGTGCATCACGCCTGAAACCACCTGCTGCTTTGCCTTCATAACCCGAGAAAATTGAAGAAGTGCATTCTACATAGAGAAGGGAACATCAATTTACAAACACAATAAACACTCTTTCCACAGAAATGATCTTCAAGAAAACACCACTTTCATTCTAAGGAGAGAAGCAAAACCTTAGAAGGCTGTTTGGTTGCATCTTAAAAAAATCTAGCATTTACCAATACTTTAGAGTGTTAACGTTGAACATATGAAATGAAAATTGCATTTGCTTTCTTTAAGTGAACGCC
The DNA here is from genome assembly GCA_022559845.1 of Amorphophallus konjac. Classification (NCBI taxonomy): domain Eukaryota; kingdom Viridiplantae; phylum Streptophyta; class Magnoliopsida; order Alismatales; family Araceae; genus Amorphophallus; species Amorphophallus konjac. The sequence goes on from CM040117.1 coordinate 28,178,905, forward strand.
AGAATAATGTGAAAACAACAGCGCTGAATATGATGGATGTATTTAAGCATGTGGATGCCAAACCATCTAGGGTTGGTTAATTAAAAAAAACGTGGAAAAGAGACCCTTAAGAACATCCTTCACTGATTTGTGGTTTGGTAACCTACAGTTTAGCCACTAGAACACTAGTTAAAGGGGAACCTTTACAATGCCCTTTGGATGCTTGAAGGCAGCTAGAGAGAAGGTGAGTTAATGTGTAGCTCACCTTCCTCTTCCAGTTGTTTAGTTGATTGAAGAGTTTAAAAATATTAGAAAGAACTTATACAGAAAAGTTCAAGAAGAGCAAAATGTGCCATTGCACTAAAAATATCAGAAGACACTTCAAGTAATTGACCTCTCTCTATTCAATCTCAAGAACCACTAGTTTGTTCATAGACTTTCTTAGACATGCACCCCTGATCATCTTCACTCTACTGCGACATCCAAAAAAAAAAGGAAAACTTGCCAGGAATGAAGCTTAAGACTCTGAGAGGATAGAGAAAGGAGAGGTCCATTTGCGATGCTCCTCCCTCCATTGCCATTAACAAGGAATGCCATCACTTGGAGCTGCAGATCATTTGGAGGTCGATATTTATTTCTTTTTACAAAGTTAGATGTCTATAATTGACAAATTATATAATTTACCTTATTTGTCACCAATATCTAAACCTATGAAGATGTTCAATTTTACATCTGTTATCATTTGTAATAAGTGATCCTGGAGGTTAAATTATAAGGTAGTAACTAGATTTAGTACCTAAATGAGTAATTGAACGATTAAAAAAAACTATCTCTCTAACTTTTTCTAGAGAGAGAAACTCTGGATTTTGGCGTCATGGTCCATCAAGGGGGGGTGCTCTCGCTGAAGCTACCCTCCGGCAGTAGGGCTTGCAGACTAGGGGGGAAGATCGCTCCGTAGGTGCCGACGTGATTTGGATGTGACAGAAGGGGCCACATTCGGCAATTTTGTAGTAGCCAGGCTCTAGCTTCTGTCATGGTGCGTGGTTGATGGGAATCGACGCCGAGCATGTACATTTACTTTTACAATTATGTCCTTTTAGTTTGTGTTTATATCCTTGGGAAAGTATGTACGCAAATGTAAGGCTTTATAAGCCAATGAGTCATTCCCAAGGATTGTGTGAGTTTTTGTGCAATTTTGTAGTAGGTCCAGCTAGGGGGCCCTCAGCCCTTTCCCATTGGTCCATGTCACCTTGTGGGGCTGGTCAACCATCCTACGTGGACATCTAGAAGGTTGGACTAGTCTTATGGACACATGGGGGACAAAGGGTGAAGAATGTCAACATTCTACACCCACCCCACCTACCTCTTCCATGGTCAATAGGCCGCCCCCTTCCCCTTGAATTTTTTTATTAATTTTTGTGTGTTGTTCAAACCTCATCCCAGCCCTTCATCCACCCTCCCTAGATCCAAGGGTCTATATTAGATTTGATACCTATCATATATAAGTGTGTATTTTTATGTGAAAATTAGTGAAAAATCAGAAATTTTGTTGAATGCCAAGAAGGCTCTTGCGCCCCAGCCCTCTCCCCCTGGTTTCCTCTCCTCAAACCTCCAGTTCTAGAGTGTATCAATCTTCTATCTCCCCCCTCTCAACCTCTGATCTTCATCTGTGCCGCCGCCGCCGCCGTTCGTGCCGCCTTCGAGCCGCCGCGGAGCCGTCTTCAAGTTTCTGTCCTGCTGGACAGAGGTGTAGTTCGTGAATTCTTGCTGCCAGCCACGAGCTCAGATGGATTTGAAATTTTGAGGGTGTGTTCTTGCCTTGAATTCCCACCCCCACCTAAATTTTCACGTCCAAACTCCTCTATTTAGTAATTTTCCATTTTCGTTCATTTTGCATTCCTAGATCTGTTTTGTCTCTGTCTACAGTGACAACAGCTCTGAGTTTCCCATCTCCGACCACCTTTTTGAATTTTCCAAACCCTCCCAATTTTACTGGGAGTTCTGTCCATCATCCCCTACATCCACCATTTTTCCTGATTTTTGATCTGCCCTCTATCCATTTTTCAAAATTCGTGTTCTATCTCTGCTACAGTGCCTTTAGTCAGATTCCAGATCCGACCCACTGTTAGTGAAAAAATCCTATCAATTCGTAACCACATCCAAACTTGTCCAAACCAATTTTGCCGTCTTCCTAGCTCAATTTCTTACACCTTTGATGAAGACCTCAAGAGCTGAATCGGACATCTACCCTGCGGTCAACGACAGTTCTCAGAGGACAGCCCTGCAGATCTGAGAGTTAAGCCACTGTACAACAGCAACCTTCAAAATTCGCCAATTGGAAGTGCAGGCTTTGTTATTTTTCTGTAATCACAGAGAGTTGAAGCCTTCGAAGAGAGCTTTCCAACGGCGCCAGTTTGTGTCGATTCCGACGTCGGGGCTGATCGCAGCGTCCGTTCTCGCCGGAGCGCGCGCTGAAAACCAGAAGCTGCAGATCCGTGGCCGGTTATTCGGACCGGCGCCGAACGGAGCCGCCGGCCTCCGGCCGGCGAACCAGCGTGTCGCCAGCCCAGGGAGCGCTTCCCTAAGTGTCCCCACTACAGCGGTGCCATCGGGTCCACACGGCCCCTCCGGACAGCACGTGGGCCCCACCGTCACTAGTTCGGGTGTTGCCGAATCAACGCGAGAAGCCGCCCGTCAACCCGAATTCGGTCCTCCCGGACCCCATTGTGTAGCCCTTTACCTCCCTGCGTGGAGTGGGTAGCGATTTGTATTGCTGTAATCTTGTGTATTATTGTTCCGGGAGTACGAGTTTCGGCCGGGTCCGTCGTCCCCACGCCGAGCGCGTGGAGGTATCGTCCTCGCTCCTTACTTGGCATTTTGCTTAATTTCATATATGCTTGTTTATGCCGCTGCTAGAGAGCATGATAGGGTAATTAGCTCGCTTTCTATTTATATCACCGCTGCTGCGAGAGAGAGCGTTACCGTCCCGTGACCCGATCCGGGCACGAAAGAGAGAGCCGACCACCCTAGCTCACTGCCAGTTTCTCAATCGCGCACGTCCGACGCTTCCCTCGTTAAGGGACGATCGCGAGCTTGTCGTGTCCGTGGTCCCGTCCCGCATCAATTTGGTATCAGAGCGAGTTTGAGTCTAGGGTGTCAAAAAAAAAGTGTCATTTAAGTCTAAGTCATTGTCTAAGTCGTGTTTAGGGTCATCATTGTTTTAAAACAAAAAAAAAGTGTCTTTTGCATTCATCCCATTACTCGGTATATAAAAGGTGTTGTCCGAACGTTAGGCTACGCCTATCGGGAAGGCCGCACACTTGCGCGAGTGATCTTCGGATCGGTTATCTCCGCCACGTACCGAGTCTTGGTTTACGTCTAGGGTCCTTAGTGTGCATGCATTCCAAACTTGCATAGTCGGTCTAGTGTCTTGTCACCGTGTGTATGCATGTCCATGTCCGCTACCCATGGCCGTTCCCCAAGACCATACATCCGAGTGGTCAACCTTTGTGGCCAAAGTCAATGTCCTCATGGACCGAGCCCTTGGTTTTACCCCTCTCACTATGAAAGTCGCTCTACCCAACGGGTCCACAACGGAACTCCATTTCACCGATAGGGAGTCGGATAATTGGGTTTCTCTTGACATCGTGGAGTCTCTCTCCAAGACAGGCGAGATTGTCCGCGATGGTGATTTTGCTTGTGTTGAGTTCTATAAGAGGATCGGCTCTGTTCTCTACACCGATGGCGCATGGTGCAGGATCGGCACACTTGCTGGTTCATGCATCATTTTAGGGCAAACATGGTTAGGAGAACGAAGAGCCAATCTTGACTGGGGCAAGAGGACTTGCACCTTATACCCACCTTACCTACCCGGTAAGATCACCCTCGTATGTCCAGTCACTCAACCCCAGCGGCCCACTCCACATTCGGAACCATTATGCTTGGAGCCGTCTCACCCCGAGCCACCCGTGTTTCTTACGGGAACGCTATACATCACCGAGCCACTTTTTAGTTGGCTCAAAGATGGCTTGGTCCCACCTCCCTTTCCATCCATGGACCCCATCCTCCCTTTAGTGCCGGTCAACTCCTTCCATACCACATTTCGATCTAGTCACCATGTTGACACATTGGACGATCTTGTCATGGGATTAGATTCACAATGGAAGTTGACACATCTTTTGGCGCGAGGCTTTGACCAACCCACGATTCGTAGCTTCACCCATCCGGCCTTCGGGTCCATTACCTCCGAGTGCACCGTGGGTTGTGTCACCACGGAGGTTCTTCTACTTCTCCCGCTACCAGATGAGCCCGACTTCATGACTTTGCTTCCGAGGGAGGAGTCATATTTCCTGTACACGGTCCCATCTACCATGACGGAGGAAGGTGGCCACCCGCACCTTCAAGAACTGCACGATTGGGACCATGTCATGTTGGAGTCCATCTCACGGGGTCATACCTTCTTCGACCCTTTTGACCCCTTCACTAGTAGGCTTCCCGAGTTACCACCCGTACTCCCCTTCTTCACGGAAGCCCACTTTTACGCCCCTTCCCCACGGGATGGGCCATCTACATCCACCAATCCCGATCCACCTACACCCGGCCCTTCTAAACCACCCGAGTCGCCCACATTCAAAAGACCATCCATGCGTAACCACACCCGATGTATAGGTGTTCCCCATGCCATCCATTCCCGGTTGCGTAACATGCATGCATGGCACTTATTCGGGTGTCCTGGTCCGCCGTCACCCATGTACGGGTCGGACTAACATTAGGTATGTCTAGAATCATATATGAGTCGGTGTGTTTTCCTTGTGTGGTTTGTCTTGTGTGGTTTGTTTGCATGGTTTGTGTGTAGTTTGAGAGTCTGCATGTGTCTTGTGCAAGCTCGTTGTCGTTCTCTTATGAGTAAGAGGCGAGTGGAGTCACTCGATGAGTATGGGATCGGTTCTATAGCTACACCCGGATCTAGTCACCTACAGGGGCTCAGCGGTGATTCCTAGTGAGTCTTCGAGCTGCTTCCTTCCCTTTTGAGAGTGCCCCACCCGGAGTGTCCACCTTTAGCTCATAGCAATTCGCGCATATCGAGTATATATGGAATGAGCAGGTGACGATCACTTAGAGTGGAGCGTACCCGCGTTACTTGGCACGGTGACGGATCCATCGGAGTACTCGAGCATCCCTACCCCTACTCGACGGGGTCGAGTTCCTCCCACCCGGGGAGAGTTGATGGGAATCGACACCGAGCATGTACTTTTTCTTTTGCATTTATGTCCTTTTAGTTTGTGTTTATATCCTTGGGAAAGTATGTACGCAAATGTAAGGCTTTATAAGCCAATGAGTCATTCCCAAGGATTGTGTGGGTTTTTGTGCAATTTTGTAGTAGGTCCAGCTAGGGGGCCCTCAGCCCTTTCCCATTGGTCCATGTCACCTTGTGGGGCTGGTCAACCATCCTAGGTGGACATCTAGAAGGTTGGACTAGTCTTATGGACACATGGGGGACAAAGGGTGAAGAATGTCAACATTCTACACCCACCCCACCTACCTCTTCCATGGTCAATAGGCCGCCCCCTTCCCCTTGAATTTTTTTATTAATTTTTGTGTGTTGTTCAAACCTCATCCCAGCCCTTCATCCACCCTCCCTAGATCCAAGGGTCTACATTAGATTTGATACCTATCATATATAAGTGTGTATTTTTATGTGAAAATTAGTGAAAAATCAGAAATTTTGTTGAATGCCAAGAAGGCTCTTGCGCCCCAGCCCTCTCCCCCTGGTTTCCTCTCCTCAAACCTCCAATTCTAGAGTGTATCAATCTTCTATCTCTCCCCTCTCAACCTCTGATCTTCATCTGTGCCGCCGCCGCCGCCGTTCGTGCCGCCTTCGAGCCGCCGCGGAGCCGTCTTCAAGTTTCTGTCCTGCTGGACAGAGGTGTAGTTCGTGAATTCTTGCTGCCAGCCACGAGCTCAGATGGATTTGAAATTTTGAGGGTGTGTTCTTGCCTTGAATTCCCACCTCCACCTAAATTTTCACGTCCAAACTCCTCCATTTAGTAATTTTCCATTTTCGTTCATTTTGCATTCCCAGATCTGTTTTATCTCTGTCTACAGTGACAACAGCTCTGAGTTTCCCATCTCCGACCACCTTTTTGAATTTTCCAAACCCTCCCAATTTTACTGGGAGTTCTGTCCATCATCCCCTACATCCACCATTTTTCCTGATTTTTGATCTGCCCTCTATCCATTTTTCAAAATTCGTGTTCTATCTCTGCTACAGTGCCTTTAGTCAGATTCCAGATCCGACCCACTGTTAGTGAAAAAATCCTATCAATTCGTAACCACATCCAAACTTGTCCAAACCAGTTTTGTCGTCTTCCTAGCTCAATTTCCTACACCTTTGATGAAGACCTCAAGAGCTGAATCGGACATCTACCCTGCGGTCAACGACAGTTCTTAGAGGACAGCCCTGCAGATCTGAGAGTTAAGCCACTGTACAACAGCAACCTTCAAAATTCGCCAATTGGAAGTGCATGCTTTGTTATTTTTCTGTAATCACAGAGAGTTGAAGCCCTTCGAAGCAGCTTTCCAACGGCGCCAGTTTCGTCGCATTCCGACGTCGGGGCTGATCGCAGCGTCCGTTCTCGCCGGAGCGCGCGCCGGAAAATAGAACCGGCAGATCCGTGGCCGGTCATTCCGACCAGTGCCGAACGGAGCCACCTGGCCTCCGGCCGGCGAACCAGCGTGCCACCAACCCAGGGAACACTTCCACAAGTGTCCCCACCACAGTGGTGACACCGGGTCCCGCACGGTCCCTCTGGACAGCACGTGGGCCCCATCGTCACGTGTTCGGGTGCTGCCGAATCAACGAGAGAAGTCGCCCGTCAACCCGAATTCGGTCCTCCCAGACCCCATTGTGTAGCTCTTTACCTCCCTGCGTGGAATGGGCAGCGATTTGTATTGCTGTAATCTTGTGTATTATTGTTCCGGGAGTACGAGTTTCGGCCGGGTCCGTCGTCCCCACGCCGAGCGCGTGGAGGTATCGTCCTCGCTCCTTACTTGGCATTTTGCTTAATTTCATATATGCTTGTTTATGCCGCTGCTAGAGAGCATGATAGGGTAATTAGCTCGCTTTCTATTTATATCACCGCTGTTGCGAGAGAGAGCGTTACCGTCCCGTGACCCGATCCGGGCACGAAAGAGAGAGCCGACCACCCTACCTCACTGCCGATTTCTCAACCGCGCACGTCCGACGCTTCCCTCGTTAAGGGACGATCGCGAGCTTGTCGTGTCCGTGGTCCCGTCCCGCATCAGTGGTGACTCCGGGAGTCGACGGTCACCGACGTGGTAAGGGGTAACCTGTTACCGAAGGGACTTGCGAACAAGCATTGGCTGGATACAAGCGAGTTCCCGATGGAGCTCTTGCAAGGAAGGCTTGGCTGACCTACCAAAAAAAAAAGAAGGCTCAACTGGCTGAGACAGTACCTATGTGTCACTCCGGTGGAAGGGTCCGTCGAAGCTGGGGAGGTCCGACGGCAACTGGTGGTGTTTGGGAGGACTCTCGGGTGGCAGGGTCTACGTTCATGGCGGTTGGGCAGGAGGAAGAAACGATGTCGTGGATGGCTGATGTCAGCTTCCTTGCGGCTGGCGAAACAATTCTCTGCCTCCGACAGTGGTGGGAGACTAGGGGAACCTTCCCCAACCCATCGGCTAGGAGGATCAAGATTGTCATTGAGGGGGTCCCGATTTTCCTCTATAACAAAGAAGCCGTGAGCTTCCTGGTTAGGGGCTTTGGACGTGTAGAACGGGGCTCTCTGGGCTTCACTCTGTTGGGCTCGAGAACGGCAGTTGTCACCGTTGTCCAAGCGTCGAGAGGTTGAAGACATATGGACGGACCAACCAATGGCGGGCAATTCAAATTCAAACCACCCTCTGCCGTCTGCCAAGCCAACTTCGTTCTCTACACCAGTTTGGAGGGCCGACTAGGTTATCCTTTCGAAGCCAGTCCGACGTGTAGAAAGGGGCTCTCTGGGCTTCACTCTGTTGGGCTCGAGAACGACAGTTGTCGTCGTTGTCCAAGCGGCCGGTCTGGCGGTAATACCCACAATTGCCGCTATCGACCTCGTCGGAGTTATCTTCATACTCTGGATTTGAGTGAAGGATGAACTGCAACCATCGTCGCCGCCGCCACTACCCTGCCACCATCGTCGCTAGGGTACCAGGGGGAGTGTCGAGAGGTTGAAGACATATGGACGGACCAACCAACGACGGGCAATTCAAATTCAAACCACCCTCTGCCGTCCGCCAAGCCGGCTTCGTTCTCTACACCGGTTTGGAGGGCCAACTGGGTCATCCTTTAGGAGCCAGGCCAGCAGGCGGAAGGTGCGGGTAGCGATCGTGGTTCGACTTCAGTTCTCCAGGCTGGTCAGGGGTCCGAGTCCATCCAGGCCTTTCTCTCCCACTCGATTCCTGCAAGTTTGACATGGTCCCAGTCCCAGGCAGTCTTATCAGTGCTGGGGTGCCCTCCTATGCTGCCCCCCTTCCCCCCACTCTGGCCGCCGATAGGTCTCCTCATTAGGCAGGATGCTCTCCTCTGACCCTGCTTTGGTGGGAAGCAAGGCGACAGTGGGCTTCCGATTTGGTCGGAGCTGATGTTGGGAAGGGTAAAAAAGTTCTGGCGGTGCAGTTGCTGTACGAGGAAGGGCCTACCCGAAGGGACAGGGAGCTTCTAGCAGGGTCTGTAGAGGAGCTGGTTCACCTAATACAGTCGGACCCCCTGCCCGGAAGTCTGGAAGTTGTGTCTCCGGCGCCCAAGCTTTGGCTCTTCCATGGAGGGAAGTCGGGGGATTACTCCAGTAGTGGCCGACTCGGGAGGAGGTAATACCCAGCTTGTGGAGGCCTTCGAGGAGGGTCAACCCTCCATGATGTTGGTGCCAATCCAAGCGCCAATCAACTGGGAGCTAGGAGACAGATGAGATGGAGCAGATTCATACTAGGAAAGTTTACTTGATGGGTTGAAGCTACTGTTAGAGGAAGAGAAGGGCGGAGGGGGAGTATGTCTGCAGCCTAAGGGGGAGGAGCTGAGAGGCAGAAGTACTTTGGGGAGGGAAGAAGTGCAGGAGATGCTGAGGGTAGTGGAGAAAATATCTGGAGAGCAACTGAAAGAGTTGGCAGACAAGGTGGACATTTCCTTTGCGGCGGCGGAAAAAGATTTGAGAGGGGCTTTCTCTCATCATCATCATCATCAGAGCCTTATCCTAATTATTTGGGGTCGGCTACATTAATCCAGTTCCGCCAAAGATTTCTATCAAGTGCAATATTCATATTTAAACCCAAGAAACTAATGTCCTTCCTAATAACATCGCACCATCTCATTTTAGGCCTTCCTCGAGCTTTTACTAGCATCCACTAAGATTCGGTCGCATCTTTTAACCGGCGCTGAGTTAGAGCGACGAAACACATGCCCAAACCACCTGAGTCTATTTTCTCTCATTTTACTATCAATTAGGGCTATCCCTAAGTCCTTACGAATGCGCTCATTCCTAATCTTGTCTTTCTTAGTCTTGCCACACATCCATCTCAACATCCTCATCTCTGCTACACACATTTTATGGATGTGTTCCTTTCGTACTGCCCAACACTCGGTACCATATAACAAAGCAGGTCTCACAGCCGTTCTATAAAACCTCCCTTTGAGTTTCACAGGCATACGACGATCACAAAGGACTTCTGATGCACTTCTCCATCTTAACCAGCCTGCCTTAATCTTATGTGTAACGTCATCATAAATCTCCTCATTCTCTTGTATGATAAACCCTAAATATCGAAAGCTATTACTCTTCGGAATGTTATGTCCATCAATTAGAACCATGTCTTCCTGAACCACTCTCCCATTACTAAAATTACAATGCATAAACTCTAACTTACTCCTACTAATTTTAAAACCTTTAGACTCCAAGGCAAGTCTCCAACGCTCTAACTTAGCATTTAGAGCATCAATACTCTCATCAATTAAAACAATATCATCTGCAAATAGCATACACCAAGGGATGTCCTCATGCAATTGTTTAGTTACTTCATCCATAACTAAGACAAAGAGATACGGACTTAGTGCAGAGCCTTGATGCAAACCTATAGAAACGGGAAATTCGCCAAGTCTCCCCAGCAATAGTTCGAACACTAGTAATAGCACCGTCGTACATATCCTTGAGAGATTCCTTTCTTTCTTAATGTCCACCAAATCAATTCTCTCGGTACTCGATCATACGCCTTCTCTAAATCAAGAAAAATTATATACAAATCTTTTCTCATCTCTCTATACTTCTCCATTAGCTGTCGTAGTAAGAAAATAACTTCTGTAGTAGATCTATTCGGCATAAAACTAAACTGATTTTCCGATACAGTAGTCATACATCGGAGGCATTTTTCAATTACTCTTTCCCAAAGTTTCATAGTATGACTCATAAGCTTAATTCCACGATAATTATTACAACTTTGAATATCTCCTTTGTTTTTATAGAAAGGAACTACAACACTTTTTCTCCAAACTTCTGGCATTCTCTGTTCCTTTAGAATTTTATTAAAAAAATTAGTTAGCCACTGAATACCAATATCTCCTAGACCTTTCCATACTTCAATAGGTACGCCATCTAGCCCTAAGGCCTCGCCCACTTTCATTTTTCTTAAAGCATCCTCCACTTCTGACATCTTAATACGCCTGAAATATTGATATTTATCAAATATTGTGGACTCTTGGGTACCTTATAAGGATAAATCCTTGACGCAACCTCTGTTAAGTAACTTCTGAAATATTGATATTTATCAATAGCTATGTCACCTCCCTTTAATCTCAAGATCCTTAGTTAAATCTCTAACTAATTTATGAAAGGATTGACTATTGATAAAACTTTAAATTAGTAAGTTTAAATATGTCATTTTCACCCTCTCGGGTTCCTAATTTATTATATAAATCTTCAAATACCTTTGATTTAGCTTCGCTAACTATTTTCTTAGCTCTCTTTTTAGCGATTTTATAGGCTTCTAGGGTTTGATCATTTTTGTTAGTTTGTCAAACTTTAAAGCATTCATTTTTTACTCTAATGGTATTTTGGATTTCCTCACTCCACTACCAAGTCTCTTTTTCTAAATTCTTTTTACCTTTAGATTCGCCTAAGAGTTGTTTTGCAACCCTCGTTATATAATTTGTAACATTATTCCATATTACATTAGTTTCTTGTTCTAAATTCTAAATATTTTCCTTTAATAAATAATTTTTAAATCTTTCTAAACTTTTACCTTTTAAATTCCACCATTTAATCTTGGCATAATTATTTATAATGATCTTTCTTTTGAATTTAGGGATAGTGACATCCATTACTAACAACCTATGTTGAGGGGCTAGACTCTCACCAGGAATAACTTTGCAATCTTTACATAAAATTCTATCGACCTTCCTAATGAGAAAATAGTCAATTTGACTTATATGTGTTCCACTCTTGTATGTTATTAAGTGTTCGTCCCTTTTCTTAAAGAAGGTATTAGTAATTGCTAGATCATAGGCCATAACAAAATCAAGAATAGTGTAACCCATATCATTTCTATTGCCAAAACCAAGCCCTCCATGAATCCTCTCATAGCCTCTATTATCTTTACCCACATGACCATTAAGATCCCCTCCAATAAAGATTATCTCTTCACTAGGGATATTTTGGATCAAACTATCAATAGCCTCCCAAAATTACTTTTTAATGCTCTCTTCTAATCCTACTTGAGGTGCATATGCACTAATTATATTCAAAATATCCTCACCTAAGATAAGTTTAATTAACATTAGTCTATCCCCCAATCTATTTACTTCCACAACTCTATCTTTTAAGTTTTTATCTATTATTATAGCAACACCATTTCTAGAGTAATTATTACCCATATACCAAATTTTATATCCATCAATGTCTTTAGCTTTATGTCATTTCCACCTAGTTTCCTGTAGGCAAGCTATGTTAACCCTCATGTCCTTCATTAACTTAACTAATTCTAAACCCTTACCTGTTAAAGTTCCTATATTTCAAGTAGCTAGACAGATCCTATGTTTTTGGACTTGCTTCTTTACCCGTGTGCGTCCAACCCCACACAATAACCCTTGCCTATTTGACACCGCAATCGGGCGCCATTGCGGCGCGTCGCTTACGGGGAACGCCCTAGCTAGCCCTTGCTCACTTGTCATTCCATCCGGGTTCCGATGTAACGCGTCGCTTACGGGGAACGCCCTAGCTAGCCCTTGCTCACTTGTCATTCCATCCGGGTTTCGATGTAACACGTCGCTTCCGGGAAATGCCCTAGCATTAGCACAAAATGTATTTAGATCAGAATTCATGTTGTAGATGTGACAAAATTTTACTGCTGGATGTCGACCTAACGCAAACCCTCCTCTTTTCTCATCCGGGCTTGAGAGGGGCTTTCTCTAAAATTAGAAAAAGATGGTGTGCAAGTATCCTACAAGGAGAGAGATCTCAAGCGAGAGAGGAAAAGGAGGGAGAGGAGGGTGGGGAGGAGAGAGAACTCTCAAATTCTTAATGATGACTGTCTCATGGAATGTGAGGGGGCTAGGAGGGGTGAAGAAGAAGAGGGCGGTGAGAGAGAGTTGATCAAGAGATGCAAAATTGACATTATCTACATTCAAGAGACCAAGTGTTAAGGGGATGATGAGTCCCTTATGAAGGAGATTAGAGGTGCTAGACTTTCTATGGCAGTTGCTTCCCCGACGGTGGGTAGATCTGGTGAGATTATGATCCTCTGGAATCCTTACGAAGTGGAGGAGTTGGTATTGGACAAACATGTTAGCAGGTGGGCCATCTCTATACACTTCAGAAATACAAGAGATAGTTTCTCCTCGGACTTCAGTGGGGTGTATAGACCTCAATCCTAGGAGAAGTGGCATATGTGGGATGATTTGATTCGCCACCACCTTTCCTCTAGATGACCTAGGTGTGTTGACTTCCATGCGGTGGCTGCCCTGTGGGAAAGGACGGGGGATAGTATGCATTCTAGGGATATGGAGGATTTCACTGATTTCATCCAGGAAGCAACGTTGGTGGACATTGGCATGGCTCATGGTCGGTTCACTTGGTCCAACTTGTGAGCAAATGCTTCTTACTCTAGGTTGGATAGATTCTTGATTTTTGTTGATTGGGAGGATCACTTTCGTTATGTGTAAGTGCTACCTCTGGCTAGATCTATCTTGGACCATAAGCCCATACTTCTGAAGACCAACCGTGTGCATGATAGAAGATTCAATTTCATACTTGAGAAGTTTTGATTTAGAAAGATTTATGGAGACTTTTGATTTAGAGAGGTTGACTTTATGGAGACTGTCACAGGTGCTTGGAATGAACAGCGTGTGGATTCCTCTACTATGGCTACTTTGGTCAGAAAATTGAAGCACACTGCTCAGGTGGACAAGACTTGGGGAGCTGATAAAACCCTTCTAGGGAGGGCAGCAAGGATAGAATTCTACGATAAATTGAGGGCCTTAATTGTTTGGAGGCATGCCTTATGGATGATGATGACAGGACACTCCGGGATACCCTTAGGGGTCGGTTTGATGAGATCCTTTCTAGATAGGAGATCTACTAGAGACAGATCGAGGGGCATGTAGATTAAAGAAAGGGATATGAACACCGTCTACTCCTAGCTTATTGCATCAGGGAGGAGGAGGGTCAATACCATTACTTGCATCAGGGTGGGTGACCTCTCCTTCTCTTCTGATGAGGATATTAAGGGTCAAGCGAGAGACTCCTACTCCAGACTATTTACAGGATGAGCATTGCAGGCCGAGAAATGTATACGACCTACTACCCCATCTCTCCCCTGAAGAGAGGGATACTATCTCCTAGAGTTTTTCAGAGAAGGAGGTCCACCAGGCAGTCTTCTATCTTGTAGGGGACAAAGCTCTAGGGCCGGATGGTCTCCCACTAACCTTCTTCCAAAAGTGTTGGGATGTCATCAAAGATAACTTAGTGATAGCTATAATGGAGTTTCAAGAGGGGAGGACACACTTGGGGATATCAATAAAACCCTCATAGTTCTTATCCCTAAGAAGCCAAGGGCTCAAGATTTTTGAGACTTCAGACCTATTAGCCTGTTGAATGGTACCTACAAGATCATCACTAAGTTGTTAGCAATGAGATTGATCAGTGTTATAGATAGACTGGTCAGCAGCTTCTAGAGAGCCTTCATCAGGTGGAGACATATCCAGGATAACTTCTTGGTGGCCCATGAGTATTTATTTGCTATGAAGACACAGAGAAAGAAAGGGGTGGTGTTAAAGCTAAACTTTGAGAAGACCTATGATATGGTCAATTGGTAGTGTCTGTTGATGTGTTGGAGAATATGGGAATTGGGGAGAGATGGATTGCTTGGGTTAGGGCTTGCATTTCGTCTGCGTCCTTTGCGGTCCTCGTTAATGGGAAGCCATCCTCTTTTTTCCACAGCGGTAGGGAGATTCGTCAGAGAGACCCTATATCCCCTCTCCTCTTTGTGCCTGGTGGCTAATGTTTTGAGCAGGGTATGGTTGAGAGCAGAGGCTTCTAGTCTGATCAGGGGTTTTCAGGTTAGCAGAGGGGGGTCTTCACTTACTCCCTTACAGTATGCAAATAACACTCTTGTTCTTGGTCGAGAATGAGCAACAACTTTATGTGGTTAGGCTCTTGTTAGAATTGATGGAGGAGGTCACTAGCCTTAAAGTCAACTTCAATAAGATAAGAGCTTGCTAGTAGGGGTTAACTTGGAGGATTGGCCTCTCTAAAGGGCATCCTGTGTTATGGGATGTAAGATAGGAGGGTTCCTTATCCCCTACTCGGGTCTCCCATTGACTCCGGGTCCTCTTCATTGTGTAAATTGGCTACTTATTATCTAGAGATACGAGTCCAGACTTGTTGGTTGGAAGGCTAGAATGCTATCTTATGGGGGCAGACAATTATGTGTAGATCAATTTTGGATAGTCTACCTATCTATTTTCTTTCCATGTTCCGGATCCCTAAGCGGTGGCAAAGAAGATTGATTCTATTCAGAGTAGGTTCTTTTGACATGACAATAGAGAGAGATATAGGAGATGCCATGACATCGCTTGGGGGAGGGTAACTACTAGCAGGGAAGAGGGAGGGCTAGAGATCAAAGATGTGAGGGACTTCAATTTAGTTCTCTTATGTAAGTGGTTGTAAAGGTTAGGGTCGGGAGAGGATGGGCTGTGGGCTCAAGTGATCAGGTAGAAATACTATGGCGGGAGGAGAGTCTGGGAATTGACACCTACTTCACAACACAAGACTTCACCCCTCTAGTGTGATATCTTAACCTGCAGGGATTTCATCTCCTCCGATGTCCGGGTCCGACTAGGAAAAAACTATAAGAGCCTTTTTTGGAAGGACAGATGGTGTGGAGACTTTACCTTGGAGGCTTCATTTCCCAGTCTCTTTACGGTTTCAACTGAGCCTCTAGGGTTGGTTTTAGGCTTTTGACCCCCACTTTTTAGGAGGTACATAGGCACTGACCTTTAGGAGAGATCTTAGGCCTGATAAGATGGAGCACCTCTAAAACCTTCTTTCCTTCCTCCTCCACTTTCATCCTCAGCTAGCTAGAGAGGATGAGTGGACATGGATGTAGGGAAGGGAGGCTTTTTTTTCCGGTTAGATCTGCTTACGTCATTATCTCTGATGGAAGTGTTCACAACAGTCTCTACGCTTAGGTCTAGAGACCGAAGAGCTCGTTGAAGATGAAGCTCCTATCTTGGAGGATCTACCACGGGAGATTACCTACTCAGGACAGACTGCTTCGCTTCCTTCCGGATATCCAACCAACTTGCTCCTTGTGCAGAGAGGATGACGGGACCTTCAACCACTTGTTTGTAGCTTGTTCCTACTTATAGGGAGTCTGAGGGGAGCTTGCTAAGAGGACTCACAGTGACTTCGGTTGGTAGAGAGAGGTGCATCACTTGATTGAGCATTGGAACAGAAGTTGGCTCCTTAGAGGTGATAGGACCATTTGGTGGCTCATCCTCCATGTCACACTGTGGACGTTGTGGGGGGAGGATAGAACAACCAAATTTTTAGGAGGAAGGCTAAAGCCGAGGATACAACTGTCTCTTTTATTTATGTTAGAGTGAGAGAATGCACCGAGCACCTTTGTAATGTGAATTCTCAAAACTCTTCTCTTTTTGTTTTGTTGGGGGGTTAGAGTGCTACACACTGTGACTTTCTTTTATATAGGGGTTTTTGGGGAATTGCTTCACCATACTTGTGCATCCCTCTTTTCAATTAATACAATAGTGGTACCACCCACTTTCAAAAAAAAAAAAAGAGTAATCAAACAGTCAAAACTGAGATCACAAAGATTAGTAAGACAGTAACCAAATAAAGAAACCAACTTCCTAAAAGCGAGTTTCAAGTGACCAAATTGTCTCAAATTTAAGCCCCCCTGAAGGTAGCTTACCTCCCTAAGCACACACCTAGTGCAAATGAGATGTTTACAACTAACCAAAGGCAGCCTAATTGTGAATGCGATTACCAGTTCTAATCAAACAGCCATTAAAACCTACAAATAGAGGCAACATTTTATCATATCGTATTTTCCCACATGTAGTAATAGCAAATCTATGTTCAGTAAATTACCATTTGGTCCACCTAAACAGGAGCGTGCTTAGCGCAAACTTCGTTGAATGAAAAATGATAAAGAGAATCCATGTATTGTCATAAATGTGTTTGCAAATAATGATCATCATGGTTACCAGGGCGATGAGCTCCCATTTAACTTATGGCGAATGTGTTAAAGACTTTGCTTTTGAGTTCACCATTACAATATAGGTGGTTACCATAAATTAAACCACATAATCCGCAAACCAACAGAAACACGATGGCTTGCTCAAACGTTGTCACCCTGCCAAAACTCCCACATAGAAAGTAACGCGTTGAAAAGATAGAAACCCTTGAGGCAGCGCGTAGAAACAATATCTCTTAGATAGAGGAACAAAAGGGGCAAACTTCTACAAATTAGAAGGAAAAGAGTACCAGCCCAAGAAAAAAAACAAACTTTTTTTGGATGTGAACAACAGATAATAGATCATGCTGGGGAAAAAAGGAGAATGGCAAATAAGACCCCGCCTCCCTCTCCCCCCGCTCCCCCCCCCCCCCACAAAAAAAAAAAGACGGTTTTCGAAAGTGAAGGAAGAGCAACAAGAAAGGGAGGAATAGATTATCATCACGACAAGGAAGAAAAGAGAGAAAAAGAGGAGAAGGACCTCCTTCTTGTTGTGCTCGTCGACGGCGAAGCGGGCAAGCTCCTCGACCTCGAGGCTGTTCTCGGAGCCCGCGACGTCCACGGCGCCTCCCATCGCGACGGCCATCCTGGGGACCTTCTGCTGCGTCACCGGATCCTCCGATGGGTCGTCCTCACACTGGTGGGAGCGGCAGGCGATCGGGAAGGAGAGGATGAGCAAGAGGACAGCGAATGCGGAAACGGCGACGGGAGACACGCCGGGGGTCATGACGGTTGCCCGCTCACGTCGCGCCCCCTTTTTATGGCCTCAAAGTGGTGGTGGGTGGCCTCCCAACTCCTCCGTCCCAGCAACATCGGATCAGTAGGTGATGAAATGTTCGTGTATATCATAACTCGTCGACTCGATCGGACTCGGGTCTAACTCATCGTCCCTAAAAAAATTCGATAAGATACGGATCACTCTGACGATCGATCGAGTCAAATCGAGTCACAGTGAGAGAGAGAGAGAGAGAGAGAGGGAAAAAAAGAGGAGATGATGCATGCCTAGCTGAGTCGATTACAACTCAGGCGTACCGTATCAGATCAATAAAAATCCGATCTGATACAGACCATCGAGTCGACGAACTTTGACATATACTAATCATAGATTCACCACTCAGGAACCCACGTAAATACTGTTCGAAAATACTAGGGTAAATATATGCTCGAGTACAATTCATTTTTTAAAATATGATTAAATATAGTAAAAAATATCCACCATTCAAAAGTTCCGTATAGAATATAAACGGTGTACCGTACATTTACATATCAAAGATTCGAATATAAAAATACAGATAACAAATGATATTAATATAAAGATATGTAGTTATAAATTAAATTAATTTATCTATAATTATGAATATATGATATACTCTAATTAAAATATATGTAAATATACCATCATTATATTCAATATCTATGCGTTTTACCTCATTAATTAAAGTTGAAAGAATAAATAATGACAATGAGAAATGGGTCTAAATCGAGGAACAAAGCCCGTATGAAACTGACATTAATTTATATGTGCTTTAATATGCTTGGATCATATTATACGAGTATAAAACCGTATCTTTGATGATTAAACGACATGCGAAAGTTTTTTTTATTTTATTTTATACGTATTATTAAAAGGTGAGCTTGAACTTACTAACTTTGCTCATATATTAGCTAAGTTTCGTTGTTATTTTTATTACAAAAAAGGCGGTGTTTGTGACGGAATATTCGGACGGATTAATTTTCATCTGTAAATAGGTTACAAATTAAGACAGATAATTTATGTCTCAAATTTCATCGATATTTCTGATATATTAATATATGTTTGAAGATCTGTCATAATTTGACACGGATATCGGGGCGACGCTTCCCACTGATGTCCATTCAGATTGGATAAATGTGGATGCCTTGCTATTCGCACTTAGTCACAGCTTGTTTCTTTGTAAATGATTTTATCCATTCAATAAAATTTTGATCAACATGATTTGGTTGAGCGGGTTCATGTCACTTCTCTAAATTCTATAAAATGGTGTGCGCTCATCCCGGTGCCCATCCTTAGTTATTTATTTTGAAATTAATTCAAGATTAACCGATGTCATCTTCTAGGTATGTCATTCCTTCGGATGCTTAGACCTTCCGTATTTACCCACTTGCATTATCATGATCACCTGGTCTTGTGAACCTGCGGTTTCTAAGCCATTTAGGCCTACATTGGGCCGCTAGTGGGCTCTGCACATCTGCCCTTTTCTCATCTCTCCAAACAGAATGGCTTGTTGCACGTCTTAGGTGTGCTACACACCTTGGGTGTGTAGTGCCTTTAATTTTTTTTATTTCTTTTTAAAAATTAGTGCGGCTCTCAAGTTATCTTAACTTGGAGTGAAAGTCACGTCACCATTCAATTATCCAAAAATAATTAAAAATAAAATGGGCCAATATTTTAAAGAATGGGTCCAACACTATTTATTCAATCTAGTTTCTTTTTTTATTTATTTCTGGATAATCTGATGGTGACGTGATTTGCACTCCAAGTTAGAATATCTTAGAGGTCACTCTAATTTTTTTTAAAATTAAAAATTAAAAACATTGCACACCCTGACTATGCAACACACCGGGTTGTGCAACGAGCCTTTCTCCTCTCAAAATCAACATGGAGTATAGGTTGAGTTGGACTAACTAGATTATAATATGGGATCGAATTAAACTTATATATTAATGATGTATCTACTTTAAATTCAATTTAGGATTGATAAATTTGTAATTCTCATTCTAGGAGAGATTTGTATGCAAAAAATATGTAATAGCTTTTGTGTTTTAATTAAAATTTATCTTATTTATCATATTTTTTCACTTTCTGCTATGTTTGAATTCTCACATGTATGTGGCTTACTGGCTTTTACATCAGAGTAAGAGGCTTTCCACTTTTATAGTTATAATATTATTATATTTAGACAAGAAAATAAGTTAAATAGAATAGACTAAAAAATATAACAAATAAAAGAAATAATTAGATATATATTCCTTCAAATTTACATATTTTGCTCTATACCCTCATATATAATCGCATAATTAGATCATATTTCATTATATATACTCCTATGGTCATCTAATATTCGTTTAACTTAATTTAGATAGATTAATATAGAAAATATATTCTTATTTAATATCCTTGTATAATAAAGATAATATCATATATATATATATATATCCTTAAAATGTTTCATATTCTCTTGTATAGCCCTCTATGCCCTTACATTTAACAATGCCAACAAAATATCTTGTTAACTTTGACCATATTGGAAATCAAGGGATATAACTAAAAATAAAAATATTACTTAATATGGAGGTATACATTATAACAATATAAGTATATAGGGGTATAGATAGAATACATATAAGTATGTGGTCAGTGTCAAGCCACTTCTCTCCATGAGAAGTGATCTTCTTCCAACAAAACAATGATTTATGTGCAAGATACCTTTCCTTTCAACTCACTCTCCTTTAAGAAGATGATGGGCATCTGAGGCAGAAGCCACTGCTCACAAAAAGATTCCAACCCCCAACTCCTAAAGGTCCCCCCCCCCCCAACTGGACCCAATATATGCCAATAGCCACCAAGCTTTGTGCTAATAATGGGATCTACATAGGATGTCAGCGTTTCTGTGCCATGCATAATTGAAGACGAGTTCCAGGAATCATCCCAATGTACAGGAAGGATGAGAGATGAAGGAGAAAAGTGGATAGAGAGAGAAACACACATTCATGTCAGAGACACAGATTCTAAAAGGTTCTTCATTTCCCATTCCTCTCCAAAATTTTCATGAAGAAGAAAATCACATTGCAGAGAGAGAGAGTGAGTGAGTGAGTGAAGAGATAAAAAAGAAAAATATAGGAGGCAAAAAAGCCTCTTCCCATAACACCCCTCACAATCAACTCTCTGCATGCCATTAACTCAATCTCCTCATCCATCTAATTCCCAGTCTTCTACACCTTTGGCGCCTCCTCCTTGGCCTGCTTGGGCACTTCCACAATAGGAGCACTCACAATTACTGCTAAGCCCTGTTCAAGTGGGGAAATCATGGCCATGGTGTTCTTGTTGACGTCCTTTGCCTTCTGCATCTCCACCTGATCATCATCTTCAGTGTTCATCACGGTGCCCTGGATGTTCCCATCCACATCCTTCACTGCCAGTGGGATGGGGCTGGCCTCTTTCTCCTGGTGTTCCTTGTACTTCCCCCACAGCACTGAGTAGAGGCCTGCCACAATCAGGATGCCCCCCAGGACACTGCATCCAAGAGAAGACAACAAATACAAGTATTGATCTTCCTGACAAGTGGGTCAACAAAATAATGCAGAAACGAAGGGTGTTTGATGATATAAAGTGAGAAATAGCTATGGTTATCTGGTATTTGAATATTTGAAGGAAGTGCCTACATGTATACATGACATGCAAACTGGAAGGGCAAATCTGGCGAGAGGTTCACTTGTCCATTCATTTGAGTGGGGTTTTGGGATAATATATACTATTTTCTTATACTACTGAGATGCTTTTTTAAATGACGCTATGCTTTTTTAAGGACAATCAAGACCACTCCACATTAATTTAAATTTCGGCAAATGAGACAACCCATCACTAGTCTGATTAGATATAGTCGGTACGATGTGAAGAGTATACAATATTAAGTATGGGTAATTCTTCTTATCTGCCCCCGACGATTACCCGTTCGGGATGGGGTTGGTTCACATGGGGTGAGTGCATTATCGTTAGGGACGGGATTGGTCCATAAGAGATGGGCGCAATGCGCTCTAACCGTCTGAGATGGAATTGATTCACATCTTGTGAGCGCATTACTATCCGAGACGGAATTGGTCCACAAGAGATAGGGACAATGCGCTCACCCCATGTGAACCAATCCAGTCCTGGACGGGCAACCATCCGGGACGGGTAGTTAGTAGGACTCTATGAAGTATATGTCACAGAGACAAAGAAAAAGAGTTCATTAATTGCATACCTTCCCAAGTAGATCTTCTCAGCGAGGATGAAAGAGCCCATGACTGCCACTATGATCATCATGAGCGGGCTGAAGGCGGAGGCAAACACGGGACCCCTCATCTGGATCACCAGCCCTTGCACGTAGTAGGCGATGCTCGACGTTACTATACCCTGCAACGGTAGTAGCACGCACATAAATCACCATCTACTTGCATATACATGTTACATACATTACATGCATGCATGACATGTGAGTTGCACGAGGTAAAAGCCAAAATTATGGAAAACCCGAGAGAGAGAGAAAGAGAGAGAGAGATCAGAGAGAGAGAGAGAGAGAGGGAGAGGCTCACAGCGTAGGCAGCAGCCAGGAGGTTCATGTCGAAGCCGATGGTCCAGAGGGAGGCCTTGTGCTCCATGACAAAGGTGACGACGATGGCTTGCAGGGTGCCCACGAAGCATATCAGCGTCGTCAGCGACAACGGCGCCGCGTACCTCTTTAGTGTATAAGCCTGCATGCCCCCATACCCATGATCAACTTTTGCAACTCCAGAACACTCACGGATTTGTCCGTCGGAAAAGAGCTGAAACGGAGATTTATCTATCTACATGTAGGTGTGTATATATATATATATATGTGCACCTGGATGATGAACAGAGCCGCCCAGGCCACGGTGGCGATGATGAGGAAGATGGAGCCCCTGAACCAGTCCTTATCGGCGCGCTCTCCAGCGGTGCTCGGCGCCGCCTGTGCCCGGAGCCCGGCGCCCCTCGACCTTACCATGTCCACGAGGGGCCCCTTGTAGAGGGTCATCAGCATGGCGCCGGCGACGGTGACGACGGTGCCCGCCACCTTGGCCTGGCACCGCACCTTCCGCACGTCCACCTTCTCCATACTGCAGATCACCGCCATGACGAAGGTCATGGCCGGCAGGATGTTGCTCATGGCGCAGGAGAAGGTCGGCGAGGTGAACTTGAGCCCCGCGTAGTAGAAGTTCTGGTCGATCACCGGCCTGCGTGGATACATAAAAGAGAGGAAACAGAGGAAGCCTCCCAGGTTAGCCACACTCTTGCCCATTAAGGAGATGATGCAAAAACAAACATATGTACACAGATATATACTAACCCGAGCATTGCCAGAACAAAGATCTGGAAGAAGATGGCGAGGGTCATCTTCGGCCGCACCTTCCTGAACAGAGAAAAGAAGTACATTTTTAGGCAGGTTTTAGAGAGAACCCAGTTCTTCTCAGCACAAGTTTTGTCCTCCTCCTCCTACTTCTTCTTCTTCGTCTTCTTCTTGTTCTCTGACTTACGCATATTAGACATGGAGACGAGGGAGTGAGGTATGTACCTCTCGAGGATGAGGGCGAAGGGGGCGATGGAGAGGGTGGCGAAGGCGTGGCGGTAGACGACGAGGACGTAGTGGCTCATGCCGTGGTTGAGGGACACCTTGGTGATGATGTTCATGCCGGCATAGCCAAACTGGAGGCAGATCATGGCGACGTAGGGCTTAGACCTCCGGACGAGGTCACCGCACGGTCCGCACCACCCCTCGCTGCTCCCCATTTGTATATATATATGTGTATATGTCTCCAGCGACCAACAGGGATAATAACAGAGAGAGAGAGAGCACTCCGGAGCAGAGCAGAGAACCCGGGAGGGAGAGGAGAGGAGGAGAGGGGAGCACCCAGCTGCTCAAGAGCCCTGGCTGGTGTGTTGTTCTCTCCTAAGGAGCTCCTGCGCACCCACCCACGTATTTATAGCACATCCTTGGGGGGGAGGGGGCTCTCGACGTTCATAATTCTATCCGCAAGAGAAATCTCTCTCCCGACACTACTAGTACTGTGGGGTCGCAAGCTCGGGGAGGGGCTGTCATGGAGGAGGGGACGCACGTAGAATCTGTCTGGATATACCCCACCATTGCTCATTGGCGAATTACCCAACAGGGAAAGGTTGGAGTTGCCGGTAACATGGGCTAGAGAGACAGAGAGAGGGAGAGGAACAGCTGAGTTGGGTTCCGACGTGTGTCAATTAGGGTTTGTGGTGGGAGGGTAGGGGAGTGCCCAGTGCTAGCTACCTTAATGTAACATGCCTTAGTGGCCAGCGCGTTGGAGGGGCACTGGGAGAGAGAGAGAGAGAGAGAGATGGTGCGTGCGCTGGTGCAATGGAAAGTCTCCGCACGGATACACAGAGGGACCGCACCCATAGACACAGGGACATAGGGGGATGGGCGGGCCGGCAAGCCGGGTCAGGAGGCCACCAGAGGGGGCGGCCGGCCGGGGACCAAGAAGAAGCATGGAGGGGCACACAGACGGAAGAAAAGAGTCATATTTTCATTGAAGGCTAATTAAATCTTCAATTTTCCTAAGCTGTCTTTAGATGGTGATATTTGCTCATGCAACTTCTAAATCTTGCAAGAATTAGATCATTATACGTAACAGTTGTCGACTCGGTCTTACTGACCGTATCAATTTTTTATAGATACGATACGATATGATAATATACCGTAATATACCGTTAAGTGTCAATAAAAAGACACTACTTCATAAATATTAGTACAGTAAAAAATAATAAAAATTTATGCATGACTCAGTTGATTAAATGGTGCCTCATTTATGGCAGAGGTTAGTGGTTCAAATCTCTGAATTAAGTTTCTTTGTTTTTACATCTATTTAGAAGAAGAATAAGAAAAAAAACGTAAAAATGAGTTGTCCGTGAGTTTCATACCCGAAACAAACCATCGAAGACATTCAATCAACTTACCTAATAGAGCATGTTGTGTATAAAATAAGATATTAAATATTTAAAAGATATATAAAATCGATCGATTACGTACCACAGATCGGTCGTATCGATCTTCCACTGGTACGATCCGGTATAGACGATTCACCCTATATCGGACCTATTTATACACCCTAATTATACATATAGCCAGGTTAACAATACGAAGTTTAAAGGAGGACAATCAAATACTCTCATACAAGTATAAAAATTTTAAGGGGAAAATGAAAAGGTCAGAATTTTAGTTGAAGTACATGATCATTCACCTATTATCCCGCATTAAAGATGAAACATGTTTTTGATACAACAATTTCAAAAGTACAATGCTAAATATGAAAAACTGGGGACTGCATATATAAGAGAACCCAAAAATTAGATCTGCAGAGTGCAGACAAACGCCAGTGAGATTTTGTTTAGTGGGGAACCGAATTTCTGGGCAGGCAACAACCAGCTGCACAACAAGGTTTGTGCGGTTTTAACTTTTCACAGAATCAACTTTTCACTCCCGGCTGTGATCACTCCTGTTACACTGCATATCCCACATGCACTGTTATTGATCAGAATGCTGAAATTCTAATTGCATACCCTCCATCTTATGTTGGGTTAGAAAATGTAAATTTAAAAAGAATTCTTATGGAATATTTCAATGGTATGATATAAATGAATGTCTAAATCTTTAGATAACAATTTTTATAATGAAATGAGACTCTAGATTCTTGTCATTATATGTATGTTTGGCTTTTTAATTAGAGTATCATCTCCATTCTACATTCTCTTGTAATTCTATTTTTTACATGGTAAGAGAATCATAAGATCAACCCAATCCATTTGGAAACTTCACATCCACAAACATGCCCTCAAAAGATGTGCTCAGATTCCTTTTCCTTCTCTCTTTCTTTTTCTAGATCAGATAAAATTGAGATACCATTAGAGGTGCATGGCAAAGGAACAGATGGTGGCAATCTAAACGATCAAATCGGGAAAAAAAATGGGATTTTTATGTATATATACTCTTGTAAAGTTTGATTTTGTCAAATATATCTTTCATCGGAGCATATTATCATAAATATCCTCGAAATATAGGTAATATCACGATTATGCCCTCGTCGTAACTCCCGTGTATTTAACCTGAGTTAAATGTGAGTTAAAAAGTAAGATTTATATATATATATCCCCATAAAATTTGATTTTGTCAAATATATCTTGGATCTAATGATCGTAGATGACATATTTCACGGAATATTCTTCTTCGTCGACGGTAGTAAATTAAAGGGGTATAACCGCAACATTTATGTCTAAATGAAAGATATTCATGATAATATGTTCAGACGAGGGATATATTTGACAAAATTAAATTTTATAAGGATATATATGTAAAAATATCAAAAAAAATTAAGATGTGACAATCTTTGACGTATTTCAGTGTGAGTTTATTCAGATTCTACCGGAAAGTACCCACACTTTACTCCACCGAATTTGCCTCCAATTCTATTCTCCCTTGAGGCCTAAAATTCTCTGCCTGACAAACACTCAATTAATCTTATATATACACATCAGATTCCCAATTAAACCCTTGAAATCCATGCATAGAAAAACACATGCACATATGTTCATGCGTGCACATGAACATTTCTAACATTCTAAGGCTAGTGGTTAGATTCAGCTGATGCTGCTCCTTGATGTCAACTACGGCTCTCGACCCTGCCAGATGCCCGCTGTGATTATGTCCGGAGTCAGGGTCACTAAGAAACTACTTGTGTGGACAATTAAGTAAGATTTTAATATCGGCCAAATTGCCGGCGGATTCCTACGTCGATTTCGCAGCCCAATTCGATTCTCGGGTGGCGGCCGGCCGACCTCCGAAGAATCCTTCTGTACCCAAGGAGTTGGAGGTCACAAAATGTTCTCATGGCTATAACTGGATTCATAGTCAGCGTGACGCCATGGATCCCCAACTTGGGCAACTCAAGAGCAGCTAGCTAGCATCTCTTGCCAATTAAGCTTGTGAGGTGGTGGGAAGCAGCTTACCCACAAGAATGTGTTAAAGGGGTTGGGAAGGTGGGAAGATTCTTCCAAATAATGTGAAGAGTCTGTGTTGCAGGTTCCCTGGTGGCTGCTCTTGAGACACCGAGACTATGTTTGCGGGTGCCCTGCAGAACAGGATACTCGATCCCATGCATGTCATTTTCCCCATATGAGCTTGACACGATCGAGATACCTCAATGGACCAACAGAGCGTGGCTTAGCTTGCATCTCATGCCTTGTCTGATGGAGGGAGGGAGAGAGGGAATAAGGGAAGCTTGGTTCAAAGATTTTCTCCATGTATAAGCTATATGATTTGTGAGATTACTTCTCCGGTGAGGATTGCGGGTCGTGAGCTCCACAATATCCTCCATGTAGGGACCTTAAGATCTCGGTTCAGATTTGAAGTCTCTCTCAAATATGAAGAATCCACCAAATGGACAGGATATGAAAAATACTAATATGGTCATTGCCAAGGGAAAGAAAAGGGCAAAACAAAATGGGCATAGATACTACGAGAAAAGGCGTATTTAGTGACGGAATATTTACAACTAAAATTTTTGTTGCAAATTAGCAACGGATCAACGGCCTACTATCGACGAATATATTTTTTAAATCTTGTGTCGGGTTAGAGTCAGATTAATGACGAAAAATATTTCATCGCAAAAATAGAGACGATAGTACGACAAAAAATATCCCATCGCTGATTCCGTCGCAATACTGTGACTGAAAAACTTTGTCGCAATATATGTTGCAGAATTTGAGACGGAATCATGACGGGAAATTTTCCATCGCAAATTTAGAGACGAGCATAGTTTCCGTCTCATTTGCTGTCGCAATATCGAAAAATTATGCGACACATGTGCACCGCCGCAAATCTATCACAAATTTAGAAACAAACTAGTGACAAAATTTTTCATCACAAATTTAGCGACAAATTTGTGATATAACACTATCTGTCGCAAAAGACTGCATGGGCTTAATGACAAAATATCATGGGCCAAGTACCGGAAAGGTTCCTCGTCGTCGTTTCCATCATCAAGAGAAAGACACATAGTGGAAAGAAAATCGAGTCAATTAATTATTGTGGGATAAGGAAGAGGAGCTTCTTAATTGGAAGAGACAAGCCGGTTGTTGAGAGAGAGAGAGGTGACAACTGAGAAGAGGCGTCGCCACGCGCATAGATCTGGGAAGGGGGAGCGTCGGGGCCAGTGGAAGAATCCACCGGCCTCCCATTTTTTGCCTGTCCTTCATCTTCTTTTTCTTCATCTCGGGTTCGTGCATAGCATTTTTCAGACTATACAGGTGCAAAAAGATGAGGAAAGCTGAGAATACGTACACGATAAGAGAAGGGGAAGAACATTCCTTTGACTCGTCGTTGCCAGATTTTGATCAGATTTATATATTGGGAGCAAATCTAATGATTAGATCTTGATCAAAGTTTAAATTCAACGGTCAGATTCGACGAGGAGTAAATTCAATGGTCAAATTTTGATCAAATTTAAATCTAACAATCGGATTTTCTATCGGGAGCAAATCTAATAGTTAGATCTTGATCAAAATTAAATCCAAGGGTCATATTTCAATTGGGAGCAAATCTCACGGTCTGATCTTGAATCTAACGATTAAATTTTGGTTGAGATCAAATCCAGCGGTTGATAAATGTTGATCAAACGTAAATCGAACGATTGGATCTTAATCAAACTTAAATCGAACCGTCCAATTTTGATGATGTGTAAATTTAATGGTCGATTCTTGATCAAATTTAAATTCAACAGTTGAATTTTTTATCGAGAGCAAATCTAATGGTCGAATCTTGATCAAATTTAAATCTAATAGTCAGATTTCGATCGAGAGTAAATCCAACGGTCAGATTTTGAATCCAATGGTCAAATTTTGATCCATCATAAATCCAATGATCGATCAGATGTTGATCAAACTTAAAGTCAATGGTCGGATCTTGATCAAAGTAAATTCTAATAGTCAAATTTTGATCGGGAACAAATCCTATGGTTGGATCTTGATCAATTTTAAATCAACGACAAGATTTTGAACTAACTATTATTATAATAATTATTAAATTGTTAGTATAATTTATTTTTATAATAATTACTAAATAGTAATAACTAAGTTTAGACTATTGATAATATTTATTTATTATATTTTAAAGTATAAACTATTATAATTATAAATGCACAAATTTTAGATTATTAAAATTTCTATTTATTTATTTATTTAATTTTTAGTGTATTTTTTATATAGATTATTAAGTTAATAATAATAATTACATATTTAAATTTTAATTATATTTATTATTATAGTAATTATAACATAGTAGTAACAAATTTTACAAAGTTTTAGAGATGGATTAGAGACGGAGTAGCGATGGAATTTCATTTCCATCACTAATCAAATTTCATTTCACGCCAAAGTGGACAAAATTGTGATGGAATAGAGAGGGAATTGCGATGGATATGCTCTGCCCCTAATATCCTACTACGTTTTTTTCATTTTCTCACGCACTCACACACTCCTCTCTCTCTCTCTCTCTCTCTCTCTCTCTCTCTCTATGGTCGTAACCCGTCGATGACAAGTGCCCGCCATCCCACTACCGCGTCTGTCGTCGCCTGGCCCATTGTGCCGCTTGCCGCTTCTACCGTCCACGTTACCACGTCCGTCATCGTTACCACTGCCATGTTTGCCCGACGCTCACTACTGCGTTCGCTGTCGGGTCTGCACCTCGCCGCCTGCCGTGTCCATCATGCTGCCACCGGTAAGTCTCCCCCACCCTCTCTCTATTATTTTTTTGGAGGTGGTTGGGTATCAGCGTTTGGGGGGGGTTCCATCGATTCGGGAGGGGGATCAGAGATTTTGATGGGGTAGCAGGGGGAACAGTCGATCTGGGAGGCGGAGGGGTTCTGGCAGGGTAGCAGGGGGGTCTGCTGATCCGGGCTGTATGATCGGTGGGGTAGCAAGGATTGGCAGGGCAATAGGTGGGATGAGGGGGAGAGGTTCTGGTCACTTGGTTGGGGGGTTGTACGACCTACGGGGTAGTAGAGGTGGGTGGTCAGCTGGCGGGGCAGTAGGTGGGGGGAGGGGTCCAGGACGGGGTGTCCTACTAGAGTAGGGGGTGGGGGGAGGGGAGGGTGGTGCTGTCGGCGCTAGGGGTGGGGAAAGGTGAGAGGCGAGGGATAGGTGGGGTGGTGGTGGCCTATGGGGGGGGGAGAGGCAAGGGGCCAATCTGGGGGGTCCTACTGGAGCTAGGGATGAGGGGAGGGGAGGGGGGTCTTGTCGACACTAGGGGTGGGGAGTGGTGGGTGGCGACATATGGGCAGGTGAGGGGGCCAAGATAGGTTGGTGGGACAGGGAGGGGGCCGAGATGGGTGGAGGTGAGAGAGGGGGTGAGTAGGGAGAGGGGGATGGGTAGGGGTGGCACCCGGCAGTGGTCTCCGTATACATATAAATGTTATGCCTGCAAATTTTATATATTTGTAGTTTGTGTATGTTCTTTAATTTGAAGTTTTTTATTTAGATGTTCTTTAATTTGATGTATACATATCAATAAGATGTTCTTTAATTTGATATTTTTTAATTGGATGGGGTGTTCCATGTGAGCTGAGGTACGTGGGTGCAACCTAACATTACACGCACGTGAGAGAGAGCATGTTAAGCCGTTGTCAATGAACCTGCCCATTCAAGACTTTGTGATTGATGTGTCCGTTCTCATTTTTTTGATGAGAATATATATCTAACACAAAGTTTTGAATTCTCCCATTTGGATAGTCTGTGAACATTTAGTCGCACTTAGATAGTCGTTTACTATATGTGTTTGTATGATTTGTTGAAAATTTTGATTACATCTTCTCACTCTTCTTTGGTATACCTTTATTGATTATAAGTATTTTCTTAACCACATATTAGTAAGTGTTTAAGAAATTTTTTTAATCAATAATAAATTTTGGTATACTCGAGAAGTGTGGGGAGATCATGTTGAAATTTTCAGTAAATCGTACAACACATATAGTAAGTGATCATCCGATCAAATCTTCATGAATGTGTTAACAAGTGATAATCTAAATAATAATCTCTTCATATTCAAATAATCTGTGTCGAATGATATGAGGAAAGGGTCGAGTTTATTTTTTAGAGTAAGAATTTTGTAAGTTCAACAATTAACATTGAGTGAGTGCAAGAAAAAAATGTCTGTAGATTGTTCATGGATGTAACATATAATAGTTGGCCGGGTGATGTCTGAGAAGTTTAAAGATGGAGTTGAAAGATTCATTCGTTTTGTATTGGGGAATCCAAGTGCAATAATAGATTACGAGGGTCACATCCAATGTCCCTGTTTAGTTTGTAAGAACTTGGAGTTGATTTCACCATGGGAGATGCAACACCATTTGTAAAAGAAAGGATTTGTGCAAAGTTATATGAACTGGACATGTCATGGTGAGATGTTTGGTCGTATGAGCCTGCTAATGTTGAAGGCATAAGCATGTATGTGGATATAGTTTTAGACGCTATTGGTGTAGGATTTAATGCTCACGAGGAACAGGTAAACAACGAAGAAGCACTGAACAACATAGCTGAAAGATTCTATCTATTAAGAGATACTAGTGAGCCGCTATGAGATGGTTGTCAGAATCACACTTGGTTGTCTGCAGTCTCACATGTGCTGAATTTAATATCTGAATTTCATATCAATGAGAGCTATTTTGACCATATCCTCCTCGTCATCAAGAGTATGTTTCCTCGAGACGAGAAGTTGCATAGAAATTTTTACCGTGCAAAGAATATGGTCAATGAGATAGGACTTGGATTTGTGAAAATAGATGCATATCCTAATCATTTTATATTATATTACGAAGAGGATGCAGATAAGATATCTTATTCCATTTGTCATCATGATTGATTCAAACCTAAGAGTGGGGACAATTCAAAGCAAAAAGATCTACCTTATAAGTCATTGTGATACTTTCCTCTCACGTCTAGATTTCAATGGATGTATATGTCCTCAAAGATAGCTCGACATATGAGATGGCACGTGAAAAAAGTACGTCGTGATGATGACATAATTGTAGATATAAAAATTAAACAAATAATAATTGCAATAGATCAAATATCTACACTAGACATGGAAGCACATGGAAGCATGATCATGAAAAGATGAACATGACGATAAGAGATAAAAACTATGATTAGTGATCGCCATCGAGGGCTAATAGCATGCAAGATGATATAGAGTTAAAGGGTGCATGCTACTTACCTCGGAAAAAGAGAAGAAGAAGTCGGAGGAGGGCCTGGAGATGAATGCGGTCGTGATGAGGGTCACCTTCAGGACACGGTGACTGCGATGGCTGCGTTCTTCAGGTCGTGGTGACTGTGGCAGCCGTGTTCAAATAGGGATACCGAAATGTGAAGACTTTTCCTTCCTCGCTCTAAGGCCGACCAAGGAGCATGGGCCTCATATTGTTCTTCTGCCTAAGCCTGCAAAATAGATAAACATAGAGGATAAAAACCCATTAGAACTCAATCAAAGTGTAGTATCTATCCCTTCATCAAAATAAACATGAAATCAGAGGGATGATTACCTGGGAGGTTTTGGGTTTTTGACCCCATCGAAGGGAAAAATATAGGTTTGTGTATGTGTGATTGAGTAAAGATGTGATTTTTGAGAATAACATGCAATGATTTGCAAATTTGTATATGACCTAAGGGAGAGGGGCAATGGAAAACAAAGAGGAACAAACGAGAAATAAATGAATAGAGGAAAGGGAAAAAGCCCTAGACTACTCCTTGGATGATTAGGAGGGTGAGGAAGACGATCTTCAGCGCAGCATGCATGGCCTGTTGACACCTGAAATATAATCAAGAATAAAGATGGGACCGAAGAGAAGATCAAACCAGAGATGAAGATTCCAGGGATTCCTGCAAAGTCAGGATTGAAGAAGAGCCGTCACTACTAATACCTCACCCGGCTGAAGCCTTCTCCGGCCAAGCTGATGTCCGGCACTGCCGTCGTTCAGACGATGGTGTTGATTAAAACCATGTCAATCCCCATACAGTCATGTGACTGATGAAGAATAGCTTCGGGATATTCTGATGACTATAGA
The DNA here is from genome assembly GCA_022559845.1 of Amorphophallus konjac. NCBI lineage: Eukaryota > Viridiplantae > Streptophyta > Magnoliopsida > Alismatales > Araceae > Amorphophallus > Amorphophallus konjac. The sequence continues at coordinate 28,211,575 of CM040117.1, forward strand.
ATGGGATCTACGCTGCTTATCCCCCACTATGGATGCAAAGGATCAAATGAATGCGAATGCAGATGCAGTAACTGTGACAGTAACAAAAGGGAGCCCAAATAACTAAAGCTCCTAAATGGGCCAAAGTCCTTGGCACCGAGTGACCATAAGTGAAGCACGAGTCTCCCATAGTTGGCGCGCCGAGGAGCCTTGCTGCAAGGAAGCGCGCCGAGACCATGCCAAGCCGAGAAGGGGGGGTGCTGTGCCTATAAAAGCCCCATTTCCTCCATATTGAAGAGACAGAAGAGAGGAGACAGGGAGATAGACAGACAGATAGATACTTACAAAAGAGAGGAGCAGATAGATAGAGACTTCAAAGAGAGGTCAAAGAGAAGATAGAAGAGAAGAGAGGCTGCTGCTGAAGTTGAAGGAAGGAGAAGGTGAGGGGGAGGGAGAGGAGTGAATGCTCCGCCCTCACCCGTTTCTTTTCTTCTTCTTTATATGTATTCGTGTTTACGTTTAAGGCATTCAAGTCCTTCTGTTACTGGGAAGATACTATAGCTTCTGCGCTTTCCTTTCTTTCTTCCCGCTTTTCTTGTAAATGATGTAAGCGATGAAATGAGATGATGAGATATAGTGCTATGATGGCTCGGTTGAATGTGAAATGATGAAGTCTTCCTTTCTCTGTCTCTCTCGGATGAATGCTGTCCAATGTATTGAATGGTCGTTTGGATGCTTCGGGTTTCTACGCTCCGATTGTCCTTCCTGGAGGAACGATGAAGGAAGAGTCCCAATCCTCACTCCCATGGATTATTGGACTCTGTCCCCTCACCCCTTCAGTGATACCTACGCCACGAAGTCTTCCTATCTTTCATTTCGTTTTCTTTTTTTTAAGCCATCAAGGTCGCCCCAGGAATCAGGGATAGTTATCCCTTGATTTCCCTGGACGGCCGGCGACAGGAAAAACATATCTCCAGAGGGTTTTAAACGGGTGATGATCTCGATCCCTCCATAAACTTTGCCTTCCAGTGATTCCCTGGCACTGCCCCAGCTAAGCCCTTGGCTCCCCCCTCATTTGCATCCTAAATCCCCCAGCCGTTGTCTAAATCCCAGAAAGAATCCCCAGAACAGAGCACCGTAAAATCCCATAGACCTTCCCGGCGCCCAAAATCCCTACCTTCCCGGCGCCAGAATCCCTCGGCGCGATGAATAGTTCCCGGCGGGGTCCTTCGCGCGCCGGGAACCTCGTGCCGAGAAGCTTTCTTTATCTTTTCCTTAGCGTGCCGAGAAGCTTTCTTTACCTTCTTCTTAGCGCGCCGGGAACCCCGTGCCGAGAAGCTTTCCTTATCTTCTTCTTAGCACGCCGGGAACCTCGTGCCGAGAAGCTTTCTTTACCTTCTCCTTCGCGCGCCGGGAACCTCGTGCCGAGAAGCTTTCTTTATCTTTTCCTTAGCGTGCCGAGAAGCTTTCTTTACCTTCTTCTTAGCGCGCCGGGAACCCCGTGCCGAGAAGCTTTCCTTATCTTCTTCTTAGCACGCCGGGAACCTCGTGCCGAGAAGCTTTCTTTACCTTCTTCTTAGCGCGCCTGGAACCTCGCGCCGAGAAGCTTTCTTTATCTTTTCCTTAGCGTACCGAGAAGCTTTCTTTACCTTCTTCTTAGCGCGCCGGGAACCCCGTGCCGAGAAGCTTTCCTTATCTCCTTCTTAGCACGCCGGGAACCTCGTGCCGAGAAGCTTTCTTTATCTTCTCCTTAGCGTGCCGGGAACCTCGTGTCGAGAACCCCTCCCTTTTATGTGAAAACTGTGCCGAGAAGGTTCCACCAGAGCCCCGCACCAAGAATTTCCATTTCCACCTCAGTCCAACTCTTGGTCACTCCCCTGTACCTGTCTGAGGAATATCCAAAGGTCACCATGCATGCCTCAGGAGATAAATCAACGGGGAATGGTCTCCCCTACATTACCCGGTCCCGATCCGGATTCCTCTGTGACCCTATGAACCTAAGGAGCTCTGCCACTGCATGTGCTCCAGTGGTTTCCAAGGGAATATCAACCGGTGCTGTGAAAGCAAGCAGTGTTCCCTGGCCTAGTGCCCTTCTCTTTCGACCTTCATCCCGGCATCCCGTGGATGATGGTCTATCTCTCCTTGGCATGATCCAAGACAAGGGGATATGCTGCCGAAATTTGTCCACATCAAACCGAGTAACTACGGTGTTTTCTCTTTTCTCCTGCTACTCCGGGAACCTGCCGCGCCGGGAACCTGCCGCGCCGGGAACCTGCTGCGCCGAGAACCTTTTGCTGCCGGTCTCCTCTTACTTTGGCGTTTAATCAAGGGTTGTCCTTCTTAGGGAGGGCATAATTAACGTCATAACCTTTATGGTATGACGGACTTCTGGTCCAGAACACGATCACTCACAATCGACTGATTAGCGAGCGCACAATGAAATCGTCACATATGTGACTGGCACGCCAATAAATAAACAATAGAATAAGAATGTAAACGAAAAGCGCGTCCACAAGTCTGGCACGCCCGGTGGGACCAGGTCTCCCTTCATCTTTACGCCAAAGTAAGGGGCCCGGCGGCCTCTCTCAAAATTCTAACTGTGTGTTAAATTTATCAGAAGGATCCTCAATGGAGATTAGACTAACCACTGTTCACTTCGGAAGCAAGTGGTCGATGGCCACATCCACGGAGGGTACCTGGCAGTACCGATGGAGTTTGGATCCATGCCTCCGACGGTGGGTCTGCCCAACTACTTGGGCCTAGTGTTTGTCGACCTGCTGCAAGTCGACAACAAAGCTGGAAACACTGCCACGGTAAAGGCCACGGTGGCACCAAGAACTGAAGAGGAGAAGACGATGGTTGCTCCTACCGTCGTTTCTTCCCTTGTCCATTACCTGGAGAAGAAGACTATTGCCCCTGCCACTGCTGGTAGGAGAAGAAGAAACAACCGGAGAAGCCAGTTTGCTGCAGATGGAGGTTGCCTTTCGGCCTCGGGAAAGACAATGATGGTCGGGAATATGAGGGTGAACCTCAACGGCCGCCCCATAGATGCACGGCCTGACAGGGTCATCCCATCAGTCCGCACCGACAACAAGTTCCAAGTGCTGGCCACTAGAAGGGCCAATGTGGAAAGAGAAGGAAAGAAGCCGCTGTAGATTCTAAGAAATCCACTTAGAACAATTAAAAGGAAAAAGAAAATGAATAGAAGAATGGGAAAAGAGGGAGAAAAGGGGAGCATGAGAGGATGCTAAGGGGAATGTGATCACCAGAGACGCGAGGGCCTCAAAGGATATAACAAATAATCAATGGAGGGATCGCGATATAAATACCTTAAATACGGGGGAGATTGTGAGTGCACCTTCTCTTTCTATCGGCCGGCCGATGAAGAGAGTTTTCCTTGATTGATTACCCTTGCAAAATTAACAAACACCAATAAACAAACATGGATTAGAAACCAAGATGTGTAGCATCAAATCCAAATGTAAATATGGACATAGAAAGCATGGATATGAACACACCTTATTAGTGTTTGGCCTTTAAACCCTTATGCAAAAGGGTAGGTAAAAGATGATGTATGATGAAGAATAGAGGGAGATGTGCAAGTGTTGCACTATGGAGATGTGCTAGAGTGCACAATAGGGGAAGATCTCAATAAAGAAATAAAAGAAAAAATGATATGATGCATGCAATTAACTAAAGCAAAAATAAGAGATAGGAGGGGAAAGCTTAGTGGTTTTCTCCAATTTGGCTTCAAACTAGGATGACGATCTTCAATGGAGGAAGAAGATGATGTAGAACTCCATGGATGTAGAGGCTTCAAATCTTCAATAGAGGAAGAAGAACTCCATGGATGAAGCTTTTAGGTGCATGAGAGTCTTCCTCCATGAGCCTTTGGTCCGGCAGCACCTCCTCTTGAATTGATCTTTTTTTTTTCTTTCACAAGGGAGAGAGAGATTCTATTTATAGGGTTGAAATTCGGAATTAATTCTAAGAGAAATTAGGAAAACATGTTTTAGTGGGATTTGGAAGAGATAAATATTAGGCAAGTGTCCCTTCAACATTGGAAAGTCATAGGAACCATTTCCCAAGTGGAAAAGGAGGTTAAATGAGGAAAGGAAGGGAAATTCGGAATAATTCCAAGAGAAAATAAGAAAACATGTTTTAGTTGGATTTGGAAGAGATAAACCTTAGGCAAGTGTCCCTTCAACCTTGGAAAGTCATAGGAACCCTTTCCCAAGTGGAAAAGGAGGTTAAATGAGGAAAGGAAGGAAAATTCGGAATTAATTTCATAAAAAATTAGAAAACTTAGTTTTGGTAGGATGGAAAGGGGGATCCCTCCTCCAAGTGTCCTTTCAATATTAGGAAGCCATAGGAATCCTCTCGCAAGTGAAAAAGGAGTGTGAGTGAGGAAAGGAAGGGGTGCTGCTGGAGTTCGGAATTGAACAAGAATTGACGACCTTGGTCAAGGCGTTAATTGAAATCACGACTGGGACAAAGGTGTTAATTCACGGATTTAATTTTAGCAATAAAAACTTTCTGTATTTAAAAATGATGAAGAGACGCCCGAGGGAGAGGAGTTATTTAAAAACACGACCCAAGGAGGGTCGTTAATTCTTATTTTTCAGTTTTGGAAACCAGAAAATTCCAGAAACTGACGCCTTTGCCTCTAGTCGTCCTTTCTTCAAAACGCGGCTCAGACCAGGCCGTTAATTAAAACACGCCCCACTTCAAGTCGTGAATTCCAAAAAATAGAGAAAACTGCCCAAAAAAACTAGAAAAAATAGGAAAAAATAAGAAGAGGGAAAAAAGGGAGAAATCCAAGAAAATTGGGAAAAAATAACTCAAACAAAGTTAATTGGAGGGTCAAATTGGGGCATTACAAGGTAATACGAGATGCACTCACAGTAACGTCAATTTTGGCGTGTCTACAGCCGCTGGCGCTTAAGCCGGCAAGATTCAAACAGGTCTGGGTACCCAAGAGGGTTCAGGGCCCGGCGTCGGCCAATGAGGAAAGAAAAGCTGCTGTCATGCACCCCATGAGAGGGGACAGAAGAACACAGAAAGAGGAAGAAGACACTACTGTCATACACCCTAAAGCATGGGGCAGCAGGCTCCGTAGAGAGAAAAGAAGGTGTTTCTTTGAGAAACAAGATGAGGAAGCCATACTCATTCACCAAAGAAAAGACCCGGGCACTGTTCGAATGGGCATAAAAATACAACAAAGTAACATTGCCCGAGCCAAAAAGGCCCGATGATGCAGCTAAGAAAGATGATCCTCTGTTTTGTCCTTATCACAGGGCACTAGGACATGCTATTGAAGACTGCTACGTCTTCAAGGATGTTATGGAAAGCATGATCAAGAAGGGTGAGCTACAACTAGGGGAATGCCTGGTGGATCCTCCACGACCCCATGAGCCCCGATGCTAAGGCTGGCCACTAATCTGATTTCTTTATAACAGCTGTTGTCTGAAGAAGCTGCTGAAGAATGCACTCGGCACACATACGTGGCCTGCTTCCTTACCCCAATTAAGGATCAGATAGGGTGGCAAACAATGCCCGCTAAAACCAGAAGAAAGCCCTCAGCCCAGACAGCATCAGGGGCCTCCATCCGGGGTGTTACTCTGAAGCAAACTCTGCAAGCAATAGAGCAGGTATGGCTAACCGCAGAGTCACCGCCAGTTATCTGGATCCCTACTCACAACCGGAGAAAGCAACCTCCGCCACCTGCCCATGAGAAAATAAGCCTCGAGGTGAGGCGCCTGCAGCAGTATATTGATCAGCTGGATGAGTATGAACAGTCCGAGCCTAAGCCGATACTAGTGAAGGATCATGTCCTCTGGGAGCAGCTAGAAGGACTGACCGTCGAAGAAACAACAGAAAAAGAACAAGAGAGAGCTGAAGCTGAACTCTTCTGGGGGCACCAGCCAGCCAAGAAAAGATCCCAAAGAAAGAAGAAGTCAAGGAACAAAAAGAAGGTGATGGCGGTGTAATGCAACACTCTGTCGATACTGTTCGCCCTGCCAGGCGAGGATGACGAAGGGGAGTCTTCCACTCCGCTGCTGGAGGCCAATCAGGTTGAGGCTTCGGCCCCAATGCATGCTACCCGTTCTGGGAGAAAATGGGGACGCCAACCTCCGGCCAACCATAATATCGTTCTCAAGGGAGAACAGCCTTACCAGCTGCCAGAACCCGAAGTCTGAGGCACGGAAGTTCCTCCTCCAACAAGCCTCTATGTAGATACAAAGAAAACTAATGAAGCTCCATCATTTGTCGAGTTTTTGGCCATCCTGGAAGGCAAGAAACCTGCATAGGTTGATACCGATAAAGGCAGCAAGCACCATCAACCCCCTGTCCTAGTGCTCAAAGAAAAAGGCAAAATGGGCACTGATCATTCCTCAGCACCAGAGGCTATTTCCCGGGTGAAAACCCCTCAACTGTCTCCTGAGAAAGAAGAAGCAAAAGATAGGCAGTCAATGCCACAAGCACTCCATGAACCTCCAAAGCCCCACGGGGCAGAAGAAACGCGGCTATCTAATGTCTATGTGGGCAGCCGAATTATGAAGATGATAAAAAAGCTCCCTACAAGGTTCACCATATGGGAAATTCTTTCCTTGAGCGAGGAAGCTCGCCAAGCTATTATTGATGCTCTGCAATCACCATTTCAATATGAGGATCTCCTGACAGAGGTCGACTCGGGGCCAGCCATTACATTCACAGAAGAAGATATGCTGGTTCCTAACCTCAATCACAACAGACCCCTATACATGAGGGGGTATCTCAACTGTCAGCCATTGAGTCAGATATTGATAGACCCAGGGGCCGCTGTGAACATTATGCCATATCGGATTTATCAGAAGTACTATTTCGATCTGCACCTCACCAAGGTGAAAGATACGAGGATAGCGGGTTTCAACCAGAAGTGCGAAACTCCGATCGGGGTGGCAGAATTCAACCTCACATTAGGGGACTTCACCACCACCGTGCAATTCTACATAATAAACTCCAACACCACATACCAGGCCCTTCTGGGGCGGCCCTGGCTGCATGAGTACCATATAGTACCATCTACATTGCATCAGTGCATCAAGTACTGTCACAATGATAAAGAAGAAAGGGTCTTTGCAGGTTTGCACCCTTTTGAAGTCTTCGAGTGTCATATGCTCGATGCTCCGTTCTATACGGAGAATTCTCAGTTGAGAAAAAAAGAAAGTGGCCGTTGCAGGCCAGAAAAAGACAGTGTCAAAGGCAGACGACTGGCTTCCACCACCCCCTCCGGGCTATATGGAGAAAAATGAAGTCTCCCATATTTCTCAGATCGGGGACTTTGCTCGGGTTGCACCCCCGGACATCTACCCTGGGGAAGCCGATGAGAAGATGAAGGAAAAGCTCACACAGATTGGAATTCCGCAAGGGTTGGTCAAACCCGTTCCGATCTTGGAATACCAGACGGTGCTGCCACTGAGGACCATGGAGGTTCCTCGCTTCTGCGAGCCTCCTATGATATTTTACACCGGGGGCCTACCAGTGAGGATGATCAAGACTGTCGGATCCCTGAAGAATTGTCCAGCCAGATGGCACCAATTGCAGGCCTGGACTACACTACATAACGGGTCACGCAGATGTTTTCCAAGATGCAGATGCCCCTGTTACAGTCAGCTGATCAAAAGAAAGCATTTCAAGAACTCTGGGATTCTCCCCGCAATAATAAAGAACTGAAGAAAACCACTCGTCACCCGGGGCTGGGCTATACTCTGCAAGAGTATTATAAAGCAGAGGTGGACGTCGTCTCCGCTGTCTTTTCACATGAAGACCCCTCTGAGGCAGGATATGACAACCACCCCTCTAAGGAGGAAGGAATCATATACCACTCTGTTACTGGTGGTGAAACCTCTGGCAGCCAGTAAGGCACTGAGGAGCAGAATGAAATGGCAGCCTGCCGATGCTAGGAAGAGCTATCTTTTAAGGAAGACATTTGCCAAACTGAAGCCAAGTTTGATACGGGGACGCCCGATGAAGACCAGACTTCCGATGAAGCAAGGGAATGTCTCGAGTTCGAACGCATCTTGGAGGAAGTCCGAGCTATGCAACGACTGGAAAGTCTGGCAGAAGAGTCTGTATCAGCAAATTCCCTGCAACCCGAGGTCTGCACCTTGGAATCACAAGCAGAGCCAGTGACACTACAAGGCCAGGCTGAACAAAACCTGATGGAAAACCCAGCAGCTACCACATGACATGATGGTTCAACATCAACCAGCGTCCCACCTGAAGAACTGGAGGGATCTGAAACTGAAGAGGACTGCATCCCGGGAGGCTTTGTTGACTTACAAGAAGCTCTACCTGAAGTCGTCGATGGTGGCCAGGCCACCGTCGATGAATTGATAGAAATAAATCTGGGAGCCAAAGAAGAGCCCAGGCCTACCTTTCTCAGTGCCCTGCTGACACCAGAAGCTCAGGAGCATTATATATAGTTCTTGAGGGAATTCAGGGATTGTTCTGCTTGGACCTATGATGAGATGCCAGGATTAAGTCCCGATGTGGCACAACACTTACTGGCGATTGATCCGAATGCAGAACCAGTAAAGCAATCCTCTAGATGGATGCGGCCTGGGCTGATTGATCAGATTAACAAAGAGGTCGATAAACTCATTGATGTAGGGTTTGTTGAAGAAAATCAATACACTATCTGGTTGGCAAATATAGTGCCCGTGAACAAGAAAAATGGCCAGATCAGAACTTGTGTTGACTTCCGGGACCTCAACAAGACATGTCCGAAGGATGATTTTCCTGTACCCATCACCGAGGTGATGATTGATGCCACTACAGGCCATGAAGCTCTTTCATTTATGGACGGCTCATCCGGATATAATCAGATCTGGATTGCTAAGCAAGATAGGGTCCACACTGCATTCCGCACTCTAAAGGGAATTTTCCACTACAAAAGAATGCCGTTCGGCCTTAAAAATGCCAGCGCTATCTACCAAAGAGCCATGACAAAAATATTTGATGATCTGCTCTTCAAGAAGGTAGAGTGCTATATCGATGATCTGGTCGTAAAGACCAGGAAGAAAGAAGACCATCTGCAGGATCTGAGAGTGGTATTTCAGAGGCTGCGGAAATATGAGCTGAAAATGAACCCCATGAAGTGCGCCTTCGGCGTGTCCAGCGGGAAATTTCTCGGATTCATCGTCCGGCATAGGGGCATTGAAATTGATCCTTCCGAGATCAAAGCTATCCAGGAGCTCCCTCTGCCAAGGAATCTGTCCGAGCTGAGGTCCCTGCAAGGTCGGTTGGCATACATCCGCCGATTCATTTCAAATCTGTCGGGTCTGTGTCACCCATTTCACAAGTTGATGATGAAAGATGTGCCGTTCTTCTGGGACGATGGATGTCAAGAAGCTTTCGAAAAGCTGAAAGAATATCTGAAAATTCCCCCGGTGTTGGGGACACCAATTAAAAGCAAACCTCTGATCCTTTACATGGCAGCCACTCATTGCTCGCTGGGGGCAATGCTAGCTCAGGCAAACGAAGAAGGAAAAGAGCAGGCCCTTTATTACCTCAGCAGAAGGCTGATGAGGACTGAAGAAAGCTATACCTTTATAGAAAAGACTTGTCTGGCGCTGGTCTTCACTGTCAAAAAAAAAAAAAAGCTCCGGCACTACATGCTGTCCCATGAAATCAGATTAATATCTGCAGCAGACCCACTCAAGTATATACTGCCTCAGCCAGCACTCAAGGGTCGACTCGGCAAATGGGCTGTAATCTTGATGGAGTTTGACATCATATATGTGCCTCAAAGGGCGATAAAAGGTCAGGCTGTAGCTAGCTTCTTTGCAGAACATCCTGTACCAGAAGATGCTCCATTGGAAACTGAGCTTCCTGATGATGAGACTCTAGAAGCCTGCCAGGCTCAGCCAATTATATGGCAGCTATATTTCGACGGGGCATGGAGAACAGAAACCACCTCAACTGGACAGGTCAGAGTCCGAGCGAGGGCAGGCATTGTTCTGAAGTCACCAGATGAAGAAGTGGTACACACTTCGTGTTCCATAAACAAGCCATGTGCCAATAATGAAGCAGAGTATGAAGCTTTGATAATCGGTCTTCAGATCGCTCTCAGCATGGGAATTCAGATGCTTCAAGTGTTTGGCGACTCAATGTTGATAATAAAGCAAGTGCAAGGGGAGTTTGAAGTGCGGAAGCCAAAACTTAGGCCTTACTATGAGAAAGCTATGCGCCTTATGGCAAGATTTCACCATATAAGACTCAACCATGTGGGCCGGGGGCATGATGCTCAAGCTGATGCCCTAGCAAAGCTAGCCAGCTCACTAACAGTCCCACCTGATGAAACACTCAACATTGTTGTGATAAATCGGCGACAAGTTCCCAGTATGCTGGAATCTTGCCTAGAAGAATGTGAAGTCAATACAACTGAAGAAGCACAGTAGCCTAATTGGAGACGGCATCTGATACAATGGCTTCTCAATCAGCAGGTACCCAGAAATCAGGAAGAAAGGATAAAACTATTAAGAATCAAAGATTCTTATGAATGCAGAAGTGGGACATTGTTCCGAATAATGGCGGATGCTCGCAAAAAGATCTTGCACTGCTGCCTATCCACAGAGGAAGCTTAGAAAGTGATGAGAGAGATACATGCCGGGACAGCCGGGGCACACCCGGCTGCACCGAAGATGAAAATTGAGGTCAAGAAATTAGGGTACTACTGGCCCACTATGTTCGAGGACTGTTGTCAGTTCGCAAAATCATGTCAGAAGTGCCAAGAGCATGTTGTTGTGCCTAGGAGGCCTCCTGTACAACTACACCCAACAATTCCCAGCTGGCCATTTGCCCAATGGGGAACTGATGTGGTCGGTCCTTTGCCAACCTCCTCAGCTAGACACAAGTACATCTTGGCTATATCAGATTACTTCTCCAGATGGGCGGAAGCCACAACACTCAGAGAAGTAACTGGCGAGTTGGTTGCCAGATTTATCAAACAGAATATTATTTTTCGATTTGGTGTTCCCAACAGAATAATCTCTGATAATGGAAGTCATTTTAAGAATCAGAAGATATATCGGCTCTCCGAGAAATACAAAATTCATCGGAGGACCTCTACCCCTTACAATCCGCAAGCAAATGGGTTGGCTGAAGCATTCAATAAAACTCTGTGTACGGCTCCGAGGCAGTAGTCCCTGTAGAGCTGGAAGTACCGTCACTCAGAATTGCAGTCCAGCATGGCCTAGTTCGTGGCGAACAAACCAATGCTGAAAGAAGACTTGAAGAACGGGCTGAACTGGAGCGGAAGCGTCTGCAAGCCCAGAAAAATATCCAGATGTACCAAGCCCGCATGGCAAATGCCTTCAATAAGCTCGTCAAGGGGCGGGAATTCAAGAAAGGAGACCTGGTCATGGTCAAGAAAAGGGAAGTCAAGGCTTCCAATCCAAAAGGCAAAGTTGCTGCTAACTGGCTGGGTCCATACGTAATCCAGAGGGTCTACGAGGGCGGAGCCTACGTAGTTGTCAACCATCGAGGGGAAATTCAGTTCTCGCCACTCAATGGGAAGCATCTGAAACTCTATCATGCTGCACCACTGCCTGCTGGGGAAGTGGCAAATGAACAGCTAAATCAAGACTGATGACAATCAGATGATGAAGCCCTATTCGGACACTTCGTCCGGATTAGATAATAAAACCCTGCTCTTCCTGGTGTTAAAAAAAATGGGACTAAAAAAATAGAGATGTCCCGCCAGACTTGTTCAAGCATTCTGAACAAGGGCAAAAATGGCCAAAATCCAGCTGTGGTGAAAACCCGAAAGGGCACTGCAGGTAAAATCGGGTACCCCGCCACGTGAAAACTCGAAAGGGCGCGTGGGCAAAAGCAAGAGGGGGCTGGCTTCGGCGAAAACCCGAAAGGGCGCTTAAGCTAGTAATGTGGTAATTTAAAGTTCCCTTTTTCACCCTTCCTAATAAAACTCCGAGAAGGACGATCATCATAAAGTCCCACCGGAAATCCTGTCCAACAATCTTTCGGCCCTTGTCATCATTAACAAGATCGGTCGGCTTACTCCTTTAACTTGGACCCTTCGTCCCTGTTAAATGAATCTACCCCTCCGGCAAACGGCTTCGTGCCTAAGCTGCTACCAGTCAGCATCAGTTCAGACCTTCCGTCTGGACTGCATGAAGAAATATCATCCTTCTTTGCGTTGATGTCTACCCCACATCAACGGTAAAACTTATGTACACATCTCCCAGTAAACGGCCCCATGCTTGAGCTGCTACACAACGACGTCACTCAGACCCTTCGTCCGAGTAGACGATGAAACCACTCTCCTTTGCGTTGATGTATATCCCGCACCAACGATAAGATCCACATTCCCGGTAAACAGCTTCATACCCAAGCCGCCATCCACCAACTTCAGTTCAGACCTTCCGTCTGAATTGCATGATGAAGCCCTACTCTCCTTTGCGTTGATGTTCACCCCACATCAATGAATGGCACTCCGCCCTGACCAAGCTACCTTCACCCTTGGTCTAGTGGCATTCTGCCCTAATTGAGCTACCTTAAACTTGGTCTAGTGGCATTCTGCCCTAACCAAGCTACCTCAAACTTGGTCTAGTGGCACTCCGCCCTGATCGAGCTACCTTTACCTTGGTTTAGTGGCACTCCGCCCAGACCGAGCTACCTTCCCCTTGGTCCAGTGGCACTCCGCCCTGGCCGAGCTACTTATATCTTAGTCTAGAGGCACTCTGCTCTGACCAAGCTACCTTCACCCTTGGTCTAGTGACATTCTGCCCTAACCGAGCTACCTTAAACTTGGTCTAGTGGCATTCTGCCCTAACCAAGCTACCTCAAACTTAGTCTAGTGGCACTCCGCCCTGATCGAGCTACCTTTACCATAGTTTAGTGGCACTCCGCCCAGACCGAGCTACCTTCCCCTTGGTCCAGTGGCACTCCGCCCTGGCCGAGCTCCATATATCTTAGTCTAGAGGCACTCTGCTCTGACCGAGCTACCCTTATCCTGGTCTAGTGGTACTCCACCCTGATCGAGCTACCCACACCTCGGTTTAGCTGCACTCTGCCCTGACCGAGCTCACATATAATAAATAACATCGCCAATGCGGGTCCTACGCCCGAATCGGCTTAAATCTATCCTTTGCGCTAGCATTACCTTCTTGCTAACGAATAAGCCTTTTCTCGGCGCAAGGCCTTGTGCCCTAGTTGACTCTCTGAATATCCTCCTCTTATACGAGTTCAAAAAAAGGAAATGATAAAAAAATGATAAGAAATGGGGGCTTAAGATAGAGGTGCCCCGCCGGACTTGTCCAAAACATCTTGGACGAGTGCAAAAATGGCAAACAACCCGGCTGTGGCGAAAACCCGAAAGGGCGCTACGGGCAAAATTGGGTACCCCGCCACGTGAAAACCTGAGAGGGCGCGTGGACAAAAGCAAGAGGGGGCTGGCTCCGGTGAAAACCCGAAAGGGCACTTGGGTCAGTAATGTGGTAATATAAAAAGTTCACTTCATGAATCTCCTTCGGCAGCACATCCACCGCATGTCCCACCGATGATGAAACCCCGTTGATCATAAGGCATATCGTCTCGATCAATGCTAAAGCCCATCTCGGAATAGACCTTCCGTCTGTTCTGATAAAACCCTTCCACTTTCTGCCTGAGGCCCGATCAACGATGAAACCTATCCAGTTTTGATCTTACATCTATTCTGATGAAACCTGTCATACGTCCCACCGTGATGAAACCTGCTATTGATCGATTGGCACACTGCCCGATCAGCAATGAAACATGTCCGGTTTAGACCTTACGTCTCTCCCGATGAAACCTATGAAATCCTTGCATTGGTATGAACCTAATACCGATGATGAAACCCGCTATTGATCGATTGGCACACTGCCCGATCAGTGATGAAACCTGTCCGGTTTAAACCTTACGTCTATCCCAATGAAACCTATGGAACTCCTTGCATTGGTATAAACCCAATACCGGTGATGAAATCAGCTACTGATGGAGCGGCACACGTCCCGATCAATGCTAAAACCCATCCAGGGTAGACCTTCTGTCTGCTCTGATAAAAACACAACATATTTCCCCAAATCAATCTGGATCTTCCGTCTGGATAGATGATGAAATCCCATTCCTTTGCGTTAATGTTAAACCCCACATTAACGATGAAATCTACATCCCCAGTGAACGGCTTCGTGCCCAAGTTGCTACACACATTTCTTTAAGTCAATCCGGACCTTCCGTCTGGATGGATAATGAAATCCCATTCCCTTGCGTTAATGTCAATCCCCACATTAACGATAAAACCTGCATCTTCAGCGAAAGGCTTCGTGCTCGAGCTGCTACACACATCCTCGAGTCAATCTGGACCTTCCGTCTGGATAGATGATGAAATCATATTCTTTTGCGTTAATGTTAATCCCCACATTAACGATTACAGTCATGCTCTCGGTGAACGGCTTCGCGCCTAAGCCACGAAACACACTCAAGTCGACCCAGGCCTTCTGCCTGGGTGGACGATGAAACCCCATACCCCTTGCATTGATGTTAACACCCACATCAATGACGATGCATACACAACTGAGCATATGGGACGACAACCCATAAGGTTGAAGTCCCGGTTCAAAAAAAAAAAAAGAAGGAAAGAAAAAAGGGGGAAAGAGATGAAATGGGGCTAAAAATAGAGATGCCCCGCCAGACTTGTTCGGGCATTCTGAACGAGGGCAAAAAGGGCCAAAATCCAGCTGTGGTGAAAACCCGAAAGGGCACTGCAGGCAAAATCGAGTACCCCGCCACTAAAAACCCGAAAGGGCGCGTGGGCAAAAGCAAGAGGGGGCTGGCTCCGGCGAAAACCCGAAAGGGCGCTTGGGTCAGTAATATGGTAATTTAAAAAGTTCCATGCCAATGACATGCTACCTTCATCTCCCGCCATTCACAAGAAGCCTTCCATTTGTCGCTCGGCATCGTGTCCAATTAGCGATAAAACCCTCGCAGGACAGACCTTACATCTGCCCTGATGAAGTCTTCATACCTCTTTTAAAAGTCCCACCGACGATAAAACCCATCACCACTCTTATGAAACCAGATATTGATCGGCCGGCACCTTGCCCGATCAATGATAAAACCCTACCCAGGTTAGACCTTACGTCTATTCTGATGAAACCTATGAAATTCCTTTGCATCGATATAAACCCAATATCGATGATGAAACCAGCTATTGATCGACCGGCATCTCGCCCGATCAATGATGAAACCCTATCCAGTTTGGACCTTACGTCTATTCTGATGAAACTTATGAAATTCCTTTGCATTGATATAAACCCAATATCGATGATAAAATCAACCGTTGATCGACCAGCATCTCGCCCGATCAATGATGAAACCCTATCCAGTTTAGACCTTACGTCTATTCTGATGAAACCTATGAAATTCCTTTGCATCGATATAAACCCAATATCGATGATGAAACCAGCTACTGATCGACCGGCACATTGCCCGATCAATGATGAAACCCTATCCAGTTTAGACCTTACGTCTATTCTGATGAAACCTATGAAATTCCTTTGCATCGATATAAACCCAATATCGATGATGAAACCAGCTACTGATCGACCGGCACATTGCCCGATCAATGATGAAACCCTATCCAGTTTAGACCTTACGTCTATTCTGACGAAACCTATGAAATTCCTTTGCATCGATATAAACCCAATATCGATGATGAAACCAGCTATTGATCGACCGGCACATTGCCCGATCAATGATGAAACCCTACCCCAGTTTAGACCTTACGTCTATTCTGATGAAACCTATGAAATTCCTTTGCATCGATATGAACCCAATATCGATGATGAAACCAGCTATTGATCGACCGGCGCCTCGCCCGATCAATGATGAAATCCTACCCCAGTTTAGACCATACGTCTATTCTGATGAAACTTATGAAATTCCTTTACATCGATATAAACCCAATATCGATGATGAAACCAGCTATTGATCGACCGGCGCCTCGCCCGATCAATGATGAAATCCTACCCCAGTTTAGACCATACGTCTATTCTGATGAAACTTATGAAATTCCTTTACATCGATATAAACCCAATATCGATGATGAAATTAATCGTTGATCGACCGGCATATTGCCCGATCAATGATGAAACCCTATCCAGTTCAGACCTTACGTCTATTCTGATGAAACTTTTGAAATTCCTTTGCATTGATATAAACCCAATATCAATGATGAAACCAGCTATTGATCGACCGGCACCTTGCCCGATCAATGATAAAACCCTATCCAGTTTGGACCTTACGTCTATTTTGAGGAAGCTTATGAAATTCCTTTGCAGTAATATAAACTCAATATCGATAATGAAACCAACCGTTGATCGACCGGCACATTGCCCGATCAATGATGAAACCTGTCTAGTTCAGACTTTACGTCTGTCCTGATGAAAATCACGTATCCTCTCATGTCCCACCTGCAATCAAATCTACCCAGTCTAGACCTTACATCTATTCGGATGAGACCTATAAGACTTCTTTGCATCGATATAAACCCAATATCGATGATAAAATCAGTCACTGGTCGATTGGCACATTGCCCCGACTGGCTTTGAAACATATCCGGGATGAACTATTTATTTGTTCCAGATAATACTCTAAACCTTCTCATTCACGTTTCTGCAAACAACCTCCCTTGCGGCACATATGGCCGAAAAAGACATCTGCTACTGCCAACAAAATTCGGTTTGAGCACCCTCCGGATACCGTCACGCGGTGGAGCGAGTTCCTCATCCTTTCTCTGAAGGGGTGGACGCTCTCCTGCTAAATACGGGTTATCCGCATGAGGATTGCTAAAATCGCTACCGAATCATCATGAAGTAATGGTGATACAATAAGTGAAGAACAGCCACGTATGAGACCACCATAAAGATACCTTCTCACTGTATAAAGAAGAAAAAGAGTACAAGAGGAGCCCCCGCGGGGGAATTGTATTACAAAAAGAGAAAAAAAAGAAGAGATGTTCACTGGCGCCGGAAGATGTCCTTGAAAGCCAGAAGACACACATACGGAGCGGCCCCCAACTCATGTAGATGAGCCTCCTTCTCCTGTAGTCGAGCGGGCTCGTCCTGAAGAGACACCACCTGCCCTCCAACAGAGCTACTTCCTCTGCGAACTATGGTCTGTAGACACGCCAAAATTGACGCTATGTTGATCAAATCTCATGTCACTATGTTGACGCCCCAAAAGTGAACTTTAATACATTCATAATATAAAGTTTTTCTATTTTTGTGTGTGTTTGGTATGGTCTTTGCATTTTTGTGATTCGCGACCTGAAGAGGGGCGTGTTTTAAAAAGTGACCTTATCTAGGGCATGTTCAAAAGAAAGGACGACCAAATGTCAGGGCGTCAATTCCTGGTATTATCCGGTTTCAAAATAAATTCGAATTATTGATTAACGTCCTTCCTCAGGGCGTGTTTTCAAGTAACGCCTTCATCTCAGGCGTTTTCTCATAATTTTCAAATAAAGTAAGTATTATTGCCAAAATTAAATCCAAGAAGTGATGCCCTTGGTCATGGTCGTGTTTTTGAGTAACGTCTTGATGTAGGTCGTCAATTTGTGATTTGACACCCTTCTGAAGGTCGTGTTTTATCTTTCGGTGTCCTGCTTAAACTCGTCTTTCCTGGGGAGTTCCTTGCCTCCAATGGTCTCCTTGCTCGAATTGGAACTAGAGTCCTGCCTTCTTTTGATCATTGCCCGTTCTTATCCTTCCAAATCTAAGGTTATCTTGGATCTGGAACCCTATATAGGGATGTCTTGATCGATCTCGCGTTAGGTTGGCAGGGTTAGGTTGGCAGGTTGCGAGAGCAGGCTATCGAGATCAGAGTTTTTTTTTATGCATAGACGCTGAGGCTATCCATCTTCTTCCTGTGCGGTCTTTAAAGCTCTCTGTTTCCATCTTCTTCCTGTCAACAACATCGACTTCGGTTCCCTTTACTGTCATCAGGGACAGCAGGGTTTTTCTTGCTTATCTAGCTGTTGTTTTTCCGTCGATCATCATACGTTTTTCTCTTTTTTGCATTAGTTTCATCATCCTTTTCCTTTCCCTAACTCTTTAGGGGTTTTAAAACAAAAAAAAAGGTGCGCATGTGTTGTTATCTATTCATCATCATATCGTATACTTGGGATTGATACTACATTCACTTGGCTGATCCACTTCTTTTGTTTGTTTGTTTTATTTTTTTTGCAAGGGTAATCAATAAAGGAAAACCCCTTCATCGGCCGGCCGATTGAAGGAGGAGGAGGAATTCACAATCTAGCCCGCGTTCTATTTTCCACCAGGTATTCGCGATCTTCTTTGTTTCTTCTTGAGGTAACCCCTCTGGCGATCACCCTCCTTAGTAGCACCACGTGCTTCTTTTATTCATTATTATATCATCTCTCCCCCTTGTGTTTTCTCATATTTAATCCAATCTTCATGTGTGGATTTATCACAATCTACAAATTGGCGATCACGGTGGGACATCCACTGTTTTTCTTTTGATTACCATCTCCTATTGGCACCCACGTGTGCCCTTTCCTATTGGCACCCACGTGTGCCCTTTCCCCTTCGGCACCCACGTGTGCCCTTTCCCCTCGGTACCCACGGTACCCCTCCTTTTGTGCCCCACGGGCACCCTCCACCGTGCACACTGCACACTCCCGGGATCAGCCAGTTTGCGATTGTTTGATTATTTTTCCTGAATTAACGCCTCACCCAGAGACGCTTTTTCGTTTAACGCCTTCATCGAGGGCGTCTATTTTATGTGTTACGTCTTCCCAGAAGGCGTCTTTTATCATATCTGCTGTCTTCCTGTTCTGTTTGATAATTCGCGCCCTCCCCTTTGGGCGTCTTTTTATTTGGTAGCGCCTTATACCAAGGCGCGTGTTTCCTCCACCGTGTGCACCACTAATATTTGACGCCCTTTTGTAGAGGTGTCCTTTTGATATTACGCGCCTCACACCAAGGCGCGTGTTTTGCACTACCTGTGGGCCACCACAGTGATTCACGACAGTGACTCTGTCGTCTTTTGGTTGATAGCGACCTGCCCCAGGTCGTCTCTTTCCTGTGTTTTTACAGAAACCTGCTTCCTGTTGCTGTCTGTGATTGTTGGATTGATTATTACAGTGCTTGCCTATATTTCTGTGATCTGATCATATTATTTTGCATCTTGTGGCATTTGGTTGAGAGACCTCCTCTCTCTACACTAGGATTCCACACACCTCTCTTGGAATCGGGACAACCCTCCATTGAGCACTCCGTCTCTTTGGACCGGAAATCCCTTTTCCAAGACCTCCGTAAGTCCCCGCACCCGTGGATTCCCTCACGGACGCCGGGCTGGTTGTACCCTTGAAGTACCCGAAGTATAGAGAACCTATCGTTGGTGAGGAGAGAGAAAGAATCTAGTTAACCCGGGATCACACTTGGATAAACTAGGTTCCACTTTGCAAAAGAGGGAATTATTCTGCAATTTAATCCACTCTAATCTCAAGCGAAACACTAAAATCTTGCGTTCATCTCAACTTGGTTGCATAAACTTGCTTGGGTTGATTTGGCTTGTTTGGATTGAGTGGGTTTTGTTTGACAGTTCCTTTATAAGGCCGTCTCTCCTCTTAAACATGCAACTCCGTTCAGGTAAAATCATCAACATGGCAGGCTACGGATATTCTTATGATGATGAGGATGAGAATGTTCTTGGTCAATATGAAAGTCCCCTCCAAGATTCCATCTATCGTGAGGGAAATTACCCTCCTCCTCAGTCTCGTTATCCTCAAGTCCATGTGGTTGATACCACTCCTCAAGAGGTTGTGCCCTCTTCTCAGGCAGTGCCTTCCAACACTTCGGGGAACCCTTCCCCATCCTTCAATGTCACGGATTTAATTAATGCACTATCTCAGTTGGATGATTCCCAGCGGCAGGCAGTTCAGGCCGCTTTGAAAGGGAAGTATGTTCCTTCTTCATCCTCCAATCCCCCTCCGGCCGAGAGTGGCCATCATCCCGTTAATGACCAAGCGGTCCTGCATAAACCTCTTTCTCGTCCACCAACGCCCGATACGGCCATGCCGGCCCAACAGGCGAGCCACTCTGCGGTTAGGCCCCAATTTCCCCAACCTCCCCGAATTCTACGAACGCCTATACCGCATTCTTTTATTCAAAATCCGGCCCCAGTCGAGTCCGACACTAATGTTCTACTGCTTCAGAAGTTGGCTAGCATGGAAGAGCAACTAAAGAAGGTCACCATGGCTAAGAATGCCCCAGAGATCTCGCTCCCTACATTGCCAGTCTTCCACTTACCACCATCTGAGATGCCGAATTTTCGGCGATATAATGGGACTGGTAACCCTTTTATTCATTTGAATGATTTTATGTACGAGACCTCCTTTTGGCAAGACAACAAGGCCTCCTTGGCTTACTTATTCAGGAGATCTCTGGAGGGGCCAGCCCTTGAATGGTTCTATTCATTGGATCCTGCTGATGCCGGTGACTTTGATATCGTTCAAAGGAAGTTCTTGCAGAAATACAGAGACCGGGTCGGACCCTCCCTCTCACTCACGGACCTGGTTGCGGAAAAAATGAAGCCCGAGGAAGACTTCATAATATTTGCTGATAGATGGCGGTTGATGGCCGAGAAGCTGAAAGATACACTGTCGGAACAAGAACAAGTCAAGATGATAATTTCTAATGCAACTCCTCAGTTCCGGCATATCTTGGCCATGAACAGATTAACAACCATGGAGGAGCTCTATGAAAGGGCTCGTTATATTCAGACACAGATGAAGGATTCGCCCATTATGGGCATGTTTGAGCCGAAGCCACGGCTATTCAAGAAGACCACAACTGTCAATAACAGCGGGCCCACGACGGAGGGCACTATTGTAAATAAGCAGGTTGGTGTAGTTGGCCACCCCCACCATCAATCTAACCCACGGCCTAACGCACCTCCACCACAAAACCCCCATTTCAACTCCACTCCACAACGCCAATTCGCACCCCAACATTCCTTTGCTTCACCGCAAAACCAAGCGCCCCGCGCTAACCCTCCAGCTCCGCAACAGTACCACCAGGTACCACCACCTACCAACTATGGCCAACAACAACAACGGAGACCACCACTTGGCCCCAAAAGGGACCACTACCCTCCACTACCAGAAAGTCTCCCGGATATTTTCAATGCTTTAATGGCCGCCAATTTGCTCATGTTACCAAGGGAAAGAACAGTGTGGCCCGCTAATGTTGACACATCCCATTACTACGCTTTCCATCGTGCACCTGGTCACAACCTTGATCGTTGCTTCCACTTCAGAGATTACATTTATGACCTAAATGACCAGGATGACATCAATTGGGATGAGATGAGACAATTCATCGCCACCATGAAAGAAAGAAGGTCTCCTCGACAGCAACAGGCTCAGCAGCCACAGCAACCAGCTCCACAGCAGCAACAACAAGCTCCAGCGCCTCAGCACGATATGGGGATCGTCCACAATCCACTGCCGGAGCACCCGCCAAACCAGCACGTAAACCCTGTCACGTCTCTCTATGAGGTGGAGAGAGGGCAGGGATGGCATGAAGAAAATGCCTCTGTCGGGGCACTTCATCATAATCAAAATCAACCTCCGCGCCTCTTGCGCACCCTTTCTTCTTCTTCTGCTCCCCAAGTGGGCCGATCTCTTCTGCGCACCGTTAATCCACCTACCTCCGCCTATTCTCCGACCTTGCCGGTTCGCCCCCTTCTTACACGCTTACCACCTCCACAACCTACGCCACAACAAAACCCATCCACCACCAACCCTTCGCCATTGCCATCTAGGCCACTCCTCATCCGCCCATCGCCAACGCCCACTGCACACGCCACCACTACTCCTTCACCGGCAAGGATTCCCCCACCATCGGTTCCACCACCTTTTGTACCCAGAACTCTTCTCATTCCACCCCCCACCAATTCCCCCCGCATTCGGGTATCCCTTTCTACTCCTACGCCTCCTACCGGGGCACCAATATCCCCTACGGGGATTCCCTCTGCGGGAACTCCCCCCCGCCCCTTCTTAACACCGACACGCCTTCTTCTTCTTCTAATCCTCCTCCCGCACTTGCCCCGACAGAGGCACGTCAAGGCGTGGCGCCGCTCCGCAGTGGACAGATGTTCCACCGTATTTTTCCATAGAGAGAGCTAGAGCCCGTGCAGGGGCCGCAAGAGCGAGAACAAGAACAAGAGTCAGTGCCAGGGACTCAGTATGATTTGCTAAAACACTTGGACCGAACCCCAGCAAGGATTTCAATCCTGGAATTAATTAAAAGATCCACCACTCATCAGCTAGCTTTGAAAGAATATCTGCAAAAGGTGATGGTCAATGAGGACATTCCAGTTGAGCAGATAGTCACGGTTTTAACGCCCGCTAGCAGTCAGCCGGCAATTACTTTCCATGAACATGAACTGGCGCCACTCTCAGCAAGAAAGTACGCTCTATGCATCACAGTTGACATTAATAAGGTGGCTGTTAAGCAATGTCTGGTGGACACTGGGGCATCCATCAATGTCTTGCCACCTAGCACCTTGAAGTTGTGTGGCATTCCGGAAAGCCAAATTCGACCGTCCACTATCACAGTCACTGCATATGATAACACGAAGAAACCTCCTCTAGGCATGATTACGTTAAAAGTAAGTTTGGGTCCTGCCTCCATCACAGCAGATTTTCACATTCTGGATATGGATCTGACATTTAATGGCATTCTGGGACGCCCCTACATTCAGCAACTCGATGCGGTGCCCTCCACAAATCACCAATGCCTTAAATTCCCACACAAGGGCCGCATCATTAAAGTTACCAGTATGCCGATTTTGCCAGAGGAAGATATTCATGTGGCTTCATCAGTTCCATCCATGTGGCCGGCCAACAAACCACTATTATCTGTGCTGGACGTCCCTTGTCCACGACCAAGGCCAGGAAAAGTCACAACAGTTGCTATGACACCCCTGCCTCCCAAGGGGAAAAAGAAGAAAACAATGATGAACACCTCTGGCTGGAACATCTTGATGAAAATGGGGTATCAAAATGGCAAAGGTCTGGGTGCCAATTGTCAAGGCAGGATTAGGCCTGTTAAACCTCAGAAGCTGATTACACGAGGTGGCCTAGGTTACAAAGGGCCAGGCAAAAATAAAGATGAACCATGGGCATTTATGATATCCACATTAAAAACAGATCGCCAGCCGCTCACTTAGACATTGAAGACACATTTTGTCATGGGTGGCTGTCAAAATAAGGAGCAAACTACCATAATTACTTCCATATTAGACTGTCAGGATGTTCATGCTAGACAGTTTGCTCGTCATATTGCCCCGTTGGCCACATACAAAGCCTTGGAATCCTTAAGGCCTGACAAGAGAAGGAAAATGGATGATCCAGAATGTGACTGGTACAGGTGGTTCGATATGCAAGATATTACTATTTCTTTGAGCCGCCTCTTCATGCCGACTGATCCGGAATGGCCGCCACTTATTCATGAATTGATTGAGAAGCCGACCGTAATTACAGATAAGAGACAGTTGCTGAGTGACTACACTGATACTGGAGAGCCAGATGTTCCGTTTGAAGAAGGTTTCACCGTGGACAGGCTGTGGGCCGGCCTCTTTTCTCTCACTTCCATGCATCCATCTGTGCTTGCTTCTCTATATTCTCATCGGTTTGGTCGCGTGCCAAGACCGCCTCCGATTATAATCAATTTATCTCCAGATTCAATCCAAGTTTCTCTCCCAATTCCTTCTTCGCTCCTCGAGCGATTTTCTAAACTCTCCATCACGCCCCCGCGCGGGCCATCACTGATTCAATCTTTCTCTGATCTGGCAATTTTCACTCCTCCTGCTATCCTCCCTTCACACTGCTTTCTTCTTGAAACAGAAAATAAAAATGAAGAAAAAGACAAAAATGAGAAAAAAACGCCAAATTCCCAACTTTCCAAACCTCCATTTCTGTTGAGGAGACCTCCTATTTCTCTTCTGAGTGCGTCCCGACCCAGGGGCCGCTCCTTCAAGATTCATTGCTAAATCTTTTCTCCCCCTCTGGTGAGGGGACTTCCTCTGTATTATCTCCTATATCCACTTTTTCACCTCCTTCCCTTCCCTTTTCTGATCAAGCTAGTTGCTCCTCCTCTTCTTCCGCTAACGCTAAAATTCAAGGGGTAGATTCACATAAGAAGTCCAGGGGTAAGCAGATTCCCCATAGGTTTCTGTTGGAGTTAGCTATCAGATGCCAGGCTTGTTTAGCTCTTCCTGAACTTATAGAGAATCCAATCATCCTGCCAGAGTCAGAATATGAGGATGCTGTTGTTTCTTATGAGGGTTTGGGTGTCTATGAAATTATGAATGATGAAGACCCTATTGAAGAGGGGGATGAAAGTTATGAAGAATATGAGGACGAGGCCGAGGCTTTTGCTAGTGGTATAAGATGATTTGACGAACCGTCAGCCTCCGTAGAAGAGCCTACCAAAGAAATTAATTTGGGTACCGAGGAAGACCCTAGGATTGTCCTCATAAGCAAGAATTTACCGCCCTCCGAAGAGGAGGCGCTCATTTTGGTCCTGCAAGAATACACGGACACGTTCGCATGGAGTTATGAAGATATGCCTGGTTTAGATCCTGCGCTCGTTGAACACCACCTTACACTTAAGCCAGGGTCTGTGCCGGTCAAGCAACGGTTGAGGCGTTTCCACCCTAATATGGCTTTAAAGATGAAAGAAGAGGTCGACAAGCTCCATAAGGCTAGATTTGTTAGGGTTGTCCTCTATCCCAGCTGGGTGGCTAACATCATCCCGATTATGAAGAAAGATGGAAAAGTTCGGATTTGTATAGACTTCCGGGACCTCAACCGCGCGTGTCCTAAAGATGACTTCCCCCTCCCTCATATTGATGTTTTGATCTATAATACGGTAGGATTTGAGACTCTCTCTTTCATGGATGGCTTCTCAGGTTACAATCAAATTCGTCTGGCTGAAGAAGATCAAGAGAAGACATCATTCACTACACCATAGGGTACTTATTGTTATGTGGTCATGCCTTTTGGACTTAAGAATGCTGGAGCCACCTATCAGAGGGCTATGATGACGATTTTTCATGACATGATTCATATTTATATCGAGGTGTATGTGGATGATCTGGTTGTGAAATCAAGGACAAGGATTGAGCATCCTGGGGTTCTAGCTAAGGTCTTGCAAAGATCATGAGAATATCAATTGAAGATGAACCCCAAGAAATGTGTATTTGGTGTTTCATCTGGAAAGTTGCTTGGTTTCATTGTTAGCAAGAGGGGAATTGAAGTTGATCCCAATAAGGCGAGGGCCATTAGAGATATGCCTCCTCCCAAGAATTTGAAGGAAGTTCGAGGATTAATCGGGAGGTTGCAATTTATTCGCCGCTTCGTCTCCCAGAATTCACAAAGATGTAGGCCGTTTTACGAGCTTACTAAGCCGGGAGTCAAGTTTAATTGGGATGACAAGTGCCAGGCAGCCTTTGACGGATTGAAGGATTATTTGGCCAATCCTCCTGTTCTGAGGCCGCCGATTCCAGGCAAACCACTTATTCTCTATGTCTCAGTCCTGGATGACTCTGTAGGTGCTGTCTTAGCTCAGGTAGATGAAGAAGGTAAAGAGAGGGCAGCGTACTACTTGTCTAAACTTCTTAACCCCTTTGAGCAGAGGTATTCAGCCATGGAGAAGACTTGCGCTGCTTTGGTCTGGGTAGTTCAGAAGTTAAAACACTATTTCCTAGCTCACGAGGTTCACCTCATTGCTCGCATGAATCCGATTAAATTCCTCCTTAAAAAATCTGTCCTCACTGATCGATTAGCACGCTGGCAAAGCTTCCTCTCTCAGTTTGACATCACATACATTCAACAGAAAGCTATCAAAGGTTACGCCATTTCCGAACACCTTGCTCACCACCCTCTACCTCGTTTTGATCCTGTCAATTCAAAATTTCCAGATGAAGAACTGATGTCCATTAATCAACCTCGTGATCCTATGTGGACATTACATTTTGATGGAGCTTTAAATTCTCAAGGAAGAGGGATCGGCATGGTTCTTTTAACACCAGAAGGGGTCACCATCCCATTTGCCGCTCGGCTCACTTTTCCCGCCACCAACAATATAGCTGAGTATGAGGCTCTTTTGGCCGGTCTTCAAACCGCCCATCGATATGGTGTCACCCATTTGAGGATTATGGGTGATAGTCAGCTCATTCTGCGCCAGGTGTTGGTCAAGTGCCGCACTATCAATCCTAAGCTCAAACCCTACCAGGAACTTGCTTCAGCTTATGCCAAGCTCTTCACCAAATTGATTTTCGTCCATGTTCCTCGTAGTCAGAACATCCTAGCTGAAGCTCTTGCTTCTTTAGCCTCTGCTTTAGTCTTCCCTCCTGAGCGTGATTTTCATGTTCCTTTGATTCATCAGCGCGATACTCCAGCTATTAAGGATCGTGCATTCCTCGATATTAGGGATAAGGTGCTTGAGAAGGACAAGCAGAAGGAATCTCTTAAAGGCAAAGAGGTCATGCTTTTAGATTGGCAAAAAGAATTGGCTGACGAAGAGAAGCCTTGGTATTATGAGATTACCAGATATTGCAATGATCAGTCCTATCCCGAGGAAGCCACTGCAGAAGAAAAGAAAGTAATTAGAAGAGTGGCTCAACGTTATGTTTTGGTTGGAGGTGTGCTCTATAGGAGAGGGCTCACCGGTGTTTTACTAAGATGCCTCGACGATGATGAATCATGAAAAGTTGTGGAAGAGGCGCATTCTGGAGTGTGTGGTGGTCATGTGAACAGCCAAATGTTAGCTAAGAAGATTCTTAGGCTAGGTTTCTATTGGCCAACTCTAGAAGAGGATTGTTCCATCTATGTTCGAAGGTGTGTTAAGTGCCAACTGCACGCCGACAAGATTCATTCTCCTGCTTCTTCACTCCATCCTACGTCCTCCCCATGGCCTTTCTCCATGTGGGCTTTTGATATCATTGGACCTCTTGGTGATTCGAACCTCCTGACCAAGCAAAAATCGTTCATCCTCACGGCAACGGAGTACTTCACCAAGTGGGCAGAAGCGGAAGCTTACGTGGAGATCAAAGCGTCAACCGTCTGCAAGTTTATAATGAAGAACATCATCGCGAGGTTCGGCATCCCGAGCACCATCATCACCGACAATGGACCTCAATTTATCTCTCAAGAAATCAAGGATCTCTGCAACAGGTATAACATTGCATTGCATCATTCTTCTCCCTATTATCCGCAGGGCAATGGCCAAGCAGAGGCAACTAATAAAACTTTGATAAAAATTGTCAAAAAGACATGTGAGGCTAATAAATTTTCGGACTGGCCAGATAAGCTAGTTGAAGCTCTCTGGGCCTATCGCACTTCCATTCGAACCCCGACTGGGCAAACCCCTTTCGCCCTTACTTATGGAACGGAGGCGGTAGTCCCTTATGAGATTCTCATTCCCTCTCTACGAGTACAATTGGATAAGGAATTTTCTATTGATGAGCGTCGTGATTCACTCCTCGCCCAATTGGAACTCCTAGATGAGAAGCGTCTGGTCGCCGCTGAGCATGCACGCGTTTATCAAAACAGGCTCTCGCGTTTTTATCAAAAGAAAGTAATTGAGAGAAAATTTAAAATCGGTGAGATGGTAATTAAGAGGATTTTCGTAAAGCCGGGTGGCCCTCGTTCAAAACTCCAACCCAATTGGGAGGGACCGTTTGTTATAAAAGATGTTTATCCAGGCAATGCTTATAAACTGATTAATGCTGAAGGAGAAGAGTTAACTCACCCTTGGAATGGTTTGTATCTTAAGAAATACTACCCTTGATTCAAAAATCCAATATATATATATATATATGTGGAGAAATTTTCAAAATCCAAAAAAATAAATGTTGTTTCAAAAATCCAAAACAAAGTGGAATATTTCCAAAAACCAAAAAAAAATATAGAAATACCAAAAAAGCAAATAAAAAATAGAAATTCTTCAAAATCATAAAGAAATCAAAATAAAAGAGATCAAAATTGGTGCCATGGCACACGAAGGATCAAGGTCCGAAAGGTCAAAATTTAGAATTCATTCATCAGTCTTGCTAACTTAAAAGGGGGTTGACTCCCGCACACACTACACGCTTTATTCTTGAGCTCAAGTGGTGCAAAATCCGATGGAAAGTCGAAAACCTGACTAAAAGTGAAAGACAATACCCGTTCTTTTCTTCTTCGGCCCATAAGGGAGGAAGGGAGGTCTCGGGGTAGATCCGCCAAGCCTATCCGCCGCCCTAGTAGGTGGAAGTCAGGGCCCAAAAGGGAGCAAATGCCACAAAAGCCCAATTACAATTAGGTTTATTTTCATCAATGCAAATCAAATTCCAAAGTGAAAGTCAAGTTGAGAAAAGAAAAGCATGTCAAGAGGGCAAAGTCCCCGCAAGGAAAACCTTGGGCGTATGCGTGCAATATAAAAGAGGCAAAAAGGCAACAAATTTCCCTACGCCAAAGACCGAACCCCAACAGGCATAGGGTAGGGGAGGTAACTTTACCTTGAGCATCTCAGAATCCCTTATGGGCTTCCCTTATATTTTCTTCCATCCTTTCTATGTGGTAAGTCACGAACTGGCAGGATGGTCAAGGCGGACCTGGGAAATTGCACTGTACGAAATCTCGAATACAAGTTAACTATGAGCACGTCGACCCCCTTTTAATTACTCAAGAAAGGTCAATGAATTTTAGATGGTGACCGTGTAGGACCCGGGGTCTTGATAGCCTTGTCAACCTTTTTGCAGAATAATTCAATTAATGCCTTTGGCTAAGGCGCTTTTTATAGAATTAACGTCCTAGATTAGGTCGTCTCTTTATGAATAACGTCTCTGAGCAGGTCGTTACTTTTTCAAAAATCAGATTTCCTTTTCAAATTCACGCCGTCTTCTAGGGCGTCTTTATGCGAACCACGACCTACTCTAAGGCGCGTTTTGCAGGAAAAATAACAAAAAAATATAAATGAGAGGAAAAAGAAAAAATGAATTTCTTCACGATGTGTGCTTGCATTCTTTTGCATGGACATCTTTTATTTATAGTTTGCATATGCATGCTTGCATGATGCATCTCCCCGTTATCAGATATTTTATTTACCTTGTTTGATTAAAGGCTTGGCCCCTTGACCCGCTATTAAAGTCAAAAGTAAAGGCACCCCTTGCTTATTGAGCAAGGGGCCAAGTCGAACAGATGAATTAACCTGTTTATTCAAAGTGTGGATTACAGTCGCAGAAACAGGGCAAAGCAAAGCAAAAACGAAGAACGTGGAAAGAGGAAAGTATACAAACACAAGGCCACAACCACGCAAAGTGCTCAGGTAACAAAAGATGTCAATCTCATATATATATATACATCATAAATGTCTAAGTACATGTATGAGGGTGGAGGAGTACAAGTAAGTCTCTCAGCTCTCGCCTCCACCCTCCTCTCTCCTACTCTCAACCTCCTCCTCGCCGTCCCGAGCTGGCGCTGGTGGAGGAGGCATGGGCCCCCGTGAAGAAGCTGGAACCCGAACCTGACCCCCTGCCTCGCTCCTCTCTCGGAGGGAAGAGCCCGCCACAAAGGTGGAGCTGGTGAAGGAGTACCCCGCAGCCCGTGCTCGCTCACGCCCTCGCTGGAGACGCTCCTCAGACACTCGTAGCCGCTCCTGAGAAAGGATCAACTGGGTCCTCGAGTCTGCCAGCTCTCGCTCGCGTGCTGCTACCTGCTCCTGGTGCCGGGCACGCTCCGCCTGGTACTCCTCCCGCTCACGAGCACGCTCCTCGCGCTCACGGGCACGCTCCCGTCTCTCCAGCTCAAGGGCCACCCGCAGCTCGGCCACATCCTGAGGCAGCTCCTCTCGACGCCTCAGGGACCTCTCTAGCTCTGAGATCCGCTGATCACGGATCGCCAACTCGGTACGTACCGCCTGAAGCTGAGTCGTCTGCAAACAGGTAAGCAAATCATCAATTCCACAATTAATGCAATGATTCAGTAATCTAGCAATACAAGCAATACATGATTGAACCACTCACCTGTGTGCTCGTCGCACGGAAGCCCTCATCAACGCAGGTAAGAGCGGCTCGAAGCTCCTCAGTCTGTAAAATGAATTTTCATCAGTGCACAATTATATAATCAATAATTGAATGGATCTGTGTTTTGAAACTTACCCGTGAAGCGAGATCACGCTCTGTTGCCTCGGCTCGTGCGGTCGCTCCAGCTAACTGCTCTGTCAGTGCAGTCACCTCTGCATTGGGCCCTCTCGAGCTGGAGGCCTCCTCGGGGTCTCTCCTCACTGCTCCCTGCTGGGCACGCTGCATTCATTGAGATCGTCAGTGGCTAATCATCAATAATTCAAAAAAAAATACATTTGCATATAGAAATAATTTAAACACTCACCAGGGTCTCCAGGTCAGCCCGTGTGGCGGCCAGCTGGTCCTCCAGGCTGTGTAGGTGGGCCTGTGCATCCATCGCCGTTATGTTCCGCGCATCCTGCATTCATTACATGTTAGTCACATGATAGAAACATAAGCATTTGCATTTAATATAGAAATAATTACATTCATACATACCCCTAGGACCCTCATCTGGGGTCGGCCGGCGTATACCTCCCAGTAGCGCCGGAGGTACTCGGAGCTGTCAGTCGCCCGAGAAGTGACTCTGGTCCCGCCTCGCTGCCAGTCGGCGTACTGCTCCTCGAACCGCACTCTCCAGTCGGTCGCCTTCGTACGACCGCACGTCTTCTTCCGATGCCGCGTGGCTCGCCGACCTCTACCCACTCCTGGTGGAGGCCCAGCGCCCTCATCACCAACCTAAGCCGTAACGGCTCGATCTCGCTCAGGCAATGAACTCACAGCTCATGCTCAAAGCGAGGACGGCCCGCTACGACCCACGGCTGGCCCTCGTCTGTCATCCCCTCATAGGGTCTCCATCGCACCTGCATTCATAAACATACATGTCATCATTTCATCATCATCATAATAAATTCAAAATAAATGCAAAAGAAAGATGCATAACATTTATACATACCAGCGAGGGAGGGAAGTCTCGGAACTCTCTCCGCAGCACCCACAACTCGTAGCCCAGTGGGGCTCCAAACACCACCGGCAGCCAGCGCCGCGCTAAGGGAAAAGCTCCCTCACCTCTAGGCCGTGGGTCAACGCGCCCCATCGGCATGTATAGATGGCTCCAAACCTGCATCCATGCATTGCATTAGTAAGGCATTCACACGCATAGAAAAATAAAAGAAAAGAGAAAAGAGGAAAAATGCATACCTGAAGAAAAGGTGAGAAGCCACTGACGGTCGTCTCTCGACCTGTCCCGGTGGACAAGTCGGCCATCATATGCGCCAGCAGCGCCGCTCCCCAGGCGTAGCTGCCGACTGCCTCCAAGTCCTCGAGTATCCCTAGGAATCGGCAGTTGATGAGGTCGCCCTTCGTCCCGAGCAATAGCCTCCCGAGTAGCAGCAACAGGAACCTCCTCAGGTCTCGGTCCGCTCTCTCCCTGTCGGCTGGGTCCTGGCAGTAGACCGCCCTAGCTCCGTCGATCAACCTCTGCGAGAACTGCTCTAGGGTCTCCCCAGACCTATGCCTAGCATTCCCTAAGCCCATCACTGTAGTCAGGTCGGTGCGGAAGATAGTCCTACACTCGCTAGGCGTCTCATAGACCATCTCTAGCCCTAGCAACCTTTGGGCGAACTCAGTGTAGTCAGGGTAGGTAATCCCACTCACAGCCTCACCGTCTACCCTCAATCCGGTGATCCTAGCTACGTCCTCTAGGGTAGGAACCATGTGCCACCATGGCATCAAGAATGCCCGGCTAGTCCTGTCCCATCTCTCCCGTAGAACCTGGATAAGTGGTAGGTCGGGTCTAATTGGCTCTATGCTAAGGAAAGCCCCAAACCCCATAGCATCTACCCTCGCTCTCTGAAACTCGAGGAGGCTGTAGTATGCTGCCCGGACCATGACCCAGGAGATGCGCGTCCTCATCAATCCCTGCATGTAAAGAAAAGAATTTTCACTTAACTATTTTGATTATTCATGCTGAATCTCATTTTGATTGCCTTGGGTTATATTGGTGTTTGATTTTAATTAACAACCATCCTCAGGTCGTGGTTTGTTGAATTAGCGCCCCTGAGGAGGGTGTGGTTCTAAGTGTGCTTTGAATTTGTGACCTATCCTAGGTCGCTGTTCATCTAAGAAACGCCTCTGTGTTGGGCATGGTTCTATGGTTAATTTCTGAATTCTTAAAAAATATTTCAAGTCACGCCCTTGGGTGGGGCGTTTTCCAAATGGGTCCGTTAATTTAATCAAAAATTAATGAATGGACGACCGCTGGTTTGTTCGTCTATTGTTGAATTAACGCCCTGATGGGAGGGCGTTGTTTTCAAGTTTTTCAGAAAATGAAATAAAAATAACAGCATGCGAATGATTCATGGAAAATAATTAAAGCATGGGAATTAACAGAAATTAACAGCATGATATGAAAAATGATGAATTTAAATGGACGACATGCTTTAGGGCGTGTTTTCATGAGGTTAATTATTTTGCAAAAAATAAAATGAATTAACGTCCCTGGCTTGGACGTCTTCTGTTAAATCACGCCCCCACGGGGGGCGCCTCTTTTCTGGGTTGCAGGGTTTCTACCCCGAGGGCTATGGAAATTGCATAAAAATGAAAAGAAAATAAAAAAAATGGAAATAGGGTTGGGGGCCTACCTTGCGGTGCTTTGGCTCTGCCGGTTGGGGGCGTGGCTCACGAGGCCGCCGGAGTTGACCGGGGCGAGGAGCGGCCGCCGCCGTGGCCGGTGGCTCATCACCGCCTTCGTGATCGCCGTCACCATCTTCTTCCTCACCGTCGTCTTCTCCCTCTACGTTGCCCTCTTCATCTTCGACATCATCATCTTCTTCTTCCTCGCCTTGTCCTTCGGCTTCGTCGCCGGCCGCCACGGCCTGTTCTTCCTCGGCCACCACCGGCGGAGCCTCCATGGGAGCATCCTCCTCGGCATGGGCGTCTTCGCCCAGGTCCACGACTTCTGGGGCAGCCACCCACTGCCTCTTCAAGCCTCCTCCGGCCATGGCTAGGGCTAGGGTGTTAGAGAGATAGGGAGGGGGGTGATAGAGAGAGAGAATGAGAGAAAGGGGGAGGGTTTCGGTTAGGGTTGCAGAAGAAGAGAGAAAGAGAGAAAGAGAACGGAGGAAGAAGAAGAAAGGAGGGAAAGTTAAGTCGAACGGTCAAAAAGAAATCACGACTTAAGAAAGGCCGCGTCTTGTGGAATCAACGACTGAAACAAGGACGTTTATTGAGAATTGACGACATTTCTTAAGGCGTTATTTTTGTTTGCATGGGGAATGATAACCGTCGTCAGACACATTTAATGGCGATTGATTGATTTGATGGGAATAATCATTACTGTTTTTGAGTAACGACTACGATTGAAGCGTTATTTATATGAAACGTGGCTTTGCTGAAGGCGTTACTTTTGGAATTTCAACGAATATATTTTGGAATATGAATCGAATTAACGCCTTGTCCTAGGACGTTTTTCAGTTAACGCCCATTGGTGAAGGCGTCAGTTATGAGCGATCAATCATGGAAGACGACCTGCGCTAGGGCGTCGTTTATAGAATTAACGGCATTGCTTGAGGCGTTATTTGCAACAGAATCACAGAACGTTGGAAGAGTTATTCAGAAAACAGTAAGATGGCTCAATAAAGGAAATATCATTGATTTATTTGAAGAAAAAGATTACAATGATTAATGAGCCACTTTGGGCCTCAATTTTCTCAAAGCAATTACATAAGATTTCCATTCATCTCTGTCTTCATTCAAGCTTTCCACAGGTTGATGAACCTTATTGATTCTCCACAGAGCTTGGATTGTGGTTGTTTCTTCTCCATCTTCGTTGCTGCCAAGGTCCCGTCTCTTGATAGGAGGGAGGTGTGATGGGTCCTCGAATACTCGCCGTGGAAGCCCGAGTTGAGGGAGGCATCGGTATGAATTGTACAAGACGAATTCTGAAGCGCCTATGAGTCGAAGGTCCGTCCCGGGAGAAAATCTTGCATGAAATTCTTGAGTCTTGAGTATTCCCGGGGCGCAAGTGAAGAGATTCTTTGGCATTACTTTGAGGTGCTCTCTCCATTCCGCTCTCTTCTTGATTTGAGGAATCCGGTTCGTCACTCTATTGCTTATCCCAAGTGAACCGGTTATATAAGAGAGTGGGCTTTTTGAGAAGATTCTTGAGGATTGTTGGGCCTCATCACATGGATCGAACTTGAAGTGAAGGTCTAACCAACTAGAGAGTGCTAGCATGCATCCGTAGATGGGCCTTCCCATCGCCGCCGAGGTAAGCCCGCTATAGAGATAGGCTAGAATCGCCGGTCCCACTCTATCTCCTTCCCATAAGCTCACTATAGCGCTTAATTGGGCCTCTTCTAGAAAGTCCTCCGTGGATGGGAATAAGATTGCTCCTGCCAAGCACACCACGAAGGCCTTTGCTACTCGCTCTATCTCTTCATCTTCTTTGGCTTGATCTGCTCTCTTGTACACCCATGAGGCGAGCTTTAGAAGATTGATTCCTTTGGTGGCTTTGATTTGATTCACTAGGTTGGGGCTAGATATCAAGCTTGTTAATAGCTCATGAGAGGAAATTGGTTTTGGCATGATGGCCATCTTTTCCTCATCCCCTTGCTTCATTCTCTTTAAGCCCAATAGCATCTCCAATTCTTCTAATAGGACGGTGGCTTCAAAGGTAGAGAAGAGAAAGGTATGAGTAGAAGGATGCCATATCTCTACAAGAGCCCCTATAGCTGCCCAGTCAAGATGAATTTGATCGTAATGTTTGGCATGGGTAACTAGACTCAGAAGGTGCCATCTTGTTAAGTACACCCTCATATCTGAAGAAAATTTGGAGAGTATGAGAGGCAGCCACTTAATTTTTGTAAATCTCCTTGCTCCTGGGACATTCGGGTAGTCCTGTGGAAGGAAGAAAGGAAGAACAATGCAGAGAAAGAAGGATAAATGAGCATGCAGAAGAGAAGAACATTTAAGACAAAAGTGGAAAAGAACAGAAGACTCAATCTTTACCTGGTTCATGGAAATTCTACTATTGATGTGCCCGTTGATCTCGGTTAGCCTGGGAGTGGAAGCTTTGGACCTCTTAAGTGCCCTCTCCATCTTCGGTTTGCAGGAAGAAGTTCGGACGGTTGCGGTGTCTGCAGAAGAACACGAACAGACAGAAGAAGCAGCAGAAGAAACAGAGCTCGGAGGATTTGATTGATTTGAGGAATTGCCTTCCCTTTATAGAAGTCCGGGGAGTCTTAAGGCTGTTCGGAGTTAGAAAGTTTATGGCTATTAGGACTGGGTTTTGCTTTCGAATCGGAAACGGAAGTTTGTGCTTAATTAACGCCTTCTGTTAGGGCGTCAATTGTTAAATTGACGACCTGACAGAGGTCGTGTTTTGTGTAGCGCCCTTTCCAGGGTCGTTTTCTTCGTGAACCCTTGGAGCATTTCACGCCTTAGTGAAGGGCGTGTTTATCCTTTTGACGCCCTCATAGCAAGGCGCGTTTTATGTTTTGACGCCGTTCGGTGCAGGCGTGAATTTGTGAATTTTGAATTTCCTTCCCTACATGCTCTGATGAACTTAAGTGCTATTATTTCGTTGGAATTTTATTTTATTTAGCACTTATGATCATGCCATGCTTTGAATTGAGGATTATTTATTGAAATTATGGGAGAACTAATGAACTCTTGAGTGCAGAAGATTGCAGGTTTCGAGATGTCCGGATTAATGTGGAGGTAACATCATGCTCTTGTTGTAAGCATTATTACTATATGGTATTCTATGCTATTATAGTATATCAGGGACCTTGTGGTTCTGATGAACCTGGAATTTGAGTTCCCCTTCATCAAAAACAGTGATAGTTCCAGGAAAGTCTTGATCACACGGATAGGCCGTTGAGTCGTTGAAGGTCTGGGACGATGGTTCCACTTTCTGATTTGATGCGTGGACAAACGGGCTTCGACTTAGGGTCAGCTCAGAGATCTGGATTCTTGACCAAATCTAGATGGCTTAACAATATTATCCTTGATTATTTTCTATCTTTTAGTTTATTTTATCTTTTTCTTTTAGCCCAGCATGCATCATGTAGGACTTTGAGCTTCATGCTGAAAATCTTCATATTATGGTAGTAATGAAGGTCACTCCCTCTTAACTGAGTTGACATGAGATATTCCATTCCAAATTGAGTACTTTATTCTCTTTGAAGCCGCTTAGGCTGATTACTTGAAAATGTCCCTTTGCTGGGTCTCCATCTCAATTCCCTTTATTTTTCCCACAAATACACCTTGGTTGTAGCACGTTCACGTTGACTGGTAACCGCTCTCCAATGGTGTCTTCTTATCGTGCCATGCGCACATTTTTACTTGTTTAGTTTAATCTCCTTTATCCAGCAAATCGATGCTTCCTTGGAATCACTCGGAGTTGTTTCACTTTGAATCTTGGAAAGATTTCCAATGCTTAGTGTCTGAGGCGTGTCACATCACACCTTGGCATCTACTTATCAGTTCGCTCCACTTCATTCCGTTTGTTGCACTTTCACTCCATTTTCGTCTCACTCCTTTGCAAAGCAGACGCCAAGGCGGGGCAGCTGTAGACACGCCAAAATTGACGCTATGTTGATCAAATCTCATGTCACTATGTTGACGCCCCAAAAGTGAACTTCAATACATTCATAATATAAAGTTTTTCTATTTTTGTGTGTGTTTGGTATGGTCTTTGCATTTTTGTGATTCGCGACCTGAAGAGGGGCGTGTTTTAAAAAGCTACCTTATCTAGGGCGTGTTCAAAAGAAAGGACAACCAAATGTCAGGGCGTCAATTCCTGGTATTATCCTGTTTCAAAATAAATTCGAATTATTGATTAACGTCCTTCCTCAGGGCGTGTTTTCAAGTAACGCCTTCATCTCAGGCGTTTTCTCATAATTTTCAAATAAAGTAAGTATTATTGTCAAAATTAAATCCAAGAAGTGACGCCCTTGGTCATGGTCGTGTTTTTGAGTAACGTCTTGATGTAGGTCGTCAATTTATGATTTGACGCCCTTCTGAAGGTCGTGTTTTATCTTTCGGTGTCCTGCTTAAACTCGTCTTTCCTGGGGAGTTCCTTGCCTCCAATGGTCTCCTTGCTCGAATTGGAACTAGAGTCCTGCCTTCTTTTGATCATTGCCCGTTCTTATCCTTCCAAATCTGAGGTTATCTTGGATCTGGAACCCTATATAGGGATGTCTTGATCGATCTCGCGTTAGGTTGGCAGGGTTAGGTTGGCAGGTTGCGAGAGCAAGCTATCGAGATCAGAGTTTTTTTTTATGCATAGACGCTGAGGCTATCCATCTTCTTCCTGTGCAGTCTTTAAAGCTCTCTGTTTCCATCTTCTTCCTGTCAACAGCATCGACTTTGGTTCCCTTTACTGTCATCAGGGACAGCAGGGTTTTTCTTGCTTATCTAGCTGTTGTTTTTCCGTCGATCATCATACGTTTTTCTCTTTTTTGCATTAGTTTCATCATCCTTTTCCTTTCCCTAACTCTTTAGGGGTTTTAAAACAAAAAAAAAAGGTGCGCATGTGTTGTTCTCTATTCATCATCATATCGTATACTTGGGATTGATACTACATTCACTTGGCTGATCCACTTCTTTTGTTTGTTTGTTTTATTTTTTTTTGCAAGGGTAATCAATAAAGGAAAACCCCCTTCATCGGCCGGCCGATTGAAGGAGGAGGAGGAATTCACAATCTAGCCCGCGTTCTATTTTTCACCAGGTATTCGCGATCTTCTTTGTTTCTTCTTGAGGTAACCCCTCTGGCGATCACCCTCCTTAGTAGCACCACGTGCTTCTTTTATTCATTATTATATCATCTCTCCCCCTTGTGTTTTTCTCTTATTTAATCCAATCTTCATGTGTGGATTTATCACAATCTACATGGTCGAGAGGTTGTTATCTGCGGCAGTTCAGCTCGAAGATCAGTCAGTTCTGCTTCTAGAATGTTATCCGGTTGCATATAAACTGCTCCCGCTATGTCAGAGACTGCAGTTGGCCTCGGCGCTCTTGAAGGATAGAGCTCATCTTCCCCAGCTCAAATTTGCACTCTACCTTCTGCAACTTCAAAGCCATTGCAGTAAAGCTATCAAGCTGAAAGTTAAAGAAAACCAGTATTGAAAGGCTGAGAAAGATAGTCTCAGATGCTAAATGATGCACCTGCGGACACCGTGTTGCTTATTCTGCGCTCACGCCATCCACAGGTGGGGGGCATTTGTTGACACCTGAAATATAATCAAGAATAAAGATGGGACCGAAGAGAAGATCAAACCAGAGATGAAGATTCCAGGGATTCCTGCAAAGTCAGAATTGAAGAAGAGCCGTCACTACTAATACCTCACCCGACTGAAGCCTTCTCCGGCCAAGCTGATGTCCGGCACTGCCGTCGTTCAGACGATGGTGTTGATTAAGACCATGTCAATCCCCATACAGTCATGTGACTGATGAAGAATAGCTTCGGGATATTCTGATGACTATAGAATGGGATCTACGCTGCTTATCCCCCACTATGGATGCAAAGGATCAAATGAATGCGAATGCAGATGCAGTAACTGTGACAGCTCATGCCATTAACAAAAGGGAGCCCAAATAACTAAAGCTCCTAAATGGGCCAAAGTCCTTGGCATCGAGTGACCATAAGTGAAGCACGAGTCTCCCATAGTTGGCGCGTCGAGGAGCCTTGCTGCAAGGAAGTGCGCCGAGACCACGCCAAGCCAAGAAGGGGGGGTGCTGTGCCTATAAAAGCCCCATTTCCTCCATATCGAAGAGACAGAAGAGAGGAAACAGGGAGATAGACAGACAGATAGATACTTACAAAAGAGAGGAGCAGATAGATAGAGACTTCAAAGAGAGGTCAAAGAGAAGATAGAAGAGAAGAGAGGCTGCTGCTGAAGCTGAAGGAAGGAGAAGGTGAGGGGGAGGGAGAGGAGTGAATGCTCCGCCCTCCCCCGTTTCTTTTCTTCTTCTTTATATGTATTTGTGTTTACGTTTAAGGCATTCAAGTCCTTCTATTACTGGGAAGATACTATAGCTTCTGCGCTTTCCTTTCTTTCTTCCCGCTTTTCTTGTAAATGATGTAAGCGATGAAATGAGATGATGAGATATAGTGCTATGATGGCTCGGTTGAATGTGAAATGATGAAGTCTTCCTTTCTCTGTCTCTCTCGGATGAATGCTGTCCAATGTATTGAATGGTCGTTTGGATGCTTCGGGTTTCTATGCTCCTATTGTCCTTCCTGGAGGAACGATGAAGGAAGAGTCCCAATCCTCACTCCCATGGATTATTGGACTCTGTCCCCTCACCCCTTCAGTGATACCTACGCCACGAAGTCTTCCTATATTTCATTTCGTTTTCTTTTTTTTTAAGCCATCAAGGTCGCCCCAGGAATCAGGGACAGTTATCCCTTGATTTCCCTGGACGGCCGGTGACAGGAAAAACATATCTCCAGAGGGTTTTAAACGGGTGATGATCTCGATCCCTCCATAAACTTTACCTTCCAGTGATTCCCTGGCACTGCCCCAGCTAAGCCCTTGGCTCCCCCCTCATTTGCATCCTAAATCCCCCAGCCGTTGTCTGAATCCCAGAAAGAATCCCCAGAACAGAGCACCGTAAAATCCCATAGACCTTCCCGGCGCCCAAAATCCCTACCTTCCCGGCGCCAGAATCCCTCGGCGCGATGAATAGTTCCCGGCGGGGTCCTTCGCGCGCCGGGAACCTCATGCCGAGAAGCTTTCTTTATCTTTTGCTTAGCGTGCCGAGAAGCTTTCTTTACCTTCTTCTTAGCGCGCCGGGAACCCCGTGCCGAGAAGCTTTCCTTATCTTCTTCTTAGCACGCCGGGAACCTCGTGCCGAGAAGCTTTCTTTACCTTCTCCTTCGCGTGCCGGGAACCTCGTGCCGAGAAGCTTTCTTTATCTTTTCCTTAGCGTGCCGAGAAGCTTTCTTTACCTTCTTCCTAGCGCGCCGGGAACCCCGTGCCGAGAAGCTTTCCTTATCTTCTTCTTAGCACGTCAGGAACCTCGTGCCGAGAAGCTTTCTTTACCTTCTTCTTAGCACGCCGGGAACCTCGCATCGAGAAGCTTTCTTTATCTTTTCCTTAGCGTGCCGAGAAGCTTTCTTTACCTTCTTCTTAGCGCGCCGGGAACCCCGTGCCGAAAAGCTTTCCTTATCTTCTTCTTAGCACGCCGGGAACCTCGTGCCGAGAAGATTTCTTTATCTTCTCCTTAGCGTGCCGGGAACCTCGTGCCGAGAACCCCTCCCTTTTATGTGAAAACTGTGCCGAGAAGGTTCCACCAGAGCCCCGCACCAAGAATTTCCATTTCCACCTCAGTCCAACTCTTGGTCACTCCCCTGTACCTGTCTGAGGGATATCCAAAGGTCACCATGCATGCCTCAGGAGATAAATCAATGGGGAATGGTCTCCCCTACATTACCCGGTCCCGATCCGGATTCCTCCGTGACCCTATGAACCTAAGGAGCTCTGCCACTGCATGTGCTCCAGTGGTTTCCAAGGGAATATCAACCGGTGCTGCGAAAGCAAGCAGTGTTCCCTGGCCTAGTGCCCTTCTCTTTCGACCTTCATCCCGGCATCCCGTGGATGATGGTCTATCTCTCCTTGGCATGATCCAAGACAAGGGGATATGCTGCCGAAATTTGCCCACATCAAACCGAGTAACTACGGTGTTTTCTCTTTTCTCCTGCTACTCTGGGAACCGCGCCGGGAACCTGCCGCGCCGAGAACCTGCCGCGCCGGGAACCTGCTGCGCTGAGAACCTGCTGCGCCGGGAACCTGCTGCGCCGGGAACCTGCTGCGCTGAGAACCTGTTGCCGCCGGTCTCCTCTTACTTTGGCGTTTAATCAAGGGTTGTCCTTCTTAGGGAGGGCGTAATTAACGTCATAACCTTTATGGTATGATGGACTTCTGGTCCAGAACACGATCACTCACAATCGACTGATTAGAAGTCAGATCGAGCGCACAATGAAATCGTCACATATGTGACTGGCACGCCAATAAATAAACAATAGAATAAGAATGTAAACGAAAAGTGCGTCCACATGGCCTCACCCTCTTCCTCAAAGTCGCATCCCCTGGTTTGCATCCCTTGAGCAGTCGGCCATGGGGTTGGATTTATAGAGGAGAGAAAAGCCATAAATCCTAGGTCGAATGGGAAGAGAATCAAAAGGATTGATGGCTCTAATCAGGGCATTCCTGTCGAAACTCGAGGTGGGAAGGATCCTAGAAGGATTAGGAACCTTCCACGATCGATTCGAGCGCTGAAATTCTTCCTAGAGTGGGGTCTAGGAGGATCAAAATCAAAAATAATGGAGTTCGGCCGGAACTGGGTTTCCTTTTGAGAATGCAATCTCCACAGTGACCACGACCATGAAGGACGCGGTCACGCGATAGACCACGTCTAAGATAGGTGATCAAAAGATGGAAATTTTGAATTTGCATGAATGCGGTCGGTCTAACGACCGTGATCTAAAGGACGCGACCGCTCGACTGACCGCATTCAAGATAGGCGATCTAAGAGCTATGTTAATGAAAGTAGCGCCTATGTGAGTTCTGGGGTTACTCTAGGGCAAAATTGAGCTCAAGGGCCGGAAATAGATTGAAAGG
The DNA here is from genome assembly GCA_022559845.1 of Amorphophallus konjac. NCBI lineage: Eukaryota > Viridiplantae > Streptophyta > Magnoliopsida > Alismatales > Araceae > Amorphophallus > Amorphophallus konjac. The sequence continues at coordinate 28,253,340 of CM040117.1, forward strand.
GGTCACAATGGGCTGGAGAATCAACCAATCAATGACCAATTGCGGCATTACTAAGGAGAATAAGAAAATGACTCAACTTGTGGACCTAAAATGGGTGTTTACAATAATTAGTAATCCTATAGATGGCGAAGCTTGGACTCACTTCAACCGTACTCATCCTACTTTTTCAAAGGAGTCACAGAATGTCAGGATTAGTTTATCCACTGATGGCTTTAATCCATTTGGTGGTTAAATGATTTCTTACTCTTGTTGGTCAGTATTTATGACACCATACAATATTCCACCAAAATCTCTTGTATCCTTAGTGATTCTTGGTCTAAAAAATTCTAGAAAAAACTTAGACATATATCTCAAATCGTTGATTGATGAGCTAAAATTGTTGTGGACTGATGATGTTGTTACTTATGAGACATTTAGAAAGTGAAATTTCACTATGAAGGCTACACTGATGTGGATGATAAGTAACTTCCCAGTATATGGAATGTTATCTGGCTGGAGCACACATGGGAGGTTGGTGTGTCCTTACTGTGTGGAGGATGCCAAATCATTTGTGCTAAAACATGGTGGAAAGCTATGCTGGTTTGATTGCTACCTGTAATATCCCGCACCTTTTGGAACCTTCTTTTTGGGTCTCGGATCTGTTTTCTTGGAGTGTCCAGCTCTGTTGGGTTTGAAATTTCGTTTCGGACATCTTTCGTGTTCGAGTCGGCGCGATTCGGAGTTGTTTCGGAGGCCCGGAGCCTGTTCTGTGGCTTTTTCCGCGTGTTTTCCGATTTCCGCGTGCGGGTTTCGGCAAATCCTTCAGAACCTTGTTACGGGTGAACCAGGTCGTTCACCTAGACGAGAGTGGTACCGTTGCGATCGGTGCATTCCGAGGATCACGAAAACGTGATTTTCTATTTTTTGGTATTTTTTGAAATTTTTGGATTTTCTATAAATACCCCCCTTCTTTTCTCTCTCCCCCACCTTTTCTTCTTCTTCTTCCTCTTTCTTCTTCATCCCCCATCGTGAGCGCCCCTTCCTCTCTCTCTTCGGCCAACGGCGACCGCGGTGAGCTCCCCTTCGACTGCAGACGGCGGTGGGCGACGGCGCGACGACTTAGGCGGCGACGAGACGATCCCGGGGGCATGCGGCATTCGTGGGAGGCGTGAAGGAACGAGGGTTCTAAAAGCGTCTTCCTTGATTTCGGTAATGATTCGGCGGAGCTTTCGCTCCATTGAGGTAGGGGGACGAATCCCTATGCTCATCCCGTCATCCCCCGCGATTTGTAGGCCGAATGGGAGCCGAGAGGGGCATTTTTGAGCGGGTTGGGGCAAAATCATGTTTTGGGGAGAGTTCGCCCGATCTATGGATTTGAGCCGTGATTCGGTGTTTTGATGGCCTAGAATCATGTTAGGGGTCCCCAGGGGGCTTCCCCCTTGATTCCCCCTCTCCCATGGAGGTATGGGGGCCTGGTTGCCATTTTTGGTGCTTGTTCGCCGTTTCGCCACCGGAGCACTGTGGCGGTCGTTCCAGTGACCGCCACAGGGTGTAACGCGCCCAGGGAGGTGCGTTACACTTCGTTGGCTTTTGGGCGTGGCGTTCGTGGGCCTGATGGTCTCACGATAGACCACCACAGTGCTGTTATGCCCTGGTGTTAGACCGTTACAGTGATTCTGACCGTTGGTTTATGACCGTTGGGGGTCATAGACACCTGACGCACACAGAGTGGGGCGTTAGGGTAGTGTGACTCCCCTGGGTAGGAGCGTTAGAGTTAACGCATCCACCCCTCTCCCTAACGCACTTGGGTAGGTGCGTTAGAGAGCGCGACGCACCGAGCGGCATGCGCCATGGCCTGTGTTATTCCGTGGCCTAACGCACCAGCGTGATCTGTTAGGTTCCGTAACGCCCCTAGAGGAGCGTGTTACGTTCAGTTTTCACTCATGCCCTGACGCACCTGTTTAGGTCCGTCAGGTGCTGTGACGCACCAGCGTAGGCGCGTCACAGTTCATTTCACACCGAGTGTCTGACGCGCCTGAGTTGGTCCGTCAGGTTACCGTGGCGCACCAGGGTTAGTCCGCCACAGCCTGTGACACACCAAAGCTGGTCCGTCATGCTCTAGACTACCCCGAGTGGGGTGCAGCCCTGTTTCTTCACTGACCGGAGTCACCGTGCGACGGTGTGGGTACGAGGGACGGTCCCTGTACTGGTCCGACATTGACGTTGTTTTTCGTGGCTTGAGAGTCTACTCCCTCAGCGACCCTCCACTAGTCGTAGCCTGCTTACACGTTTATTGGTCCCACCTGGGAGTAGGTGGAGAGGCTTACCCTGAGGATGGTTTTTAGACTGGTTTCCGTCGGGCCCCTCGTCTGTAGCCAGAGTCTGGCTCAAGGGAAAAACCAGTTAGAGGCCAGACCTAGGACACATGGTCTGTGTGTGCACACGTGGTTGGGGGCGGTTGGACCCATGTCGACGGACGTGACCCCAACTAGTCACTTACTTTGTAGTTACTTGAACGGTGTCCGTACCTCTGGTAGGCGCTACCATGTCAGGCAGGGCACCTGCGGTGCTGTGTAAGACGTCAGGGGACGCTACTGTAACACCCTCAAATATAGCTAAGTTGTACTCTATATCATCGAGGCACCTTTTCAAGTATCAGCTCAGTTCTTTGAAAGAACTCTGAAGTTAAGCGTGCTTAATGGGGAGTAGTACTGGGATGGGTGACCTGCCCGGGAAGTCCTCCATTCTGGAGCCGATCACTGTTAAAAAGGGACAAAACCGTGAGGCCCGTAGGCCAAAGCGGACAATACCTCGACGGTATAGAGTACGGGGCGTGACATATCAAAGCCATACCCCAGCCGGAAGTGTGGAACTAAGTGCCATGCAGGGTAAAGTGCTACGCTATGGGAGCCACCTCTTGAGTCCGTAATGGAGCAAAGTGCTACATAGTGGGAGCCACCTCTTGAGCCTGTAGGGGCCACCTCTAGAGTCCTACCTGCCTGGGGACTTGATTGCGTGCTATATGTGCCCAGCGACGAGGGCGTCGCCTATATAAGAGGGGTAGATTGTAACACCCTCAAATATAGTTAAGTTGTACTCTATATCATCGAGGCGCCTTTTCAAGTATCAGCTCAGTTCTTTGAAAGAACTCCGAAGTTAAACGTGCTTAATGGGGAGTAGTACTGGGATGGGTGACCTGTCCGGGAAGTCCTCCATTCTGGAGCCGATCACTGTTAAAAAGGGACAAAACTGTGAGGCCCGTAGGCCAAAGCGGACAATACCTCGACGGTATAGAGTACGGGGCGTGACAGCTACCAACTGTGCTTCTAGTGGGAGGGACTCCTGTTCTGGACAGAGAGTGATAGACCGTCAGCTTCAGTGACTTCGACCTTCGTGTTTTGGTCGTGTTGATCGTTGAGTTTCGGTTGTTTCACCGTGGCGCGTGCGTCGATTTTCGTGCCATGAGACCGGTATTTATAATTGCAGGGCTTTGTCTTTTGAGGTACTCTCCTACTGCTAGCATAGCGATTCTCCGTTTGCGAGGTAGGGTTCGAGTGATCCCTACTGAGTCTTGTTCTGAGACTCATTCCCTACGTGTTTTCACCCTGTTTCAGGCGAGGCAAGGCTTCAGAGGGGCGCATCTGAGGCTCAGCGTGGTTCAAGTGCCCAGTGTTAGTGCCAGAGGTCAGAGCCGGGGTATGTCCCGTGTAGCTGTACTTTTCTTTCTTGTCTCTATACTAGTTGTGGACTACTGTTGTTATTTTGTTATGTCTTGTGGACCATGTATCATGTAAAATGTTACTTTATTTCCCACTTAATCATAAAAACTGTTTAATTTCTGTAATTATTTGTGATACTTGTGTAGTCTCCGCACCATCCTTCTAACCCTTCCGAGTCTTCGGGCTCGTGGGTGGCAGTTCGAGTCTCGGGTTATCGGGCCTTCCCGGTAATCGGATTCTCGGGTCGTTACACTACCTGTGATTCCTGCCAAGTGACCATCCTTTCCAAAGGTAGAAGGACACAATTCATAAGAACAAAATCAAATTGAATGAAGTAGATTTAGAACAGTTGTCTGGTTGACAAATGATAGCACATGTGCAATACTTGCTAGATATAGCATAATTGTTTGGCAGCACACGACTGGACTTGAAAAGGATCACAACTAGGTGAAGAAAATTATCCTCTTAGAATTACCTTATTGGTCAACCCTTCTTATATGACACAACCTAGATGTCATGCATATCGAGAAGAATATCTTTGATAATGCGTTCAACAAAGTCATTGACGTAACAAGCTAAAACAAAGAACAATGCCAAAGTGCGTTTGGACTTAAAAATATTTTATAAACGTTCAGAGCTGGAACTATAACACAAAAATGAAAAAATTGTTAAACCTAAAGCAACAAACATGGTTGGGGATAGTCAGATCAAGGAAGTGTACCGGTGGCTGAAATAGTTGAGATTCCCAGATGGATATGTGTCCAACATTACCTGTTATGTGAATGTTAATAAGGAAAAAATATATGGTATGAAAAACTATGACTGCCATGTGTTCATACGGAGGTTGGTGCCTATAGCATTCCGTGACTTGTTACCCAAGCCTATGTGGAGAGTATTGACTGAGTTAAGTCAGTTTTTTAGAATTTTATGTGCATTAAAACTCAACCTTCGAGATGTGCAAACTATCGAAGAGGATGTTGTGATGACAATGTAAAAATTAGAGAAGATATTTCCTCTCACATTCTTCAATTCGATTGAGCACATAATTATCCATTTGCCTTATGAAGCAAAAGTTGGTGGGCCAATTTAGTTTCGATGGATGTATCTAATTGAGAGGTATATTTATATTAACCTTTTACTTTCCAACAATTGCTACATGTGTACGATATGCATGTCATTTTTATCCAAACTATTACCATAGGTGCATGCATGAGTTAAAAATGAAAATTCGCAATAAGGCAAAAGTGGAGGGTTTAATTATCGAGGCATGTATTATGGAAGAAATATCAAACTTTTATTTGATGTATTTTAAACTAGAGATACAAACTCTTCGTACTCGACCTCCACGTAACGATGATGGGGGAGAGACTCTTACATCGAACTGGCTCTCTCTATTTAAGTATTTAGGTTGTGTATTCAGACATTGTTTGACTCGCACGCTCGAATATAGAGTGTTGGACACAACATAGATCTATATTCTTATGAATTGTGTTGAGATTGAACCTTATGTTGAGTAAGTCCCCAAATCACATTTCATTATGCACATAAGTTGTTTGCCCTTCTTCTTGCCATTTAAGGTAGTGCTGCATTCATATTATAGACAACTTGATTTAGAGTTAATCCAAAGATATCTACGTCTCACTGATGTAGAGGTTGAAAAGGAATGAGAGAAGTCTTTTACCAGATGACTGAAAAATCGAGTAAGTGTCAAACATTAAACACATTGGTTTCCATTTAATTCTCCTGAGGTTCATGTCTAATTTTTAACTAGTCTAATTTATATATAGGTTGAACAAGATTTTGTTACTGAACTCAGAATTCGGGAGATAAGTTATGACCCCTTAAAGGTCGCACGTGCCTATCCAGGATTTATTGCGAATGGATATAGATTTCATACGAGAGAGTATAGACGGAATAAGTCTATGAAGAACAACGACATGTGTGTTAAAGGTAGTACTTAGAATGAGAATGAATTTGACTACTATGGTATTCTTGAGGAAGTCTTAGAATTACAGTATTTAGAACGAGATAACTATATATTTCTATTTAAGTGTCATTGGCTTGATCCAAATTCTGTTCGAAATGACACAACATATGGGGTTGTCGATATAAAGCATAGATCCAATTTGAGTACAGCCTAGCAAGTATATCATATAAGATATCCATCATCCAAAAATAAAGAAATGATTAGTGGGCAGTTTGTAAGGTTAAAGCAAGTTTTTTTCCCAACTATGAGTTATATCTGACTGAAACTATAGCTGGGGATGTCAATGCCGAATATTTTCAATCAAATCAGGCTGACACTGCAAAGTTGGCTTCTTCTACACATTTTCATTTGGGCAAATCTGATGAGCCACTTTATTTATGTAAGGAGAATGAAGTGGAAGAAGTCGATCCACATGGGCTAACATAGGACTGTAACACCCTCAAATATAGCTAAGTTATACTCTATATCACCGAGACATCTTTTGAAGTATCGGCTCTGTTCTTGAAAAGAACTCCGAAGTTAAGTGTGCTTAATGGGGAGTAGTATTGGGATGGCTAACCTGCCCGGGAAGTCTCCCATTCAAGAGCCGATCACTGTTAGAAAGGGACAAAACTGTGAGGCCGGTAGGCCAAAGCGGACAATACCTCGATGGTATAGAGTATGGGGCATGACAGAATGATATCAGAGCCATACCCTAGCCAGAAGTGTGGGAACTAAGTGTCATACAGGGTAAAGTGCTATGCTATTGGAGCCACCTCTTGAACCCGCAATGGGACAAAGTGCTACATAGTGGGAGCCACCTCTTGAGCCTGTAGGGGTGTTGACACTAAAAATTCTCACCCCGTGTTTATGTGCAGGTGTGGACGTGCAAAATTGCACGCCCATACGTCCCAACTAGTCCAGCATCAATAGTAACTCCAATTAAAGAAACCACGAAGAAGAGAGGGCCATCCGGAATCTCCGAACAACACACACGTTGCCGTGAAGTCGTCTCCGAAGTCACGACAGTGAAAAGAATCAACTACTAAGAGCCTTATAATCTGTGGGCCTCGAAGAAAATCGAATGAGCCACAACCCACGCTCACAACGGGCTCAGGACGGCCCATTTAGGCCTTCAGCGGCACACCCAGGGCCCCTCAGCGGCACGCCCTCAAGCCCCTTCAGCGGCACGCCCCTTCAGCGGCACACCCTTGTACACCTTCAGCGGCACACCCAGGCCTTCAGCGGCACGCCCCTTGGTGGCCTTCAGCGGCACGCCCTCAGGCCCCTTCGCCGGCACGCCCTTGTGGCGCTTCAGCGGCCTAGGGCTCTTCAGCGGCACGCCCCTTGGTGGCCTTCAGCGGCACGCCCCTGGTGCCCCTCAGCGGCACGCCCTGCCGCTCGTTCAGCAGCACGCCAGGCACGCTTCAGCGGCACACTCTGGTGGCCCTTCAGCGGCACACCCATCCAGCCCCTTCAGCGGTACGCTGAAGCTTGAGGCGCTTCAGCGGCGCGCCTGGCAGCTCCTCCAGGAGCACGCTTGCTGTGTCTTCCAGCGGCACGACGTTCAGGCTCTTCAACGGCACAACCGGCAGACCAAATCTCGTGCCCACGCCCTAGAGATATTTGGCACACAGTGGGCTGTCCGAGGTGTCGACCGGGGGTTAGGCCACGCAGGCTACTCCTCTGCCATCAAGGACGGTGGAAGTCAAACCCCATCATGGCCAGTCACTTCCCGCCTCCGACTACCGTGCTCGAACGCTTCCACCGCTGGGTATAAAAGCCCTCCTCTTCCGACGAAGAAAAGAGGCTGGAGACACAGAGAAGACAACAGACAGACAGAGAGAAGAGACCCGCCACTGGAGAGCGCCACTGCCTCCGGAGGAAGAAGAAGAAGAGAAGAAGAAAAAGGGAGCTCCGCCGTAGGGTTCCCCTCCGACGACCACCCAGAAGAGAGAGTAAGGGAGGGAGGGAGAGAGTGTGTGTGTGTGTGTATGTGATGTATTAAGGGGGGAAGGGGGAGGGGCAGGGAGCCGTCGCCCCTGCTCGACCCTAACTCCTCCTTTTCCTCTCCTCCGTGCCTTCTTCTTCTTCCCTCTGTTGTATCTTCTACCCCGGTGTTTTGAAGTGTACATGGCCGGTTATGCCCTTCTCTCTTCATGAATGGAAATTTCCCCCTTCTTGGATTTCTTGCTACCGTGTTTGATTTATGCCCAGATGTGTGCGTTTCAACCCTTCTTCCTCCTCCTCCCGACGGTTTGGCCCCCAGTGTGGGCCTTCTTCCCCTCTGTCATGGCCCTTCTCATGGGATCCCTGACCTTCAACCTCTTCCATTTGCCTGAAGGGAGAGGCCCCTCTTCCTCTTTTGAACACCCAACCACCAACACCATCCTTGGCCTTCCTCCCTTCTCCAGCCCCAACTCACCTAGCCAACCCTCAGCCTTCATTCCCTCAGACCAGCCCTTCGCCGGTACACCCCTGCGGGTCTTCCCCGGTACACTCTTGTCCTTCTCTTCCCCGGCACACCTTGCTCAGTCCCCCACCGGTGCACCCCTACCACGGTGCAGCCTCCCCAGCTCCCAGCGGCACGCCCTGGCCAAGCCCTTCGCCGGCACACCCCTGCGGGTCTTCCCCGGTGCACTCAGGCCACTCTTCGCCGACACACACCCAGCCTCCCTAGCCCGGTACACTTCCCAGCCGCCCCTAGAGGGGTCTCTTGGCCATCGTTGCTTTCGGGTTTTCCGAGGCTTTATTAAAGGTGCTGCCGCTCTCGGGCGCCCACCTCCAATTGTCAGGTTCCGCCACTCTGTGTGGGCGCATTCCCTTTATCCCCCTTACGCTCGGGTCAAGGGGAGATGCTACCGAATTTTTGTTAGAAATAATAACACGTTGAAAAGGCAAAAGGAAGCAACAAACAAATGGAACAATAACACATCAAAAGATAAAAGGAAGCAACAAACATATGGAGCGATCGGCGATAGAACACTCCAACCGAAATAAGGCACTGCAGACAACATGAGAAGAATCGGATTAAATGATGACGTGGTGAATTAAATGCTCAATCTGTAAAGAAAAGGTTGTGAGAAGAGGGAGAAAAGATTTGTATGAAACTGCATAAAAATCAAAGAAAAGAATAAAAGAAAAGCCTTAAAAGAAGTGGAGGAGGAGTGGGCCTTCACCGGTACGCCTACTCCAGTCCTTCGCCGACACACCCTACCAGTGCCCTTTTGGACCCTTCCACGGCACACTCCCCTGTTGCCTCCCCCGACACACCCTCTTCGAGCCCTTCCCCGGTACACCTCCTTGCTCACTTCCCCGGTACACCCCTTGGAACCCCTCGACGGTACACTTGCCATGCCCCTCTCCGGTACACCCTAGCGCCCTTCACCGGTACACCTTCCACCCTCCTTGGCCAGCACACGCTCCACCCACCTTTCTTCAGCGGTACACTCCTTTTTTTCCTTCGGCGGTATGCCTGCGCCCCTCTCCCCGGTACACCCTTCGGGTGCCTTCGCCGGCACACCACCCCCGGGTCAGCGGCACACCCCTTTAGCCCTCCAACGGCTCACTCGTCCAAGTATAAAACGTGTAAACGAGAAAGGAAAAAAATGCAGTAGCATCAATGATCAAAATAGAAGAAATAATGATAAAAAATGCAATAGTAAGGATAATGGTGATAATAATAATGAAGGATACGATGAATGAATAAAAGGGGAAAACGCGGGCAGTAAATAGAAAGGAAGTAATAAACCCACCCCAAAAATGCATAAAAGGAAAGTAAGCAATAAAAAAATATAATATAATATACGTAAAGAATATATATATATATATATATATATATATATATATATATATATATATATATATATATAACGGGAGGCCAAAAAAATTATAATGTAGTAATGATCCACAATGCAGCCCCATCTCTCCCCGTGACCCGGTGCGGAGGGAATAACAATGCTGCCCCTGCAGGTCGGACCTGAGTCACGGGAATTACCCCAACACGACTATGACTCGACCTCACCTCGGGCCGACATTCCGATTGAACCGGACCCGTTTCTCAGGCCGGACCCCTTCCGAGCCACTACTAAAATTGCCGCGCGTTCGGCAGACATTTGAACGGATTTATCCCGACTTTCACCACGTTTCTATTACGGACCTTTGTCCGAATATGAAAAAGGTCCATGAGTGACCGACACAGCCCGTGGCTCGTATCCCGATGCAGACCTTAGTGTGATTTATTCCCGCCTCTTTCTCGCGTAGTTAGTATTAGTCCTTTCGGTCGCAGGGCCCATAATTTCGGCAATTAATCAAGGGTGTTCCTTGTACGGGGGATATAAATGACGTCGTGGCCTTTACGACACAATGGGATCCGGTCCTGACACAAACCACACAATCGTCTGACGAAGTCGGATCGAGCGCACCATGGGATCTTCGAAGCCCGAATAAATTATCACTCTATGACTGGCACGCCCACGCACTTAATAGACGAATCGACCATTTCCGAATAAACGCCATAATATGAAGATAAAAAAATGATGAGCGAATTTTAGTGCGTCCACAGCAGGGGAATAAAGAAGAGGAGAAAAGAAAGAAGAAAATAAAAGGAAACTTCAGAAGCCCCAGCGGCACACCCCCTGTATCTCCAGCGACACGCCCTTCTGCCCGCTCCAACGGCACACTCCCGGCGCCCCAGCGGCACACACATGGCATGCCCTACCCTGCACGCCCCCAGGGCCGCCCAGGGGCACGCCCAGGTCACCCGCTCCAACGGCACACCCTTTAGCCACCTAGCGGCACGCCCAGGCCATGCCCCTCAGCGGCACACTCGTGCGAGCCGCTCCAACGGCACAGCTCCCGGCACCCTACATCGGCATGCTTGCCAGCCCTTCAGCGGCACGCTTTTGCAGTCTTCCAGCGGCACAGCTAC